>OX608078.1:35892173-36226426 GCA_951509765.1 Sphenella marginata | reverse complement strand
TCCAGACCGGAATTGTGCCAGCATGGCTCTAGTCTCAACTATCTTTCCGTCGTTTCCTCCAAATCCTCTTAGCATTCTCGATAATATATGTAGCAATCTGTCAAGCGAACTCTGCTTGACACATAGATGCAAAATGTGTGATTATTTATTAGATTTATTACCGATAAAATTTGATCACAAAGCTGAAATTTCCTGGAAGGGCTTACTGCTCAAAAAGGTACTTTGAAGGACTTTTTGGTTTTATTTTCAAACTACTCAAATGAAATAAAATCCTTTTCGTATGCAATATTAAGTGAAGACCTTACACATAGTAAAACTTGCGTGTGGAAATTCCTTAGAAGCATTATCAGCGATATCAAGGCTCGCGACAAAAAATATTGGTGTTGTTCACATATTTTCTGATGGATGTGCTCCGCAATTCAAAAATAGCTACAACCTGTACAATGTGTGCTCTGCCGTAGATGACTTCGGTGCCAGCATTACTTGGTCTTTTTTTGCCACCAGTCATGGCAAAGGTGCCGTTGATGGTATCGGGGCTGTAGTAAAAAGGACTTTGTGGACAGCAGTTAAAGCACGGAAGATGGTATTAAAAGCGCCAAAAGAGTGTTTTGAGTTTTGTTGCCGGCACTGGGAAGCGTGAATAAAACAGGCGATTTTGTTTACTGCATAAGCATTAGCACAGTTTTATTTCCTGATGGAATTAAAGTTTTATAAAATGAACAATTAAATTGGAAAAATACTTACATTTGGTTTCGCCTCGCTTTCGCTTGCCGCTCAACAAAGTTTTAAAATGGAATGACAAAATGCAATTTCATGCAAGCGAATGGGGGTGCCAGATCAACCAAATGCTTGCATTTTCTTTCACATCTTGTTTTTCGTCAACAACAAGGTTACACAAATGAAACATAAAGAACATGAAAATGTATCATAAACATTGAGTTAATTTGAATTAGATTCGCCAACATCCCGACCACCGTGAATCTGGTCAGATTCACCAATATCTAGTCTGGCCAGCACGCACGCCGGTCGTTCAAAGATTCCAGCTTTGGTCTGTACTTCAGCCACTCGAACTTGATTGTCCTTCCCTGGGAGCACGCGTATGATCCTCCCAATTGACCACTTGGAGCGGTGTATGTTGCTGTCGCACAACAGGACTACATCGCCTATTCGTAATGGCTCAACTGGCTGGTACCACTTGGTGCGTCGACACAAATCTGGAAGATATTCAGCCAGCCATCTTTTTCCATAGATGTTGAGCCTGTTGCACCTTCCTCCACTCCTACCTGGTCACCACATAGGACTCCTCTCTTGGATGAGGGGTCTGTTCCGTGTTGGCAGTACCTAAAAGGAAATGGTTAAGTGTTAAGGGTTCGTCGGTGGGTGTGTCTAACGGAATATGCGTAAGTGGGCGGCTATTTATCAGGTTTTCGGCCTCTCATAACATGCCGTATAAGCTGTGTTCGTGAAGATTCTCACCGTACAACGCGTGACCCATCGCGCGTTTGACACTGCGCACTAATCGCTCCCAGCAACCACCTGCGTGCGGATTAAGCGGACAATTGAACACCGATTCGATTCCTTCGTTCGCCATCGCATTAGCTATCTTGCCAAGTCTGAATGCTGTCGTTGCAGTTCCTTGTTAGTGCCGATGAAGTTGGTAGCGTTATCCGACCGTATGCGAGTTGGGGTGCCTCGTCTGCACATAAAGTTGCGAATACAGAGCAAGCACGTATCTTTACTGAGGTCCTTAGCAATCTCCAGATATATAGCGCGCGTAGTTAGGCATGTAAATAACGCTATGCAGCGTTTTTCCCTTCGTCGGCCTACTGCCACGTGAAACGGTCCCATGTAATCCAATCCGACATAAGAAAACGGTCTTATAAAGGGTGTCAGTCGATCTTCTGGTAGCTGTCCCATTAAGGGCGCCTGCGGTCGCGCGCGGTCCCTCCTGCAAACTTGACATTCTTTCACCGCTCGTCGCACGGCAACCCTGAGGTGGGGAACCCAAAACTTTCGACGAATGTCGGCGATGATAGCCTCCTCGTTCTGATGTTTTCCCTTACGATGATAGAGTTCGACGATTAGGTTGGTGACGTGGTGTGCCTTCGGGAGGATGATTGGCCTGCGACCTTGAATGGGAATCGCTTCAGCGGCATCAATCCGACCCTTGATCCGCATAACTTCTCTCTCATCAACGTATGGCGTCAACTTACACAAGCTGCTATTGCAGGGCAACTGCTTCCCTGCTAGTAATGCGTCATACCGCTCGACAAATCATATACTCGGACGCTTATATCTCAGCCACAGTGAGATACACACGTTCTCGCAATATTTTGTCTCAACCGCTGGCCACTCTGATTCTTATTTAAGCAAAAAATCCGGTCCTGACGCCCAGAAGGACTCACGTTTTCCGCTTCGTACGCGTGTCGCAAAATCCGCTGGATTGACGATACTTGGCAACCACCTCCACTACGTTTCTTTGCTACCCGCCAAGATCTCGTTCACTCGATGAGCCACATACGGCTTGTATCACCGATGATCGGATGTTATCCACGCCAGCGTAGTCTTGGAGTCGCTCCACATTATTGTTCTTACTGGTTCAATATCATGATTTTCCGGAATGACTGCACGAAGTCGCGTAGCCAAGACAGCGGCCTGTAGCTCCAAGCGCAAATATTGCTTTGCCCACCGCGAAAGCTAAGCGTATCCGACCACGATCGCTACTGACCCTCCAGTACGCCACGGTTCCATATGCTGACTCGCTGGCGTCGGCAAACACGTGCAACTCCACGGGTGATTTGAAAAGGTTCTCGTCGTAGCATCGCGGCATATTAATTTCGCAACTATGGAGTATTCCGCAGCCAAACCAAAGGGTTCATACACTGACATGGTTATGCTCAACGTTTCCCTCTTGGTTGGCCTTCTTACGCCAGTCATCAGCCCTTTGTTCACTTTACCGAACGATAGCGCGAATTTTAGCTCGTCGTTCGCCGTGTCCCAAACCATGCCGAGCACTCTCTGAAAGTTGCCCTCGGAAGATCTGTCGAGATTTACTAACGTCTGCTGCATCTCTCCATCATTGAAAAATTTGGCTATCTGCTGGTTGTTCGACATGAACCGCTTTAGCTCGAAACCGCCTTGTTGGTGCACCCAAACTACTTCGTTTGAAAATTTTCTCTCGAGCGTCATGAACCGCCTTTCAGCCATATCTCTGCTATCTGGTAGTCTCACTTCGTCATTCTTCCACAAGAGTCCTGTCTCGTACCGTTGCCCGCGTTTGACCGTTGTTGTTTCGAGTAGAAGTTAGCTATCTTCTTCGCCGCGCTCTTTATATCGCGTGTGTGCCACTAACTTCCACATTCTCATTTACGATAAAGTTTTCAACTAATTGCTCGAGTTTAGATTCTCCACTCTGATGCACAAAAAACGAATGCAGGTTCGCTGATGACGGCTGCACGAAACTTGATCCATAAACAACCCAGCCAAGCTTCGTCAACACAACCGTCGGCCCACGCGTTCCATCATCTACCACACGTTCTGCCACACCCAAGTGTGCGTTATCCAGCCCAATTAATATATTTGGCACTGCTGCTTCGTAGTTCTTAATGTGCAGGTGTTGGGAGAACCGATGCTTCCATTGAAGTTCAGACATGTTCACTGTTTGCTTTGGTAACTGCAAGTCATCAACAACCTTGGCACCCTTCATGCAAAATCGTCTGCTGCTTGTATCAAGACCTGAAATTTCAATGTTACTATTCAACACAGTCTGAGTCACTGAATTGTTCCCAAACCACTGAAGTGTTAGCTTTTCTTTACTACCCTTCAGCGCAAGCTGATTTGCTACTCTGTTTAATATTGTCACTGCGGAGCCCTCATCAACAAAAGCATAAAACGTAACCTCCCGCCCATTCGCATACAACTTGCGGGTAAAATTTTAAAAAGAATGTTTACATTTTGATCCGGCGCTACCGCGTTAGTGAAAACTTGTTGTCTTGATGTGTCTTGTGCCTGAGCTCCACTCCTACTACGTTGTTGTTCAGCTGCATGCAACAGCTCATGTACCTTCCTCGCGCAATTTGAAGCATCTGTGCTCTTTTCTGATGTTGCTTCTGTGCCCACACACCATCTCGCTTCTACATCCATTTCTTTGAAGCGGCTGATGTGCTTCAGCACACAACGCGCAACTATTGTTGTTGTTGGTTCCCACATGGAATAATTTCATCCGTCCATCCGTCCTACCTTGACTTGATCGCGTTTCTTGAACTAAATTTAGACACGTGATGTTTACAATGTGCTAGCTCCTGTAGCCATTCGCTAAAATGACAGATCGTGGCTCTTGGTGTGATGTTGATTGCATGTCGTGTCCATAAGGGTAGGATTATCTAGATGATGTTGACAACCGGCGGCTTCCAAAAACGTAGCTAAGTTTTGCACCTTTGTGGCAAACGGCACCAACATGTCCAATCGATTTTCAGGTACTGGTGCACAGCTTCGAATGTGCGTAATTTGGCTCTTTACTAATTGCTCCGGTCTGCCAAAGCGCTCACCTAACACGTCGATGACTCGTGGTACATTCTTGCTGTGAATCAGCAGACACTCAACTACTTCGCGCACCTAAACCTTTATGGCTTTTCGTAGTCTTGTCATGTTCTGCCGCTCATTATACCCATATTCCTGAGTTGTCATCACGTTGATTCCCGAAACATCGGCCTGTCCTCGGGTGTGCCATCAAATACCGGCAGGTCATAAAGCTTCTTGTTCGCACCTTGACTAGAGGAGCTACTTAAGACACGATTTAAGTTGGCTAATCTTTCGGTAATCGAATCACTTTCATCATTACCCCTAGATTGCGAATTATTTGCACCTAAATGCATATTGGACGTCGAATTGGTTGACATACTCGAAAGCCGCGCCACCGTGTTTTTGCAATTCGGCCATTTGCCTGACCATAGCGCTGAGTTGTAGTTCGAGTGACGATTGTTGATGCTGTTGTTGTCGTTGCGCGGTTATATCTTGCTCTTGTACAGTCACATTAAGCTCATCGTTCTCGCCGTCTTCATTTGACCCACAACTATTCGACCCAGATCGCGTTACCGGCATTTTACCGATAGCCCTTCAGCCGTACTTGTTGCAGATATATGTATATGTAATTCCGACCACCGTTACTCGAACCACACAACCACACCAACTAACCCCCAACTACGCTTAACCAAATTCAGGTACTCACCCCTTCTTCTCCAAATAGAGTTTTAAAGTAATCAACGCCAAGGAGTCTTCAATATAATAACATAGCTTTTGTGGTCCAAGTGGTCGCAAAGGTGAAATCCAAATTTTCTGATGGCTTCGTTTGCCTTAGCAAACCGGCGAATAACAAATAAAGGTACCGCAAGTGCAAATTTTACCAACTAAATGGTTATCAAATGAAATAAAAGATGTTGCCGGCACTGGGAAGCGTGAATAAAACAGGCGATTTTGTTTACTGCATAAACATTAGCACAGTTTTATTTCCTGATGGAATTAAAGTTTTATAAAATGAATTAAATTGGAAAAATACTTACATTTGGTTTCGCCTCCCTATCGCTTGCCGCTCAACAAAGTTTTAAAATGGAATGACAAAATGCAATTTCATGCAAGCGAATGGGGGTGCCAGATCAACCAAATGCTTACATTTTCTTTCACATCTTGTTTTTCGTCAACAACAAGGTTACACAAATGAAACATAAAGAACATGAAAATGTATCATAAACATTGGTTAATTTGAATTAGATTCGCCAACAAGTTTCTTCAAGAGAAAAACTTCAACGGTATAAAAATTATCTACCATTCGACGGAAGACATCGCGGCTGAGCAAGTATTTTTAGATCAGAGATGGGCCCACATTGCTCCTATAAAAAATTTGCAAGAGAAGCACTTCTTCATGAAGGATAAAGAATCTGACGGCTGTCTCTTTGCTGGTAGGACAGCAAAATCTACTCTTGAGAAATTTTGCCTAAGAAAATATTTTTAATGAAATTGTCCTTTAATTATCAATTTTGTATGAATTTTTTATTTTCTAAAATAATAGAATTAACTATTTGATCATGCCTAATGCAATCAGCATAGATATTGAATTATAATTTTGATTTATATTTGGCTACTTTAACCAACTGACTGGCTGACATCAGGAAAGATCGTTCATAAATAACATACCCATGTACTTACTTTTAACGTGTTAACTTGTTTTAACATAGATATATTTTCCTATTTTGGCTTGAAATTGAATTATCGTAATGAAAAAAATATAATAAATAGTTGAAATATGTAAAAAAAAATAGGCATGTCGCACCCGTTACAAGGAGGTGTATCGCCCGTTACACTTTAAAATGATAATAAATCTAAACGGATTAAGAAGTGTTTTTTCTTTGAATGCGGAAATAATGGGAAACATTCTAAATTTAAATATGCCAACAGGGAACGAAAAAAAAACAGTACAAAATACTGTACATTTGCTCATCGTGTATCATGTCATTTTGGTTTTGTACATTTTGTTACATTTTCCAAACGTTTGCCTTTTGTTTGTGACAATTCCAACAAATATTTATTTGTACATACAAACGTTTCAAATTGAAACTTTAACTTAAAAAAAATATTGTATTTCACAATTAACTTCGCTCTAAAACTAACTCAAAAATGCCGCGACCGAAAAATAGTATACTGCGCAAACTCTTCGATTTTGATAATGACAAAGCCTTATGCAAGTTTGAAAACTGCGGTGGCAAAGCTTTAAATAGCCACGCGGGCAATTTAGAGAGGCATTTGAAAAATTTTCATTTCAAAATATACCGAGACTATTTGGTAAAAAAAGTAATGGGAGAGATGGTGGCGGGGAGGTCAAAATAACTCAAATCGTTAGCAGAGAAGAAATAGAAAATGACATCGTAGAATTATTTACAAAAAACGGAAGGCCTTTAAGAATGGCCGAGGATTCCGCCTTTAAAACGCTTGTGCATCCCGTATTAATTACAATCGCAAAGCAGTTGCTCCACCGTCTTTTTCGCCGCCGGATGGTTGCAACCGCGGCAGGAGATAATGCGTTCCATCACTGTCCGTGCGCCTCAAGAGTGCGAATCCCAAGAATGTAGCCAAGGTGAACTGTTCAAGCGTTCAGCAGACTCAGCAAAGTAGGCTTCGGGTGTTTGTATGCGTAACACCAGATACGACGGATACGTCAAAATAGAATTTGCTCTAAGATTGACGTACGTCACGTATCTGACGTATTCATGGACTGATTCTGTTTGGCCTATTACCCTCAAGCAAGCCTGGCAGCGTCGCCCAGAGGGCGAAGTTTTCTTCATCACTATACGCGGACCTGCTTCGTACGCACGCTGTTGTAAATAATCTCAAAGGATGCCTCCACTTGAAATATGCATGGTGAGCTTTACTAAGCGTTATAAGTACGGTCATGAGCAAAAAGAGAAGTCCCTATGTCAATTTGCTGTTATAATCACTACAAATGCATAAGTACATAAAAATTTGTTTAGTTTGGTTTTCTGATTTTCCTGTAATTTTCAAAAAAAGTATTTTATAATTGAAAAGTGAACTGAGCCGTTCTGTTTTGTTTTGAATTATGAAAGTAAGAAACAAAACGAAATAGTACTGTACAATATAGTTTATTTTCGTACACTGTATGCCAAGGCATTTTTAGTCAGTTTAATACAAAAATTTTACACGCAAGTTATAAATTTTGTAACGTCGCGCCCGTTACGCTCTTCTTTGGCATTTTCTGGTTGGTACTGATTTATTTCTAAAATGTAGTTCATATGAGTTAATTCTTTACTTCTGACAGCATTTTAAGCGTATAATATTTCAATGATTACTTTAATAGTTTTCTTCAAAATTAAAGAATTATGCACAAAAGTGTTGCGCCCGTTACAATGGAAACTCCCATATAACATATATTTTTTTCGAAGCTTAGTTAAAAATCAAAACGTGTGTTTACTTAAAACTTATATTTTTTACAGCTTTTAGGATGATTAATATTAACATATTAAAAAATATTTCACAAAACCAATCATTTTACACTACTTGTTACAATTCCTGTTGTTGTACTATAAAAGATCATACTGGATCTTACTGTACTAATATGTTGTCAATAAATACAAATACACAAACAATTTGAGGGCACTTGGTCATAGGTACGATTTATATGAGTTCAGAGTTGAGACGGCTATAAACAATTAGCTGTGGGATAGAAACTACTGAATTCACCACTCTGGATTTTTAGAAAGAAAATTAAAGAACCCTTTTTTTTAGATATTAACATTTGTTTATAAATTTTTTTTAAATTATTTATTCTAAAAAAATTAAGCAAACAAATTTTTGTTTTCTACCTTAAGAGTATAAACGATTATTAACATAACCTGTTAGTTAGGTTTTTTTATAAGAATCCGTTGAGAAAATACAATGTTTTAAAATATCACCAATTTTTCGTATTTTTCCGTACTTCGAAAGTTTGGAAAATTATTACTTGCGAATTTCGAACATTATGAAAAAATAAAAAAATACGGGTCGATTTATTTTGCATCAAGTTTATAAAAAAAATTGTTTCAGGTCAAATTTAGTTGTAAAAATGATATGGAACGGCCCATATATTAGTTTTTTTTTTCATAGTTGGCAATTTCGAATAACGTAATCTTATATATTTGTATGCATACATATTTCTATATTTCAATACTTGTATATCCATAGTATCTCGAAAACGGCTGAAACGATTTGTAGCGAATTTGGTATGTACATATGTAGATAGTGCAACACATTCTTAGAATTTTGACTTAGGAGTTGCCACTTAGGTTACCTATACGGGGTCCCCCCCCCCATCTAATTTTTTTTTTAATGAAGCGAAATTTGGCGAATTGGGTATCAAATTAAAGGTGTTCTCACCGTATTAAAAAGAAGCCTGCCTAAGGAGAGTTGCCACTTAGTGTTGCCACCTGAACTTATATTATAACTTTAGACGAGCTATTCAGAATATCTCGAAAACGGCTCAACTGATAACAATGAAATTTGGTATGTTGCATAGGTTATGTTTACGGGGTTGCACACCTATCTCAATTTTTTTAAATGAAACGAAATATTTCAACATGGATATCAAACGAATACCTATGGATATCATTTGTATTTCAAAAAAAGTATTTCTGTGTGGGGATGTATATAATTATATAAATATGATGAGTATAAAATTATATACATACATATACAAATAACCGGAATTTCTTAACCAAT
The DNA here is from genome assembly GCA_951509765.1 of Sphenella marginata. NCBI lineage: Eukaryota > Metazoa > Arthropoda > Insecta > Diptera > Tephritidae > Sphenella > Sphenella marginata. Next base: position 36,217,165 of record OX608078.1, on the reverse strand, counting down.
TGATGAGTATACTAGTCAAACTAAATTTTAGGACAACCTAAAAAAATTCCGAGCAAAGCAAAACTTAGTTTAGGCAAATTAGGTACATGCGGGTCAACCAAAAGCCAAATTATGGGCGGTTTTCTCGACTTCCTGTTAAAGACGGGAAGCAAACCTCCTATGAAAAGCTTGCATGAAGTATATGGCAGTACGGAAAGAAGACGGAACTGCAAAATTTTTAAATTATTTATTAAAATTATTTTCGTATTTTTCAAGATGAATCCGAGCGGTTCCAAAAAGTGCACTTGGCTATGAATTGTTAATTTTATTTATTCCATAATTTTAAAAGCCGAAATAATTTTAACTGACAATCAGCTGTTTTGTTTTTTTTTTCAAACGACAAATTTTAAAGGACAGGCACTACTGAGAGCAAACGTTTAGCACCCAGTAGAAAAACGGTCCTTAGTCTTACGGTTTAGGCATTAAAGGGAAAACTAAATACCTATATATGAAACGAATGTGAACGAATTACTTCATTAAGATTTAGGTATTTAACCAAAGGAATATGGCAAATGAAAATGTATCTTATTTAAAAAAAAAAACAATTTCTGAACACGTACGTGGATGTCTTTTCTTTTTGGTGGGCTTCCGGTGTGGCAATCTCACATGACATTGGAGATGGTACGATATTCGAATGACCCAGTAGGAAATAGTTGGCAGAAGGGCTTCAGCAGGCCCAACGAGAGGGGGGGGGGTCGGTGGTATTTTCCCCCGGGCCCGGAGATTTGGAAGGGGCCCGTATTTTTCAAGAAATTAAGTGAATAGTTAAATTAGAATTCTTATGAAAGTCGATTAATTTAAACAGTTATTTGAAAGTTGTAATAACCGATAAAGCACGTTCATGATTGCGTGTACAAAAAAAAGTTAGGTACATTTGCAAAAACTGGCAAAGCAATGTAATAAGAGCAAGAAATATCGATAAACAGATAATTTCTTATAACATTAATGAAGGATAAAATTACCGAGTCGACTGTAGGTGCTAAAAGCGGCGACACCTGTTTGTCACATTCAATAACCAGCTACACTTACTTACGTCCGAATAATTACATCGCTGATTAGTCGATTACGCAACCCTACTAAGGTAACCTGTCAAATTCAAATTGTTATAGTTTCGGTTTGAAAATCGCACCGGCAGTCGCGAATATTAAATGCAAAGAAATTTTCGGGCACTATAACAACATTTGTTTAGTATTTTTTATCAGAAATCGTTGAAAAATATTTTTAAAGTTTAAAAATTGATGCAGTATTCGAAACTCTTATGTAGAATAGGGGCCCCACCCTTTTTACCCTGGGCCCGTATTTCCTCTCGGCGGCCCTGGGCTTCAGTTCCTGTAACTATAATTACGGAGGTACCTATCATTGACACGTAAATCCCTCCTCTTATATATGTAGACACACATATTTCTTATACTATATACCTTTTTAAAGAATATGATGACGGAACAATATTTAAACACGGGTATTTTTGGCACAGTTAGTAAATGCAGCAACAATCAGACTTACAGAGGATTTCATGAACAGCAACACACAAATTTACTAAAAATAAAAAAACAACAAAATTAAATAAGACCAACAAAGTTAGCAACATATGTAGATAAATTTAAAGCTTGAATGGCATATCTTTTGTAACAAAAAATAATTAAAATATTAATAATAAAGCAGATATCTATAAAATAATTAATTATTTATTATACATCAGTATCATTTACTTCAAATGAAAATGATATACATACATAAATATGTACACTTTTATACAGTTTCACACAAATATTCAAACCTCTCGGATGCATTTTTACAAAGGTATTAGATTATATTGCTATTGTAAATTATTACAAATATATATTGAAAATATTTAGAATAAATAAATTCTTGTAAGCAAATGTAATCCAAAATGACATTTTTAGTGAAAACGCAACAAAAGTTGTATTTATGAAGAGATTCAGGGCAGCCGTTTGTGTCGTCATACATCCATACAAGAACGCAAACGATACCTCGGTGTTTCCAAAACATCGACGTTTTGAATGATGTTTTACAAAAATATGGTTTTCACATTGAATGCAGTTTGAATTTGGTACTACGTCATTTAACTCTTTCGCGGACACACGAAATTTAGAAAATGGTCGTAGAGCGGCACCTGCATTTATTTGGCTAACGTATATTTTTTCCCACTCACGAAAATTTGCGTTATAGTTAAACAGACAATAGGTGTGTTCGGTGAAAAAGTTAGCAAGAATTGTTCAGCTGGAAAAAATAGAGAATAAAGCGTCTTACTCTCTCAAAGATTGAAATTTGCTAACTTTTCACCGAACAGGAATTAGTAAACATTTGCAAGAAAGCTGCAAAAACAGCTGTTCAGTTTCCTCAATGCAGACTGCTAGTTGTGGAAGCAATGATTCCACAGCGCTGGCACTAACACATTTCCTTCTGCCGGAGGCCTTAATTAATTATTAAATAGTTTCAATCATCCAAATACATTTATTAGTCACATTTTCTTACCCCATTTACCATCAAATCACTTATTTTAATGTCTTTGAAATTTTTAAATTTTTGATAAGTTGACAAAAAATGCAATCAGATGATGTCAAATCATATGTTTTCTTGCTTGCTAATTTCTGCTAACATAAATTTGTGCAGCAGGAATTAGCAACTTCCCCTCCAAATGAAATGTCAAAATCGCGCTCTCTCGTTGCTAATTTTGCTGAGCTTTTGGTTCACCGAACGGAGTTTAGTGATAATTATTACAAATTCGTACAAATTATCACTCACCGAACACAGCTAATGTTTAAAAAGTCACGAACTTAAAGTTGATTGCTGATCTTCAGTGGCAAAGTTTCCAAAGTGGCAACATTCATCTATCCAAAACAGTGGAAAATTTTGCAATCGATTGAGAATGTGTTTTTAAAGAATTTTTTAACACGAGAAAACTTAAAAAAGAGTGTATTGACAGAAAAAAAGATTTTGGGGATGCTGGGAATTTTTTGTACGTGGTGAACAATCTCTACTAGGTCGCTTTAATTTTTGGATTTTATAAAGTAATCTGAAAATTGTATTAAATGTTTGCATACGGGACATTCATCCACCACTGCTTCGTTCATTGCCCGTTCTCGCAAAACCCCGCTAATAATAAGTTGGGGCTAATGCAACAAAATTTTCGGTAAATGCACCAATTAAGTGCCTAACTTTTAAATATGATCCGAATTCGAAATTAGTAAGTTTTACATTCCCAAAGATGTTGAGCTTCAGATCCCTAATTTTACATGCATCAGCAATTTGATGTGTTGCTTAACACGGAGGTTTTTTCGAGTGCATCCAAGAAAGCCACTTTTTCTTGCCAAAATTCTTCCACATTTGCCTAATACATCATTCGGTTGGATAGTGCGCGGGAGCGTTGAAAAGTTCACCGAATCACAGTAACATATATGCAATGTGGCATTCTTCAACGCTATTTTCCCAACGAACCCCTACGCTTACCGAAAAAGAGCTTCGATTTGGGGAACATTGTGATCAGGCGGGAAACGTTGGGTGACTCGTTCACAAATGCCAAAAGGATATTGCTATCCGTGGCACATCATTAAAATAAGTGTATTCAGAGGAAAATTCGACACGTGGCCATATGCCCCCTACCAATACAGTAGTCCACAATATATAATTCCACATCATTGTATTCTTCGCCCACAGTGCACAACCGCAAGCTGTTAGTTGTATTTAATGGTGCCTCATTGAATAACATCATCATTGTAAGAGCCACCATTTAACCAGAATTAATCATGACCTTTCTTTCTTTTCGGTCATTTTCAAAATGTACCTCCAAGTTCTCGTATAAGATCATATTATGAAAAAAACAATTCTGATAAGCCCTTTCAGATGTTTCAGCTAAATACTGTCAATTACGGTTTGGCTGTAGCGCCATTCCTCGCCATAAGTAGCTTATTTCACATAACGGAAATCAACAGCAACAATTACCCAGTAGGAGAAGATGTTATTAAAAATACCTTTTACGTATCGTCGATGATCTACTAACGGACGCTGAAAACGTTAACTTGTTGCAGCACCTCAAATTAGAAACGGCTGAAATGTTAGAACCTGCTGGTTTGACTCTTAGCAAATGGCATTCGAACTGCAAACAAGTGATGGACACTAATTTGTCTTATCTCTCACGAAGAAAGTATCAGTGTAAACCTTCGAGAGACTTAATTTATTTTCGCTTTTTTTTTAATTTCCAACTTCCAGCTGACTTATGGTGCTATTCTCAGCTTGTTTGTCATCTACAAACTAGGAGGTGACAATTGCAATGACTATTACAAATTATAGTCACGCTGACAAGCTGCACCAGAATAGGGCAGTTAGTCTCGACTAAGCAGGGTTCCTGTTTTTCAAAACCTAAATGTCAGAAATGTTCCTAATTTGCTTTGTGCACCGTTCCAGTTGGAAACTTTACCATGCATGACTTTAACAAGGTAAGCGTAGATGCACGTTAACGCTTGTTTGGAAGCATGCAACCATTACGAACACTCGTTTTCAATTAATCACTATTTTATCACCTTCCAATCAAAGGGATATGCGGCCTGCGATCTATATATTCCTTGGTACATTTCTATGCATTACCTTTTCTCAATGGGTACTGGTATGAAAAAATACTACTATGCAGGGTTCGGAATTATTCGTTTATAATTATTCAAGTATGTACTTATAGTTTCTTACACGCGAACCTGAACATTAAAAAAGCAAATTTACATTCCTGTTCGCCAATACGAACGCATAAAAAAATCCCCATCGTTCGTATACCCGAACACATGCTCGAATGTTCACATATACCATATGTATATACATGTTGCTTGCCATCACTGCATATACCAGATGTATGTACAAGTTGCTTGCCATCACTGTATATACCAGATATATGTATGTATGTACATGGATATGTACATTAGAGTGGGTTGATTTGTAGGGGAGGGAAAAAAGTGAAAAATCGACATAGCGGAAACTATTCTAGGGGTAATTTTAAGCAACTTTGCTAAAGAAACTTTAGGTCTAAAGTTGGCTTGAAACCTCCGGAAATCGCGTTGAAGTTTCATAGTTAGGGTAATGAATATTTTTGTATGCGCCCTATCACACTGTGTGACAGCGAGCATTAACTTCTTACGGGACATACCTTAAGTTGTAGTTCTAGTCAAACACACAAAAACTACACAGCGAAAATTTCAAAAAATGGTCAAAATCTGGAAATAGGTGGCAAAAACCGCTTTTTAATTGTTTCAAGGATATATGTATCTGAAACTTTAACAGGTCGATGTTTGTACATTGCAGATATTCCAAAAAAATTGATACGGTCAATTATTATTAAGCCAATAGAAACCAAATCAACCATTTTTAGAATTTTTGTCCGTCAGTCTGTCTGTCTAAGTGTTTGTGGCGGCATCACTTAAACACTCCTGAATGGAATTATATGAATCTTTCGTCATTTATTAGTAGACGTTCAACTTAAAATTTAAGGTATCCCTTATTTCAATAACGTGACCGGTGTCCGAGTTATCGACCAATAAGTGGGCCAGGGGTGACCAAAAATGTGTAATTACAATATGGGTATGAAACTAAAGGTGCTTACGAGTGATTTCATCATCAATGTGATAAATTTCAATATCTCAGCTTATTTCGGAGATATCCCTAAAAATGTGAAACGGAAAAACGGAAGGGTGTAAGGCTCCCGTGGGTCTACTTTGGCACCCCTGGCCCACTTATTGGTCGATACATATGTATACGTATTGGAAAAGTTTAAAACAGATCAACCATAAACTTTGGACATTATTGAAGTAAAAACAAAGTACTGAATACAAAAAATTGGGGGCGTCGCACCGCCCACTTTTCCCAAATTATATAAATCTTGACTAAAGGACACACATGTCCAAAAATCTTTAATTTAGACCCAATATGTTCAGAGTTATGAAGAACTTAAATTTTATATAGCCTGGGGGCGGGGCACTGCCTACTTTTCCAAAAATTGATATAGCCTGAATCGTACACAACAATTTTCTGAACCAATCTGGAATGTTTAAAAGAGCTCGACCATAAACTTTGGACATTATTTAAGTACAAACAAAACACAAAAAACGTGGTCGTGGCACCGCCCACTTTTCCAAAATTACATAAATCTTGACCAAAGGACACACATATCCAGAAATCATTAATTTAGACCAAATATGTTCAGAGATATGAAGAATTTAAATTTTATATAGCCTGGGGGCGTGGCACCGCCTACTTTTCCAAAAATTGATATAGCCTAAATCGTACACAACAATCTTCTGAACCAATCTGGAAAGTTTGAAAGAGGTCGACCATAAACTTTGGAAATTATTGAAGTACAAACGAAACACAAAAAATGTGGGCGTGGCACCGCCCACTTTTCCAAAATTACATAAATCTTGACCAATCGACACACATATCCAAAAATCATTAATTTACACCAAATATGTTCAGAGTTATGAAGAATTGCAGTTTTATATAGCCTGGGGGTGTGGCACCGCCCACTTTTCAAAAAATTAATATAGCCTATGCTTTAACCCTTGATCCCAAAAATATACTGTGAAAATTTCATAAAAATCGGTTGAGTATTTTGGACGCCTATAAAAGACACACAGACACACATTCATTTTTATACCTAGTAGTGCTTCGCACACAAGGTACATATATTAACTTCATTCGCCTAACGGTAGTAAATATGTAACGGCATAAACGAATCGAGATAGATATTGACTTATACATATATATCAAAATGTTCAGAAGGAAAAGACAAATTGATTGAGCCATGTCCGTCCGTCTGTGAACACGATAACTTGAGTAAATCTTGAGATATCTCAATGAAATTTGGTATGTAGGTTCCTTTTCACTTATCTCCGAGCGCTATTGAAAATAGGCAAAATCGGTTAAAAGCCACGCCCTCTTTCTATATATATAATATTTTCGAAAATACAAAAAGAGTGATTATTCAGTACACAATACACCTATAAGGATAATATTTGGTGTGCACTTTAGCGTTAAGGCAAAAAATACATTTTCGAAGAAATTTTTAAAAAGGGGCGTGGTACCGTGCACTTTTGATATAGGCAAGTTTGGAAATATTATTAATCATAAATCAAAACCGCTCAAGATAGCAAAATAAAATTCAGCACACGTATATATATTAATACTAGCAATATTTCGAAAAAAAATTAGCGAAATCGGGTTAGGTCCACGAACAATTTTATACGAAAGATTTTGAAAAGGATCATAGATATATGGAATATGCTATAACTTTGCTTAAACTAGCTGTATATAATTTCTATTTCACCTCTGAAGTATTCGTGGGCAAAGAAAGTCGAAAGCACAAAATTTTTGGAAAATGGGCGTGGCCCCGCCCCTTTATGAGGGATTATTCCACAAAACTTTCCATGCCATAACTCCGGTAAAAATTGACTTATTGAAACGATAATTAGAGAAAGTTTTCAACATATAAAGTTAACTCTTTGCTGTAAAAATAAACAAAATCGGTTGACGGACACGCCCACTTTTTGAACACAGTTCTAAAAAAATTCTTCGTAAACTTAAAATCGCGATATTTCCATAATTGTATAAGTTATATAAATAAGATTTTACACACATAATAGCCTTTTTAAACAAAACTAAACTGTAAAAAAATTTTGTGGATTTTGGTGAAGTAGGCGTGGCGCCGCCCACTTTTTAGCATAAAAGCTCTGCTATTTTCAAAAGCGATTGCTTGGAATTTCATGAATGTATTTCAATGAAATTTTGTGAGATATTTCCCAATAGTATGTAGTATACTCCTGCCAAAAATTACGCAAATCGACTAACAAACAAGCAAGATTTACGGGCAAGTAGGGAACACCCTACTGCCTTTTTTTATTAATTTTTTTTATTTTCATACCTTTCATGAACATGAGGAAAGGTATTTATATTTTGTTATTTAGTAATAATTTAATTTACCACTCACAACAGAAGTGTTTTTATCGAAAACAATCAGTTGCCTTTATAACAAATTTTCAGGTATGTATTAAAATAGACCTGAGTGAATTAGGATACCAAAACAGATCACTACTAGGTATTTAATGTTCGGTTACACCCGAACTTAGACTTCCTTACTAGTTTTTATAAATTTTTTTTTTATTTGCATACCTTTCATGAACATGAGGAAAGGTATTTATATTTTGTTATTTAGTAATAATTTAATTTACCACTCACAACAGAAGTGTTTTTATCGAAAACAATCAGCTGCCATTATAACAAATTTGCAGGTATGTATTAAAATAGACCTGAGTAAATTAGGATACCAAAACAGATCACTACTAGGTATTTAATGTTCGGTTACACCCGAACTTAGACTTCCTTACTAGTTATTTATAAGATTATAAGATTTGACAAAAACTAGAGAGCAGGTAGTATTATTTTGTGTATGTTGCTTTACGCAAGTTAAACTATTTACATATGTGAACATGAAGAATCAGCACAAACCCGTCTCTTTCTTACCATAATAAACAGTATACATAATGAATTTCGGCCCTGGCATCTCTTGCTTGAAGCCCTAGCACAAAACCTACCTAGCAAATGAAACTGTTGTAACTTTATAGTAAATGTCTATTTACAGCTTCAATTATTACTAAATGTCCATAATTTCGTGGTACCAAGGAATTTTCTGACTTTCTACCTCTCTTGCGTAAAAACGGATGAAGGAAAACTAAAACAGTAAATTTTTCCCATTGAGTTGATCTATTAAGATAGCTTTCCATTTAATTTCAAACAAAACTAACAAATGTTTTATTTTATATAAATAAAAATGTGTGAGTACCTCAAATGTCCCTAATTTCGTGGCAAAAATTTTCTGATGTACCTAACTTCGTGGTAAAGTGTCCCTAATTTCGTGGTATTTGGTTAAACTCTAATTTTATGGAAAATGAAAGTTATTTTAAACGCAAATTCCTAAAATTTATTAATTAAAATTTATGTTCAAAAATTTCAAATTTTAAATAATTTTTTTATTGTTATTGTATTTATGAAAAGAAAGCGTTTTAAGACCAAGTAAGTATTAATTTGTTTAGTACTTAGTAATCAATTGATTAGACGGATTTTTTAATTGTTAATGATTACTTCAATTGGTTTTTGAGAAAAGGCAATTAGTAATTGATTGCAATTGAAAAAATCAAAAAAAAAACCAATAAAAAAAAATTTATTTAACTGATGTAATTTGTTACTTTTCTCAAAATTTCTTTTATTTATTATTACTAAAAATGTTTTTTTTTAATTTTTGTGTTTTTTTGGTCTTTTAAGTTTTTTTATTTTTAAACAAAATAAATAATTAAAAAAAAATAGTTTTAAAACAAAAATAAACAATAAAAAAAATTAGTTCAATAATTGATGTAGCTTATTATTTTTTATTATTTCAAAAAATGTTTTTTTTTTTTAATTTTTTTGGTATATTTTTAATTTATTTGTATTTTTTTAATTTTTATTTTTTTTTAATTTAATTTGGTTTTTTATTCTTTTTTTTAATTTTTTGGTTTCTTGTTAACAATGTATCTAAATGCGCAGTATACCACGAAATTAGGGGCATGCGATAAAATTGATGTAGGTAATTTCGTGGTATCGCTTTAAGCGGTAATATAAGTTTTATATTTAAAATTTTTTGTTTATTATCGCTATTCATTCATAACAAAAGCAAAAAAGTATAAATCTTGACATATTTTTTTAAATTAAATCAAAATTTATTGAATAAACAAAAGTTCTATAATGCCATTATTTCGTTAAAATGTTGTGCTTCGCAGAGCTTTTCGATTAAAATATTGACGAATGGGTTAATAAAAGTGTACCACGAAATTACGTCAAAATCTTCCTCAGGGGTCTATTTAATAATTAAAATACTTAAAATAATAGGGTATCCTATGAAATGTGAAAGAAAATAAGGAAAACATAAAGTATTATATTCCCCTAATTTCGTGGGTACCACGAAATTAGGTACATCACAAAAAACATGTGTCCCTAAATTCGTGGTATTTAAATATTAAATAAAATGTAAATGAAAAGTTATTGAAATAAGTTTTGCAGTACTAAAAACGTTTAAGAAATGTTAAATAAAACCAAAAAAATTATCATCAAAAAAAATAATTTAAAGATACAATTTTTACAGGCTTAACAAAATCTACTGGTCTCCTTAACAGTTTCCTTAAGAGGCCTCCCTACAAAAGGCTCATTTTATGAGCTTCCAACTTTATAATGCTTGTTATTTAATAGGTTTAATTTTGAAAAATTTGCAAAATATCCATTATTACACCCGAAAAGTTAATCTTTATTATGAAATTTTCAGTTTTAAAAAAAACTCGACAAATTCCTTGTTTGAAAGAAAATATCGAAATACCACGAAATAACGTACTACCACGAAATTATGGACATTTACCTTAATAGGTAATTGTATTTTATTATTCCCACAACACTGTACAAATAGCTATTTAATTATTAAGATAATAAGCTAAAAACTATTCAACCACCATTAACCGAAAAAATACAACTATTCGTTACCACTATTCGAATAATGAAAGAAATATTGCTACTGCTTGGGCACACATTTGTACACGCAAACATACATACATACATACAAAACATACAAAACATACAAAACATAAATGCACGCTCATAGGTACAAGCAAAGAAAACAGCGAATATCGTTTTAAAAATCTATTAACAAAAATATTCGAATAGTACTATTCGAATAGCTCTATTCGAATAAACGAATAATACTATTCGAATAAACGAATAAAAAATTCGAATAAATAGTATTCGAATTTTTTGCAACGAATATTTTTATTCGTTTATTCGAATATTCTTCGAAAAAATCCCACTCCTAGTGTATGCTCATTTACGCAACTGACCCAGTTTGCAACTAGGCTTGAGAATTCTCATGCTCGCTGTGGCTGGGACTAGTCCCTCGCCCGACCAAAGGCATTGTATTTTGTACGCCCTTTAGGGCAACCTGCCAGATACTGCAGACTTTAGGCCTTGAGAATTCTCAAACCCAAAAGGGTGACTTTATAGCAATTTTAATGGAATATGTAATATATAACTACAGTATTGTAATTTAAGCACAGTATGTATTTATTTATTCGCTATATGTACCTATTATATAATACTAGCAGACCCGGCAGACGTTGTTCTGTCTGACCAGTGACTTCCCTAGAAATACATTTTCAAATATTTTTCTATTAACTTTTAACATTCCATTTATTGCAGTGCTTTAGGATATACAATGTTTCCGGTTTTAACGTCTTTGGTATAAAGAAATAAATTTTTTGGATGTCCAACTCAAAAAACGGATCTTTTGAACTCAATGAGTATGACAAAAACCATAATGCGCTGCTGAGCAGATGTGTAGTTAGTATTTATTTAATATATCCTATCTCTACCACTTAACGCCACTATTATGATTTTATGAAAATCCTATAATACTCCGGATACGTATAAACGGCAATAACAAAAAAAAATATATGCAGGAACTGCACACATTTCCAAAAAGTTTACAAATGTAGCCTATGTATGTCGTACCGAACGAAGATTTTAACGTATTGGAGAAGTTTAAAACAGATCAACCATAAACTTTGGACATTATTGAAGTACAAACAAAGTACTCAATGCAAAAAATGTGGGCGTGGCACCGCCCACTTTTCCCAAATTATATAATTCTAGACCAAGGGACACACATATCGAAAAATCATTAGGTTAGACTAAATATGTTCAAAGTTATGATGATTTAAATTTTATATAGCCTGGGGCGTGGCACCGCCCACTTTTACAAAAATTAATATAGCCTAAGTCGTACACAACAATCTTCTGAACCAATCTGGAAAGTTTAGAAGAGATTGACCACAAACTTTGGACATTATTGAAGTACAAACAAAACACAAAAAAAGGCGTGGCACCGCCCACTTTTCCCAAATTATATAAATCTTGACTAAAGACACACCTGTCCAAAAATCTTTAATTTAGACCCAATATGTTCAGAGTTGTGAAGAATTTAAATTTTATATAGCCTGGGGGTGTGGCACAGCCTACTTTTCCAAAAATTGATATAGCGTAAATCGTACAAAACAATCTTCTGAACCAATCTGGAAAGTTTAAAAGAGATCGACCATAAACTTTGGAAATTATTGAAGTACAAAGAAAACACAAAAAATGTGGGCGTGGCACCGCCCACTTTTCCAAAATTACATAAATCTTGACCAAAGGACACACATATCCAAAAATCATTAATTCAGACCAAATATGTTCAGAGCTATGAAGAATTGTAGTTTTATATAGCCTGGGGACGTGGCACCGCCCACTTTTCCAAAAATTAATATAGCCTATGCTTTAACCCATAATCCGAAGAATATACTGTGAAAATTTCATAAAAATCGGTTGAGTACTTTGGACGCCTATAAAGGACACACAGACACACATTCATTTTTATTTATAAGATTTACTTTTTAATTTAAGCACAATTTTATATTTTTCAAAATAGCTTTTGATTTGCACATTCATAAATAAACAACATTAATTTTGTGACAAACGATTATAAACTCATGTGACACTTGTCACAGGGTGTTGAACGTTTTACTTTGGACTACAGCGATTTCTGTGTGATTTAAGTTATGAATAGATTTAAATAAAATATATAGTCCAGACATGAAATTTAGTCCGGGTTTGCTACCCAGAAGTGTCTACTCAAATATATAGTACTAGCAGACCCGGCAGACGTCGTTCTGCCTGACCAGTGACTTCCCTTTATAGTTTTTTTTTATCAAAACAATGCAATAATGAGAATTTACAAAATAACAAATTTCACTTAGAATAGATAGTTTCTGCCACTGCGATTTCCTTTGTTATGGCAGAGGGTGGAAGTTGGAGCACCCGCTCCAATTTATGGCACAGAAGTTTCCTATGATAAACTTCAACCTCGAGAAGCTTTGGTCAAATTTTTTTTTCTCTATCCCAATTTGCACTTGGGAGCTTGGTATAGCTCTTCCTGTTGTTGTTCTCGAAGGTTTTGGGGAGTGTTGTCGAAATAAAAGTTCTTGGCCCTTGCGGTACTGCCCGACTGTCGTGGTAGCGATTTGGTATGATCAGTGTAACCTTCTAGGTCATGTCATGAGAAAGGTGAGAGGCATCATATCCGTAGATCAAACATCGAGTAGCACATCATTACCTTTGTACACATTAGTCGCCTCTTACGACCGGCATGCCTACCGCGGGCATATTCTAAACCCCCCTTTCTCGCATTGGCGGATCCAGGTGGGGAGATGAATGGATCGCCCCCTGTCAGGCCATCAGTACAAGATTGAATGGGCGATTCGCCTTAATCTATTTTTTTCTTTCTCCTACACAATTTGGCTTCCATCATATATCAATAAAGCGTTGATTTTTGCAAATTTTCGACGACCAATGAGTTTACTTTTACAAGCTCCTTCTATCATCTGGAACCCGATTTACTCTACACAATCTCTAAGGATTGAAAGAATCCAACGCAAATTTTTACGCTTTGCTCTTCAGCCTCTCCATTTTGACATTCCCCTGCCACCCTACAATCTTAGGTGCTTAGGTGCATGCTTATCATACTATTCAACATTTAAAGTTTGTCTACAATTTAATCTGCGGTACTATTGATTGATCAGATTTATGAAGGCAGTTAACTTTCAATGCCCCTAATAGAGCTCTACGCTTTTGTAATACTTTCAGGTTAGAAGTTCGGCGATCAAATTATCTTGGCTTTGCTCCCCTCGTAAGAGGACTTGACGAATTTAATCGGCTTTCTAATGTCTTGATCTTGACTTTGCTATGCCTAGGCCTTTGTTGAAGACACGTATTGAGTCTTTCTACATAATTGTTTATTAGGTTTGTTAAATTAGTTTTAAGTACATATTTTTGTTGAAGACACGTATTGAGTCTTTCTACATAATTGTTTATTAGGTTTGTTAAATTAGTTTTAAATATTTTTGTTGAAGACACGTATTGAGTCTTTCTACATAATTGTTTATTAGGTTTGTTAAATTAGTTTTAAGTATTTTTGTAAAACTATTCAGTAAAGTTTGTTACCTTTGAAGATTATGAAATTATAAAATTTTAATAACGCTGCTGAAGCTTTGAATGGCACACTTACTTGTCGATTCTGAGCGTAACCGGAAACTTTGTACCCAGAAGATTATCTAACCAAAAATCGTAGCCGGTGCATGTACCCGCGATTCTAGCGCGCATGGTAACGATGTCAAAAACAAACAATGCGCAAAAGAGAATAATAGGCAAACGCGCACGAAACATCACGTAAAAAAGTGATTATATTGTTTATTAATTCTTCTGAACTAGTATGTGTATAAAATTTGTGCTATTTTCTGTCCAAAAAAATTTTTACAAAACACGTGCAATTTGTCGCGGTTACTTGGCGTTACCACCTCTTTCGGTGGTTACGAAATTGAACTGCAACTTGAGCCGGCAGAATACCAAACGGGTGTAAAAGTTTCCAAGATATTTGTTTGCCGGGTAAATCGAATGTTGTTACCACTATAGAATCGACCCGTTAATGTACTCTGAAGTAATAGAGCGAATGCGGACGATAATTTTTCTTAATTGTTTGATAAATTTACAAGTTTGGCTATTCAATTAGATGTTGAGATTTATATTCCGCGTCTAACAAGTAGACAAATATATCGCCGCGTCTACTGCCGAAGAGTATTATCGAAAAGCGATTTTTATTCCTTTCTTGAGCCATATTATCAGGCGTGTATTCAGGGGGGTTCGGGGGTTCCGCAATCAAGTTTGTTGAAATTCAAACTAACTGCTTTTCGAGTTATGAATACAGCCTGCAAAAATCGTAATAATGAGTGTCTCTCGTTATTATAGCCACGGTTGCCAGAGGTTTAACCAAAAAAATGAACAAGAAGTTAAAAAAAATGAGCAAAAAATACCAAGCAGTACACAACGCAGTCGCATTGAATTATCAGAGAAAGTAACAATTAAATTGTACTTATACTAGTCAGGGGATAAAAGTTTAAAAATAAAAGCCCGGTATGCTGTTGAATAATTGCAATTTGCCACTTTTTATATTTCAATGATGTTTTATTATATTTTTTGTTTTTATTTTTCCGAAGCTTCAGTTTTTCTTCAAGAAATAAAGCGACAACTATTTACTGTTTTTCTTTTTTATAAAAATTTTCCCGAAATTAGTAGTAGAAAATTAGAAGAGATTCTGACACAAGAAATTTTTCTTTAGCGTTTCGGCTCTACTCAATATCCACTCTACTTTTGAAGTAACTCCTGAAGAAATCCTAAACAAAATTTCAAAACAAACAATAAAAATAAATATTGTTTTGTAAAAGTTTTAGCCTAGATTTACAATTTTTTGGGGCTACATATTAGGGATGGCCAAAAAAGATGGGTGTTTGAGAAAACCGGTTTTTTCTATTCGCGGTTTCGGTTTTTTCGATATTTTTATCGCAACTGTCTTTAATCGATCTTCTTTCAAAAAACCGAAAACCGGACTATCGACTTCTATTTGGTTGAATTGTAAATATTAATGTATTTAATAAGTGATGGCGCCCCATCTAAAACAAGCCCACTTTGGCAATATTTTGAAGAAAATGGGAATAAAGAATTTATATGCAAGCTGTGTGGGGCGGTAGTAAAACTGGGAGGTGCCACGGTTGGGATAGAAAGGATTTATCTTGTAACACCAACAAGAACTCCGATGATGTGTTGTGATGATTATAATTCGAATGAAGAAGTCAGAACTGTTGATAAGCAGCCATCAATTCCAGACAAGTTTTTGAAAACATGTTTACTGCGCCGTTTTTGAATTCAAGATCTACATTTATATGTATTAGTACAAAAAAGTACATATTACCTTTTTCAGAATTTTTCACTTTTACAAATTTGATTTAACTGTATTAACTTGAATTGAAAAATAAATATATCGACAGCCACATTGCAAAACTCTGTATGTTCAAATCCAAAAAGTTTTCAGGAGAGGGAAAAAACTGTAATAATTATAACGTATGTATATGCGCGACGGTTATTTCATTTCACCACTGGAGAGAAACGGGAAGTTGTAACCCGATTTTGACTGAATTTTAATGTGCGAAATATCACGATCTATGGGAAAGGCTCAGAACCTTATTTTTGGAAAAATAGTGACTTACGGGGTTTTGCAGTGTGGCTGTCGATATGTTGAATTAAAACTTCTTGAGTTCTTTTAAAAATTTAGAGAGAAGAACCCTATAGTAATTATCTACATTGTTGTATTTCCATAAAGTTTATTTTCGAAGTTTAAAATTATGCCGGTTTTTCGAAAAACTGGTTCTTTCGTTTCCGGTTTTAAAAGCGGTTTAAAACCGGAATAAAAAACCGCGATTAATCACATACCGGTTTTTTTCAACTTTGGCCATCCCTACTACATATACACCTACACCAGTATGTCTGCGTTCAAGGTGTTGTTTGGAATTTCCAGTAAGATTAACTTCCTTTGGCTAATTTCATTATTTTTATATGAAAGTATGTGTAAAAGCACAATAAAAATACTGCAGCTCAAAGTTAACAACTTTGTGGAAAATTCATGAAAATTCAGGTAAAATTTGATTATTTTCGAGTATGCATTTTAGTTTTAGCCGCTAGAAGAATTACTCGATTTTTGGCAATATTTTTTCTAGCCAAGTGCATTAAATTCCATAAAAATGTATAAGCGTAATATTTTTATATTGAAGAAAATGCTTGTAGTCGGCTTTTGACAATTGAATGGGCTAAAACTAAAATGCATACTCGAAAATAATCAAATTTTACCTGAAAGTTAGACATTTTGATGAAATTTTTTCGAGTTTTCTTGAATTTTCATGAAGTTTCCACAAAGTTCTTAACTTTGAGTTGAAGTATTTTTATAGTGTATTTACACATACTATCATTCAAAAATAATGTCTAATAATAGTCTAAAGAAGTTAATTTTACTGGACATTCCAAAAAACCCTTTGAACGCAGACGTACCGGTCTAGGTGTATGACCAAACCAAATTTTGTTTAGAATTAAATTTACACCGGTTGTCATAGAAATGCGCCTAATAAATTTTTTTTTAATTTTAAACCGAAAATCTTGTTAACAATTTTTTTTTTTTTTTTTTAAATGTTTGGACTCGAACCGACGTGCCCCAAATCAGTGCGCAATGCTCTACCTATCGAGCTACGGCGCACTCATGAATTTTATGCGAAAAGTACACATATTCGCTGTGTATACGACTTTTGTTGTATTTTTGTTTATCCCAGTTAAGTTTTAAATCATAACCGCAAAAAATTTAGAATTTTTGTAGGTAATTGAAAGGTTTGGAATTTATTACCAAAAAGTTTTAAAAATTGTGTAAACCAATAAATGGTTTAAAATTTAGGCTCAAATTTTTAACCGTGTAGAAAAAGGAAAGTTTCAAATAAATAAAAGTATGTATAAATATGTAATATTTAAAAATATAAATATGTATGTGTGTATTTACAGGTAATTCTTATTTACTGACACTTTGGCCAAGTACCGCTCATTTGACAGGAGAGTATGAAGTTTGGCCCGACCTCTGGACAACAAACCCGACCTCTGGACAAAATCGGCAGTGCACATTAAAAAACACTGCGATACAAATGCTTTTCCACTGATAAGGATACTATTGCAAATTCTGGTCACTACCAGTCAGTAATGCTTCTCCAGAAAGAAGTTTTTCTTCCATTCGGCGATTAAAAACATGGTCACGAACAAATATGACAATGCATTATGGTATTGAAATCAACGTTGAAAATCCTAAAAATTTTTTTTTCCACCAACTTAACCCCTCCTACTCTATTTCAGACTAACGGGAATCTAAGTACCTATCGAATGGTATAAAAATATTCAAAATCAGTTTGGTACTTTTCGAGTAATTGCAATTTAAAACAAGTAAGGAAGTCTAAGTTCGGGTGAACCGAACATTAAATACCCAGCGTTAGTTTTCAGAAAAAGGGGGCGTAGTTTTCATCCGATTTCTCCCTTTTTAAAAACCAATCTATTCCGAGCCTAAACAATAGCGAATTTGGTGGGCGTGGCCACGCTCCTTGCTTATAAAGCTTTAACCGCTTACATGAGCCAAAAGTACTGAATCGATCTTTACAAGGGTTATACCATGTCCTATATATAACTTTGGAAAAGAAGGCGTGCCATGCCCATAACTTTTAACGTATTTTGTGAAATTTTTTTGATATACGGATATATGTGTCCATTAATCAATATTTACCTAATTTTAAAAAAGTGGGTGGTGGCACGCTCACGGATTTTATTATGTTGTTTGTCCCTATTTGAAGATCAGTTTTCATTGCAGATCTTTATGATACTTTCACAGTGGCTTGTTAATAGTGAAATGTTGATATTTTGTTTATTCACTTGTGGGCGGTGCCACGCCCATTTTCCAAAATATTACCAAAAAACCTTTAAACATCACTAATAAAATCATCAGGTGAATGAGTGTACTAAATTTTAGCATTATATCTGTATCAGTTAAACAGATATTGCATATTCCGGTTTCCTAACTCTCGTTTAGAGATCTTTAGTCCAAAAAGGGGCGTGGTCGTTCACCGATTTTTCTTATTTTCTGTGGTAGTACTGTACATAAACATAACATGCCTGGTACCTAGTTTCGTAAACCTATCTCACACCGTTCTGAAGTTATTAGCAGTCGAATTTGAAAATTGCCTGACTCATAAGTGGGCGGTGCCACGCCCACTTTCCAAAATTTTGCAAAAATAATGTTAAGAATATACAAATTGATGTATGTACCAAATTTAATTATTATAGCGGTATCAGTTAATTAGATATGGACTTTTCAATATTTCCACCTCCTTTCAATATAACTTTTATAAAAAATTAGGCGTTGTCGCCAAGCGATTTCGTTTATTTTCTATATCTGAATTTAACACAACAATAGTATGCCCTCTACAAAATTTCGTTATACTAGCATAAACTGTTCTCAAGTTATTAAGAGTCAAAATTTTAAAATTTCTTCAAATATATGTGGGCGGTGCCACGCCCCTTTTCAAAAGATTTGATAAAATCCGCCTCAGAACATATAAATCAATACATATTGCAAATTTTATCATTGTAGCTGCTTCTGATATGGAATTAACCCGTTTTATACGTATTTCGAAATTTTCGATATCGAAAAAGGGGGCGTGGTTATCATCCGATTTCGCCCATTTTAAATAGCAACCTACCTTGGCCAGAAAGTAACCTCATGCAAATATCTCAATTTTTACTCAAGTTATCGTGTACACGGACGGACAGACGGACGGACATGGCGTAATCAATTCCTCTTTTCAACCTAAGAACTTTCATATATGGAACCCCATATCTAAATCGATTATTTTGCGCCGTTACATAGTTCCGTTATGTGGACAAAACTAATATACCCCTGTACTAGTACTAGTACGCTGGGTATAAAAATGAATGTGTGTCTGTGTGTCCTTTATAGGCGTCCAAAGTACTCAACCGATTTTTATGAAATTTTCAGTGTATTCTTGGGTTAAAGCATAGGCTATATTAATTTTTGGAAAAGTGGGCGGTGCCACACCCCCAGGCCAGGCGCGTAGCCAGAAAAAAATTTCGGGGGGGGGGGGGTTTGGCCAAAGTGTCAGTAAATAAGAATTACCTATAAATACACATATATTTATATTTTCACATATTACATATTTATCTCTTCGTCAGACACATGTTTTGATAGTCACATTCGGTATACATGAGTCTGGCTGGACCCACATACAAATTATATGCATTTACGAAGAAAGATGTGATTTATATGCAAGATTTTTTAATTTAAACCCTTTAATTGTGTGTTATTCAAGTATTTATTAAAATTGCGGATTTCTAGTTCGAAAATAAAAAAGTAAGGAAGTCTAAGTTTGGCTGGAACCGATTTTTTAATACCCAGCTGTAATGGCTATGGGCTAGACCAGTAGAAGTATTGATTGTTAACTACTAAATTTTGTTATTTAATTGTATGTTATTCAAATATTTATTAAATTTCTGATTTTTATTTTTAAAATAAATAAAGAAAAATTAAATTATATATTCCATTCTCTAAATACATTAGGAGATATTGATAAATAATAACCACACGACTTTATTGTTCTTGCGGAATACAACAGAAGCAAACGTAGTCGATTTTTGAATGTTGTTGACAAACCGGCTCTGCACATTTCGAGCAAAAGAATCGGGTCTTCCTCCGTATCTTTTCATCTGATTCTGCACACAGTCGACAATATTTCTTTCTAGCTAATGTGTCTGCGCCGCTTTTTGTAGGATTTACGAGAGGTTTCTAAAAAAGGAAGACAAAATTGGAAAAGAAACAAGTTTCAGTCAAAATTATAAAAATTTGTACAAAGTTAGAAATACTCACGTTTATTGGTTTTCCTAAGAAGGCCTCTATAGCTGTCCGAGTGCTGAATTGCTTAGAGATATGAATGTTGTTCATTCTTTCTTCAACGTTTGGTAGAACCAATGAACTAGCTAATGTCCATAGGAAGTTACGTCTAGCGTCATTTTTTTGGGTATTCTCAACTTCTTTGAAAATGCAGTAAGATGCCAGTCCCATAACATCCAGCATATTACAAAAAAAGGCAAATGTCCAACGTTTTGTTGAACGTTTCGTAGTAAAATGCGTTACCATCTGGTCCATACAATCGACACCAACTTTATTTTTATTATAAAACAATATTGCTTCAGGTTTTTTTGCTTCACCAAAACACTCTTTTGTGTAGTGTACGGTGGAAATCAAATTGACTACCTTGTTCTTTTTCGGCACATAACTGCAAATTGATACCAAATTATCGTTGAATCCGAAACAAGATGAAAGAATGGGACGAGCAGGACTTTGTTTTCAATTCGCTGGGAATACATCTCTTATTGGCTCGAATAGTTCCAACGAAAGCCATACCAATTTTGGCCAGACGCTTTGCACCTTCCAAGGTTGTAAAAAAATTATCTGCAACAACTGTGCGCCCGGTGTTAGTATACGCTTTAGCAAGTTGTAACAGTACATTTTCACACTGATTTACTTCTCTTTCCTCGCCTTCATTTCGTCCTGTATACAATTTTCCTTGTAACGGGTATTTAGTTTTGGAATCACTACGCATATGAAAATTTTGTCGAATTTCGCCGTCTCGAATTGCGGCATGCGACTCTGTGGCGAATGAGTGGTGAAAATGAACTTCTCGAATTGCCAGTAGCGAAAAACTTAGATTCGCTTCGCCAAATGTGTCAAAATTTGACGAATGCCTATTTCATTCGCATTTGAGGAAAAGAAGCGGCAAGTTTTGTGTTTATTCATATATTTGGATAGAAAAAAGTATTTTAACCGAAAATAAAACAACATAGAAGTGAGTAAACAACTTTTGTGTGTTTTTTAATTAAATTAAATGATAGTTCCTCTAGGTCAATGTGGGTAAACGATGGCACGATAAAAAAAGATGATTACTACTGACAAGCTTCTGGTCAACGTTCGGTGCAGATGCAATATACTCCTCATAAGTGAAGTCCATTGTACAAGACTGCTTGAGGGGCGAAGTAGTGGGTAAACATTCTTCTTTCAAATATATGTAAATCAATTTGTTTTTGAACCAGAGCCCGTATTTGTTTCATTAAATTCAAGCGAGAGTTCCACATATGTATGTTATATGGATTTAATAAGATCTGGTATAATTTTTTGTAATGTTGCTGCAGTGGCAAAACACAAACGTTTGAAGTAACGCAGGCGCACCACTATGTATACATGCGCATCTTTTGCGCTATTGCCAATTGTTATACGCACTTCAAGTGGATGTGATTGCAAAACGTCTTCTACTATCATTAAATCACCATTGGTTCCCACATCTGTATCCGAACTAGCACCACTTTTTATGATCTCGGTATGAGCTGCCATTTCCAATTGACGCACATCATCCTCGCTACCTACTACATTTACACAAACATCGCACTCTTTTGCACAAATAAATAAATAAAAACATAAGCAAATGACACAAAAATGACAGAAACGTCAAATTCGGATGAACTTTTTGAATTTGTTTGAATGGCAACATAACATGACAGGCGAAAAAGTTCATTCGCCACTCACAATGCAAATTTTAGGTGAGTTCGCCAATCCGTTCGACTCGCCAAATGTATTCGCTTCGCAAGTGACAATATGCGTACACATGCCCATCACACTTTGATGCCATAATTCGCTGGCTTTGAAGGTATGTACTGAGTGAATTTGGTTTTTCCTCGATATGGAAATAACTGCTCATCAACTACAATTGTCTCATGAGGTTCGTAGTTATTTGCCAGATTTTGGTTCAGAAAATTCCAAATATCACGAATTGGCGCAGCTTTGTCGAACTTTTGACGATGTTCACGAGTACGACTGTCGTCAAACCGAACATAACGAGCCAGGGCAACGAAGCGATGGTAAGACATGGCAGCTCTAAAGATAGGTAGGTTATCCGTACGCCACAAAACATCTGCTTTTTGCATATTATTGTGTGTAACACCAGCTGCAAATAAATTCCCAAGAAGGCATCCAATTCAGCTTCAGTCATATCTTTCCAAGTTTTTTGTTGCTTGTCAGGGTTGGCCGTATTCCATTTCTCAGTTGTTTCTTTAGCGTAACGATTCGTTTCTTTTATAATAATAAAAGAAATGTTTTGAGTAAAAAATTTTTTGAATAGCTCGATCGCAATGGAATTATTTTCTTTTGGTCCTCCACGAAATCGCATGATGTTGTGTACTCGAATACGACCTGCGCTTGGTGCATTTTTGCTCCATCTTGTGCCATCTTTACCATACAAAAAGTCATTGCGATTTTGTCCTTCCATTGCTTCTT
The DNA here is from genome assembly GCA_951509765.1 of Sphenella marginata. NCBI lineage: Eukaryota > Metazoa > Arthropoda > Insecta > Diptera > Tephritidae > Sphenella > Sphenella marginata. Next base: position 36,194,214 of record OX608078.1, on the reverse strand, counting down.
CGAACTCATCATCACCATCATCATCGTCGTCATCATCATCAAAGGATAATTCGTTTGGTTGGATTATTGGGTCGTTCTCGATGTCTGAAGCTTCATTGTCAGGAATGCAATCCAAATCCTCGATGTCATCGTAATCCTCACCTAGGTTTATCGGTTGAAGGTTATCTCCAAGTTCTTCAGCAGCCCTTTCACGTTCCAAATCGTTAGCTAAAGCAGCTGCTATTCGTTCATAAAATTCACTGTCAAAGTTTCTTCTATGCGGTCGAGTGTTATAAATCAAATCAATTTCGTCACTCATATTTATTTTTATCAAAATAGCACACCAAAAATAGCGCGTAGTAAAGAATTATACTTTAGCCTTCACTTCCTGAACATTCAACATCTATTTATCCACTGTCATCAAAGTAAAATTCAAAAATATGAGCTAAAAAGAAAATCAACTCTTTTTCGACCGACCACCAACGAAAAATTCAAAAATTTTAACTAAAAAGAATATCAACTCTTGCCATGACATTGAAAAATTAAAAAAAGAAACTAATTGCAAAAGCAAAGGTTGCTTTGACATTCAAAAATTTGAAAAAAATGCATTGTGCACTGTTTCATTCAAAAAATTACATAGAAATGTGTGTGGGTCCAGCCAGACCTATGTGTTACGAATGTGAGGTATCATTCAAAATATCTATATAACTATATATATATATCAGATATCAACCTGATTTCTTTACAGATCGACGTATGATTAAATTTTAGGAGGGTACTGAAAATTTCAAACCTCTGGCTTAACCCAAAGTGGTCTTTTTTGGAGATTAAAAATGGAAAAGGTCTGGCTGGACTCATGTGTAAGACGAAGGGTTATTCTCTTATTTATTTGAAATTTTCCTCTTTCTACACGGCTAAAAATTTGAGCCTAGATTTTAAACCATTCATTGGTTTACACAATTTTTAAAACTTTTTGGTAATAAATTCCAAACCTTTCCCAATTTTTTGCGGTTTAGATTTAAAACTTAACCGGGATAAACAAACACTGTACTTTTCGCACAAAATTCATGAGTGCGCCGTAGCTCAGTAGGTAGAGCATTGCGCACTGATTTGGGGCACGTCGGTTCGAGACCTAACATTTTTTAAAAAAACCTAAACAATTTTTAACAACATTTTCGGTATAAAATTTAAATAATTTTTATTAGGCGCATTGACAACCGGCGTAAATTTAATTCTAAACCAAATTTGGTCATACAGCTAAACCGGTATGTCTGCGTTCAAAGGGTTTTTTTTGGAATATCCAGTAAAATTGACTTCTTTAGACTAATTTAATTATTTTTGAATGAAAGTATGTGCAAATACATAATGAAACTTCTGCAAATCAAAGTTCAAAAGTTTGTGGAAAATTCATGAAAATTTAAGAAATCTCGAAAAAATTTCATCGAAATTTCTAACTTTCTCGTAAAATTTTTTTGAGTATGCAGTTTTGCTGCTCGTTCACTTGTCAAAAGCCGACCAAGAGCATTTTCTCCAATATAAAAATATTACGCTTATAAATTTGTATGGAAGAGAATGCACTTGGCTAGAAAAAAAATTGCCAAAAATCGAGTAATTCTTCTAGCGGCTTAAGATTGCTATCTTTGTTCACTTTAATTGAACGGGCCACAAAACTGAAAACTCGAAAAAATTTAAATATTTTTACTAAAAAGTTAGAAATTTTTATGAAAATTTTTCGAGTTTTCTTGAATTTTCATGAATTTTCCACAAAGTTCTTAGCTTTGAGTTGCAGTTGTTTCTTGTTTTTTTGCACATTCTTTCATACAAAAATAATGAAATTAATCAAAGGAAGGTAATCTTACTGAAAATTCCAAACAACACTTTGAATATGTAGCCCCAAAAAGTTTTAAGTCTAGGCTAAATCTTTTAGCCGTGTACAAACCAATATTTATTTTTATTGTTTGTTTTCAAATTTTGTGTAGGATTTCTTCAGGCTTTGGCAAGAAGTAAATAGTTGTCGCTTTATTTCTTGAAGAAAAACTGAAGCTTCGGAAAAACAAAAACAAAAAATGAAATAACATTGAAATTCATATAAAAAGCGGAAAATTGCAATTATTCAACATGCAAAACGGAACGTCAACATTTGTTGGCTATTCATGACAATTTCATAGTCAAGAAATACTTGAAAATATTTCTTAAGCATTTTCTTTTCAACAGCATACCGGGCTTTCTTTTAAACGTTTTCAATCTTTTTTTGCCAAATTAGCGTCACTTTTTAGTATCACCTCACAAGTATAAGTACAATTTAATTGTTACTTTCTCTGATAATTCAATACGACTCCGTTGTGTACAGCTTAGTAATTTTTGGAAATTTTTTTTAACTTCTTGTTAATTTTTTTGGTAAAACCTTTGGCAACCGTGACTGACTAACGAGGGACACTCATTTTTACGATTTTTACCCGCTGTATTCATAGCTCGAAAAGCAGTTAGTTAGTCTTAAAGGGCCAAATGAGTAAACCGTTGCAGGAATTTAGTTGTGACCTCTCAGACTTGCTCTAACAATTGATTAGCGACTACCAATAACTTCTCTCAGTGTGAAATATTATTTAATTTTATTCTTTCGTATTTTCATTATTACTATTAATGCTAATTTCTTAACAGGGGTTTTAAAGGTGAATAGAGTAATTATTCTAGTACAGACGTATATTTTTTAATTTTCGGAAATTTCGGGGGGGTTTGAACCCCCGAAACCCCCCTGAATACGCGCCTGCCCCAGGCTATATAAAACTACAATTCTTCATAACTCTGAACATATTTGGTGTAAATTAATGATTTTTGGATATGTGTGTCGATTGGTCAAGATTTATGTAATTTTGGAAAAGTGGGCGGTGCCACGCCCACATTTTTTGTGTTTTGTTTGTACTTCAATAATGTCCAAAGTTTATGGTCGATCTCTTTCAAACTTTCCAGATTGGTTCAGGAGATTGTTGTGTACGATTTAGGCTATATCAATTTTTGGAAAAGTAGGCGGTGCCACGCCCCCAGGCTATATAAAACTACAGTTCTTCATAACTCTGAACATATTTGGTCTAAATTAATGATTTTTGGATATGCGTGTCCTTTGGTCAAGATTTATGTAATTTTGGAAAAGTGGGAGGTGCCACGCCCACATTTTTTGTGTTTTGTTTGTACTTCAATAATGTCCAAAGTTTATGGTCGATCTTTTCTAAACTTTCCAGATTTTTTCAGATGATTGTTGTGTACGATTTAGGCTATATCAATTTTTGGAAAAGTAGGCGGTGCCACGCCCCCAGGCTATATAAAATTTAAATTCTTCATAGCTCTGAACATATTTGGTCTTAATTAATGATTTCTGGATATGTGTGTCCCTTGGTCAAGAATTATATAATTTGGGAAAAGTTGGCGGTGCGACGCCCACATTTTTTGTATTCAGTACTTTGTTTTTACTTCAATAATGTCGAAAGTTTATGGTTGATCTGTTTTAAACTTTTCCAATACGTTAAAATCTTCGTTGGGTACGACATACATAGGCTACATTTGTAAACTTTTTGGAAATGTGGACAGTTCCAAGACCACAAGCTAAGTAATATTTCAATTCGTTATATCTATCCCTGAATGTATTTGCTTTAGTGAGATTTTAACGTTCTTAAAACTTAATCAAAGCATATAATTTTTCTTTTTTGTTATTGCCGTTTATACATATCCAGAGTATTATAGGATTTTCATAAAATCATAATAGTGGCGTTAAGTGGTAGATATAGGATATAATTAAATAAATACTAACTACACATCTGCTCAGCAGCGCATAATGGTTTTTGTCATACTCATTGAGTTCAAAAAACCCGTTTTTTGAGTTGGACATCCAAAAAATTTATTTGTTTATACCAAAGAAGTTAAATCCAGAAATATTGTATACCCTAAAGCACAAATAAATAATAAATCAAAAATAAAAATATTTTTTTTAAAACATCCAGAAAAAAGAAAAATTCTTTATCATTAATCTCCAAAATTAATATTTTTTTTTAACTATTTCTTGATCTTGATATCATTCAACTAAATCTTATTATAACAACAATAATTACTAGAATAATTTTTATTCAAATAAATCATCCACTAGCAATAGGATTAATATTATTAATCCAAATACTTCAAATTTGTTTATTAACAGGTATTATATATAAAACATTTGGATTTTCATATATTCTATTTTTAATTTTTTTAGGAGGAATACTTATGTTATTTATTTATGTTACATCATTAGCATCAAATCATCATTAGCATAGCAATTATATTACAAAATTATTTATTAATTACACTAATTGCTGTAGTAAAAATTACTAATATATTTTATGGACCTCAACGTATTGATCGTGAATAAACCAATACGAACTCAACATCCGTTATTTAAAATTGCTAATAATGCATTACTTGATTTACCAACACCTATTAATATTTCAGCATGATGAAATTTTGGTTCCCTTTTAGGTTTATGTTTAATAATTAAAATTTTAACAGGATTATTCTTAGCTATACATTACTCAGCAGATATGAATTTAGCATTTAATAGAGTTAATCACATTTGTCGAGATGTTAACTATGGATGATTACTACGAACACTACATGCCAACGGTGCATCAATTTTTTATACCTAGTAGTGCTTCGCACACAAGGTATATTAACTTCATTCGCCTAACGGTAGTATGTAACGGCATAAACGAATAGAGATAGATATTTACTTATGTATATATATCAAAATGTTCAGGACGAAAAGAGAAATTGATTAAGCCAAGTCCGTCCGTCCGTCCGTCTGTCCGTGAACCCGATAACTTGAGTAAAATTTGAGATATCTCAAAGAAATTTGATATGCAGGTTCATTTTCGCTCATCTCGGAGCGCTATATGCAAAATCGGTTAAAAGCCACGCCCACTTTCTATATATATAATATTTTCGAAAATAAAAAAAGTGATTATTCAGTACATAATACACCCATAAGGATAAAATTTGGTGTGTACCTTAGCGTTAAGGCAAAAAATAAATTTTTGAAGAAAGTTTTAAAAAGGGACATGGCACCGCCCACTTTTGATTAAGTCAAATTCGGAAATATTATTAATCATAAATCAAAAACCGCTCAAGATAGCAAAATAAAATTCAGCACACATATTCATATTAATATAGGCAATATTCCGAAAAAAAAAATTAGCGAAATCGGGTAAGGTCCACGCCCAATTTTATACGAAAGATTTTGAAAAGGATCATAGATATATTGCATGTGCAATAACTGTTCTTAAACTAGGTGTATATCATTTCTATTTTACCTCTAAAGTGTTCGTGGGCAAAGAAAGTCGAATGCACAAAATTTTTGGAAAATGGGCGTGGCCCCGCCCCTTTATGGTGGATTATTCCACAAAACTTTCCATGCCATAATTCCTGTAAAAATTGATTTATTGAAACGATATTTGGAGAAAGTGTTCAACATATAAAGCTTACTCTTTGCTGTAAAAATAAGCAAAATTGGTTAACGGACACGCCTAGATTTTGAAAACAGTTCTGAAAAATTTCTTTGTAAAATTAAAATCGCGATATTTCCATAATTGTATTAGTTATTATATAAATAAGATTATACACACATAGTAGGCTTTTTAGGAAAAACTAAGCTGTAAAAAAATGTTTTGGATTTTTTTGAATTAGGCGTGGCGCCGCCCACTTTTCAGCAAAAAAGTCTGTTATTTTCAAAAGCGATTGCTTGCAATTTGAGTTAGGTATTTCAGTGAAAGTTAGTGAGATGCTTCCCAATAGCATGTAGTATACTCCTGCCAAAAATTACGCAAATCGAATAACAAACAAACAAGATTTACGGGCAAGTAGATAACATCCTATTGCCTGTTTTTTTTTTTAATTTTTTTTTATTTTTATACCTTTCATGGACATGGGGAAAGCTATTTATATTATGTTATTTAGTGATAATTTAATTTACCACTCGCAACAGAAGTGTTTTTAATCGAATAAATCAGTTGCCTTTTTAACAACTTTTCCGGTATTAAAATAGACCTGAATAAATTGGGATACAAAAACAGATCACTACTAGGTATTTAATGTTCGGTTACAACTGAGCTTAGACTTCCTTACTAGTTTTTATTTGTATTTATTTTCACATCGGACGAGGAATTTATTATGGATCTTATTTATTCACCCCAACATGAATAGTCGGTGTATTAATTTTATTTTTAGTAATAGCAACAGCTTTTATAGGTTATGTTTTACCATGAGGGCAAATATCTTTTTGAGGAGCTACAGTAATTACAAATTTATCATTAGCAATTCCTTATTTAGGTTTAGAATTAGTTCAATGAGTATGAGGAGGATTCGCAGTTGATAATGCTACATTAACCCGATTCTTTACATTCCATTTTATTTTATCTTTTATTGTGCTAGCTATAACCCTAATTCATCTATTATTTTTACACCAAACAGGATCAAATAATCCAATTGGATTAAATTCAAATATTGATAAAATTCCATTCCACCCATATTTTTCTTACAAAGATATTATTGGATTTATTGCAATAATTTCATTATTAATTCTTTTAACATTAATTAATCCTTACCTTTTAGGAGACCCAGATAATTTTATTCCAGCAAATCATCTAGTGACTCCAATTCATATTCAACCAGAATGATATTTTTTATTTACTTATGCAAATCTACGTTCAATCCCCAATAAACTAGGTGGAGTAGTAGCTTTAATTTTATCAATTTTAATTTTATCAATTCTCCCCTTTTATCATTTAAGAAATTTTCGAGGTATTCAATTTTGTCCAATTAATAAGAATTAAAATTGTTACAGTAATTTTATTAACATGAATTGGAGCACGCCCAATAGAAACACCTTACATTATAGTTGGTCAAATATTAACAGTAATCCAATAATTAATAAATGATGAGACAATTTAATTAACTAGTTAATGAGCTTGAATAAGCATATGTTTTGAAAACATAAGATAGAAATCAATATTTCGCTTAATTTTACTAAATTTTATTAATTAAATAAAATTAAAGAAAAATAATTTAAAACCAATAAAAAATAATAAATAATTTAACGAAATAGGTAAAAAAACACTTTCAAGCCAAATATATTTATATATATATATATATTTATCATACCGAAACCGAACTAAAGTACCACGAACTCAAATAAATAAAAAAGAAATTATAGTTAACTTCAAATAAAATATTAAATTAAATAAATCACAACCTAAAAATAAAATTCTAAATAATATACTCATAAATAAAATACTAGAATACTCCGCCTGAACAAATCGGCTTCGGTGGTTCTTAGGAGCGGCCGTGGCTGGGACGCACCGCGGTCGATTTGGTATTTTGTGAAATAAAAGAAAGAAGAAAGAACGAGATTCTCGTTATAATGTGGCCGTGTATTTGAGTTGAAAGTTAGAATTTTACAGTTGAATATTACCTTAACGTTTGCGGTGAAAATCCTGGGGTGGCCGTGAGGTGTTGACGCTGTGACGACCGCTGAAAAAGTAGGAGGTTGTCCAGTCGAGGACAACCGTTGAACGCGAAATTTCAGCCTCCGGTTTTAAGGGGAGGTGAACCTACACATGCACACCCACATGCATGTATATGTTGCTGACAACACATGAATATGCAAGCATGCACATACATGTGGGTGGATTGGTATGTGTGGTTGGAAGGGTGCAGAAAAGTGACATTAGGGTGGCTAATTTTTTGAGAATTTAGGCATCGTGCCTAAACATGCCGGCCCCCTTGCGATACGCAACATCTGAGAGCCGCCGCAGGATTTTCACGCATGCCTCACTTAGTCTATTAAATTCAAATGATTCACCGCCGTCTGCCTTCGAGCAACCTCCGTCAATTTGAGGGTTGGAGCGTGGCCGGTTCATACCTAGAGCTAAGAGAGGGGGAAAGAGTGAAAATATACGTGTTGCATATTTCTTGCCATGTATCGCTTCGACCCAATAAAAAAGGTGGAACACATTTCATAACGAAAAAAAAAGAAAATTTTTATTATAATTTTTTAATCTTAACCTAACCTTACATGCTAGTGGCGCCGGATAGCACGAACCCCAATATCGTGCTCTGGGCACGAAAGGACCCAAAGGACGCGGAGAAAGTTCCCGCGGTGAAGACGGAGCGGAGCGGCGCGGCCTGATAAAATAGCGGATCAGCCAGCCGAATATGCTCGCATCTTGCCGTTTATTGATTCCGTGTTTACCGCCGATGAGGCGGAAGCAACCGCATTCTCCGCCCGAGTGTGTCGTCCGTAGCCCTAAATCTTCCGCCAAGGAGGGGTCGATTACTGTGCGGGGGGTGCACGCATAAATGACGGCACGGATGCGTAGCAATCCACCCCCGGCTTACAGCTTCACGACCGCAGTTGGCGCGAGGGTGGTCATGGGGCGCACCCAAGGGCCCACCCCGGAGAGGGTGCGGTTGAGACCGTCGCGGAACCCGGATAGCTGGCGCGGCTGTGAGGCCAGTCTACGCTGATTATGCGTGCTTGTGCGGCGTGAGTTGTCGGTATTGGTGGTGCGTAGCTGTCGCTACACAGAGGGCATGGCTTCGGGTACCGGGCGGCTAAGCGTTCGGCCCGCTGGCGTAGGGAGGCGAAACGTGTCATTCTAGAGGAAGAAAGGAGAAGAAACAAAGATTGGTTTTTTTGACGGCCGTAGATCCGTACGTGTGGGTGGCGAGAGCGCTGTAATTCGGCGACCGTTTTTAGGGTTCGGATATCACGAAACGAACAAATGTGTAAGCTAGAATTGTTTAAAACGAAGATAAATGATACGTGTATAGTCTTATTATAGTTTCCCGCCGTAAGTTTGCGACAAGATAATAAATAAGACACGTCAGTTATTATTATTTTCATACGGTTGCGTATGTCACTGTGTCACATTCGGTACCGAGCCTGGTAGAGAGTGTGAGGGTATTTTAGGTTCTGTGCTTATGCGGTTTCGGTTATTTTTTGTTGTTTTGTGGGCAAAACAGTCCTGCCCCTCAAAAAAACCAAACCCAAAATCAAAAGGGGAATCAGTAACCCCAAAAAAAAAATTTTCTCGAAGTGAAAAAAACTTTTTATTTTTTGGACTTTTTAATTTTTTTTTTTGCCTCGTCACGGTCGCCGAACGTAGATTTCGTCCCCCCTTCGACCGCAGTAAGCGGTCCCGATTTTTTGGCAAGTCGGGTTTTTGGTGCCCGTTGACCAAAACTGTAGCATCACTAGCGCGCTGGCGTGATCATCAGCAAACATATTTACATGTATGTATGGCGCTCGCATTGAGAGACGGTTCAATTGAACCCCACTTACATATGTATATGGGTCAGAATTTCTGAAACGAAACACTTAAAATTGTAAAAATTAAATTTTAATCAACAGTGGTATTATCGAGTAGCTACTGGCAATACAAACACATGCCTATCCTTACTTTTTTTTTTTTTAATGTTTATCCTGTTTTATCGCCAATTGAAATTGTTTGTCCTTTTTGTTTAAAAATTGAATAACTCGGGATATACTGAACCGATTTTGATAATTTAAATACCAATTTCCTCGTCTTTAAAAACTCTATATGAAAAAATTTTATTTTGAATGCATATTTTTTATAACATTTTGCGAAAACAGTGCAAAAAAAAATGAGGCAATGCTTATTTTTGCACAAAAAAAAGCAACATATGTAAAAATATGTTCCCTAAAATATTACGTTGAGAAAAAAAATGGCCCTGCCCTATGAATAACAGAAATTTTAATTTGAACACATCCTTTAAATTAAAAAAAAAAAAACTTTTTTAAATTCATTTATTTAACAAGTTTTAGAGTATGCAGTGAAACACTTGAAACAGTCAATGCTGAGTTGACTGAGTAGGAATGTGTTTTTGGGTATTTGAGGTTATGTTAGGTTTAATCCGGTGCAGTGAAATAACGCCCAAGGAAATAACGCCCATGGACGTTATTTCCTTTTTAAATGGAAATATCGCCCATCTGCAAAAAGAAATAAAGCCCATGGCTCTTATTTCCTTTTTAAAAGAGAAATAACGCCCATAGGATTTCACGCGAGCAACACGAACTGTTGATTAGCATTTTTTTCACAAATTACCCTCTGAGAAAAGAGTGGGAAACGTGGCACGCGGAAGGACATCACCGTGGCGGTAGCCACGGCTATGGCACACACCCGGAGTTGGAATGGCGTAGCCCAGGGTTATTTTTTGAAGCGCGGCCGAAGGCCGCCTACGCGGTAAGTTGTCCTGCACATAAAAAACGTGGATGGGGCCCCGAATCGGGGATCTGACCCAGGTCAATTTTCGGTTTTTCACTAATAACTTTTCACAGAAACAAAATATTGCTTTTCCCCCTTCGGATTATAGTTACGGAGGCCCGATCCACGATTTTTAAGTGCAGGACACCTTTCCGCGTAGGCGGCCTTCGGCCGCGCTTTAAAAAATAACCCTGGGCTACGCCATTCCAACTCCGGGTGTGTGCCATAGCCGTGGCTACCGCCACGGTGATGTCCTTCCGCGTGCTACGTTTCCCACTTTGGTTAACGTGAAATTTGGGTGTAACTATCCAATAAAATACAAAAAGAATTAAAATATTATTGTTTCATTAAAAAAAATGAAAGAGCAATAAGGCCTTTAAGACTTTATTTCTCTTTCGAAGTGTAATAAAGCCTTTTTTGAAATAAAGGCCTTATTTCACTTTCAATAGTGTAATAAGGCCTTAAAGGGCTTATTTCACAAGGCGCTATTGCACCCCGCCTTATAAAAACATAACAAATATGTTAAAATTTATTGAAATAAAGAAAACCATATACTCATTCTTGAACCAGCTTGGTTTAATTCGTTTTTAACGTCCGTGGGCTTTATTTCTCTTCGAAAAAGGAAATAACACCCATCAACAAAAGGCGATAACACCCATGGGCTTTATTTCCTTTTTAAAAAGGAAATAAGGCCCATGGGCGTTATTTCCTTGGGCGTTATTTCACTGCACCGTTTAATCCCTGAGTGAAACTTACTGATCTCATACAAACTTGTTTCTTTAAATAAAAAGTAGCCTGGTATTTTATTATTCCATTCGTTCGAACCAGCAAATGCGGTTAAATACATCGCATGCAAACTCATTTCTAGCTCGGAAAACAGTGTCTTATGCAGGATCGAGAAATAATTACACTACTGTTTGAAAAAAAAACCGTCATTCTAGTTTGGAATTTTCGCTAATATCCACAATAGGTCATAAGGTTTTTATAACTAGCTAATTCATTTCTATATGTTGAGTTTACTTTTTTAAGTGTTTCACTGCATACTCTAAAACTTGTTAAATAAATGAATTTAAAAAAGTTTTTTTTTTAATTTAGAGGATGTGTTCAAATTAAAATTTCTGTTATTCACAGGGCCGGGCCATTTTTTTTCTCAACGTAATATTTTACGGAACATATTTTTACATATGTTGCTTTTTTTTGTGCAAAAATATGCATTGCCTCATTTTTTTTTGCACTGTTTTCGCAAAAAGTTATAAAAAATATGCATTCAAAATAAAATTTTTTTAAAATAAAAAATTCAGTCTTATAGAGTTTTTAAAGACGAGGAAATTGGTATTTAAATTATCAAAATCGGTTCAGTATATCCTGAGTTATTCAATTTTTAAACAAAAAGGACAAACAATTTCAATTGGCGATAAAACAGGATAAACATAAAAAAAAAAGGTAGGATAGGCATGTGTTTGTATTGCCAGTAGCTACTCGATAATACCACTGTTGATTAAAATCTAATTTTTACAATTTTAAGTGTTTCGTTTCAGAAATTCTGACCCATATATGTTTATTTTTTTCTCCAATTGTCAATTTTTCCCAAAAAACTGACAATTAAAATTCATTACGAATTATTGTTTCTCTGGTCTCGAGCATGGTACAAAAGAGGTTATTTCACTGTCAAATTTTCGTTGTTGTTGCTCACTACCTGACAAGTAAAAAGTTCTGACATTTCATGCTACCACTTATTCTTGAGAAAATCCACCTTTTTCTGTCATATATTGACAATTAAAAAGATTTTTTCAAAATAATTTTTTTCTGCTGAAAGAAAAATAAAAAATTTGAAAACAAATAAATTTTAATAAAAAAAATAAATAATAATAAAATGAGTTGCCTTTTTCCAAGTTGTGTAAATAAACGGCGGCTGGGTAAGAGCAAAAATATTAACTTTTTTACTTTTCCAACAAATCCACACATTCGAGCGAAGTGGTTGCAGGCATGCGAGCTTCGCGAATGCGACTTGCCTAAAGTGCCTTATATGTGTTCGTCACACTTTGCAAGTGATGAAATGTGTACCGTAAAAAAACAAATCCGAATAAGCCGGAGCGCAATTCCAACAAATAGAAGGTATGTAACCTTTTTTTTAATCCAAATGGACGGTTGAACATTTACATTTACTTTTTATTAAATGTTTTAGTGTTCAAGAGTCGCATATTCGAGTGGAAGAGGCAAACAGCCTGCAAAAATACTTAGAGGTTTTGGTAAGCACCTTATATCTTAATCATTATCCTAATATTAATCTTAATTAATATTGTAAATGCGAATGTTGCAGGACGAATGCCATATTTGTGGAGGAAGCAGAAGATGATACTTTTAGTCTGTTTGTTTACCTACTTATGTAAACATTTGTAACTATGTTGTAATTATAATTAGCTGTTTGTCAAACTGTTGCAATTTATCTATACTTTCGAACTTAACTATGTAACTTTATATGTACAAAATTTTCCGCTTGTCTCCGTTTTATTTTTGGCACTTCGATCACTCGTTGGCCAGCATACGATTTTTGTTAATTACTAATTGATGTTTAAACAAAAAATTTAGATAAAATAAACAAAAAAAAAATGACCCTTTAACTCGAGTTTATGGCTCAACCTGAACGCCATATAAAAATTTGGTAAATAATTGAATATATAAATTTGTTAATAAAAAAATGTTACTGAAATAGCTGTGTTTTATTTCCATTCTTCAACCTTTAAGGCTGATTTAAACGGGTCAATTTGCTATTCGATTTTTGTCGTTCCACCGCAATTTGACCAAAATCGACGAGAAAATCTAACCGCTATTTATCCGTTTAAATTAGCCTTCAGGTTTTAGAAAATAGTTTTTCTTTATACCCTGATTTTCATTTTAAAACTAATTTAAAAGTGGTGATTTAAAGCACAGAACTATGCTTTAATAACCAATTCGCTCTACTTGAGCTTTTCGAATCGTGTTGGCTTGGAAAAAAATTCTATAAATACTTTCAAAGAGATATACTTCAAAAATCAGTACACAAACAAATTTTTTTTGAAAATGCCCAATTTATTTTTCTAAAATATATGTGATTGGGCAGCGCTATGCTATCTTTTGAAAACAAAGGAAATGACAGAAAACTTTTTTTAATCAAAAGTGAAGCTAGATTGACAACTCATTTTTGACAGTGAAATTACCTTCTTTTGTACCATGGTCTCGAGCTTGCAAAATTCACAAATAGGTATATATTTTTACTTACGCTTTGCTTGTGAGTGGCCAAGCGAAGCTCGCGACCGTAAAATATGTCGTACATATGTACCTATTTACATTTACTCACCCTGGCAGGTATTTGCATAGAAGTGCCGAACCAAAGGAAAATTCATTGTTCATTTTTTCTCTGCTAGCGTAATAGAGAAAAAATTACACAATTCATTATTTTTCTTGCTTCCGGCACGCGTGGTCAGCAGTAGTAGCAGAGGTAAGTAAATTTGTGTATTGTTGACATTTTAAATGCAAATTTAATATTATTTCTTTCTGTGCCACGCCCACATTTTTTGTGTTTTGTTTGTACTTCAATAATTTCCAAAGTTTATGGTCGATCTCTTTTAAACTTTCCAGATTGGTTCAGAAAATTGTTGTGTACGATTTAGGCTATATATGGAGGGATCACTTCTCTGCCCTTTTAAATGGAGAAATTGAGCAAGAAACCAGAGAAGAGCTCGAACCCGAACCCACAATCGAAGACGACGAAATTGACGTCCCAGAACCCGACTATAATTTCAATTTCAATTTCAATTTATTATTACTTAAATATTAGTACAGTAAGATTTACATCTCTTTTTGCACAACAGAAAAATAACACTCGGATCCAGAAAGTATTTAAAAATAGTTAAAGATATTTAACGATAAAAATTATTACATTATTAAAGTACATTATGTAAGTGGTTCAATTTGTGGAAAAGTATTTGTATAAGACATCTTTGAAGTTACTCCTGTTCAATTTGCTTTTTATGCCAGTAGGTATTGAGTTCCAAATTCTAACAGCATTGATGAAGAACATTCTAGTAGAGTTATTAAAGTTAAAGTATGGCAACATGAGGTTAAGACAGCGCTCTGATCGCGGAAAGATAAGTTTTTCATATAGATGATTTGGAGTCTTCGTGTACATCAGGTGAAATAGAAAAATGCAGTTTCTGGCTTTCAGATAAGCGGCAATCTCACATCCCAGTAAAGATGTTCTCCATGCAGATATGTGGTCAAACCTACGTATTCCATAGACATAACGCGTAATTTCATTAAGTGCAACATCAACTTTATGCGCAGACTGAGAGTCAAGCTTGCTATATACTAGCTCCGAGTAGGTGAGGGAAGGTAAAATAATTTGTCGGGCAAGCCTCTTTCGAATATGAATTGGAGTAAATGGTGCTGACTGCCTCAAGTTACGTAGAGTACCATACACTTTGCCTACAGCTGAACTAATGTGGTTTACACAACTTAAATTTGTGTTAATAACGAAGCCCAAGTTAGTAATTTTCTCAACTATCTCAAGAGGGTTATTGTTTAAATTGATATTAGGAATACTAGAAAGATTTATTTTATTTTTGGAAATCCATGGCAACTCTGGTTGAGTAAGACGTTTTTTGTGGTGCTCTTGTTATTATATTGAGTTTTTTTGCTTTCTCAGCTTACTTAAAAGCCAATTAGACAAAATAAAGCTAATTTCACAAAATTAAAGTGCATTAAATTACCCTCAGCATCAAAAATTTGCTCCGGCGGACGTATTTATATAAAAAGAAGTGTTTTCAACAGTGCTCCTGCTTTTTTTTTTCTTGTGTTGGCACATCAGCTGTCTCGACGTAGCAACAACAACTACGAGAATCTGATATCGGTGTTCTGGTGTCCTGCGCCATCTGTTTGTCAGTTAACATCTGATCTTGGTTTGTGTCCTGGATATACCTGCCGGAGACTTACATATTGTGCTGCCACCTCATTGGATAAATACCAAAGCATGAGAAACAATAGAAAAGCCGCAACAAAAAATCAGCAAGTGGATGCTTCAGCAATGGTCAATGTTACATCAAAAATAGACAACGGTAACACAGTAAATAACGATAATAATGCTAATAATCTTACAAACAAACGAGTAAGAGACGTATTGCATAATTCCATAAGTGAAAGTATAGCAAAATCACCTCGTTTAACTAACGTTGAATCTCCATTAAAAATAATAACAACAATGGATAAACGTTTTGATAAGCTGAGCGCAGATCTAACAGAAAATTTGCAAACGCTCATTCAACGTATGTTTCGGGAACATGAAGATAGACTTGAGCAAAGAATAAGCGTGGCACTCAGTGCGGTTGAACAAAAGCTTGAAGGCTATAAGAATGAGCTAAACGATGTTAAAGAAAGAGTCCTTCAATTGGAGTCAGTCGCAGCAAATGTCTCATATATTCAGAAAGAACTAATTGATCTAAAGAATGTATTCGACAAGCAAGAAAATGCTGCAGTTGCCTGTGATATACGACTATATGGTGTACCTGTACATGAAAATGACGATGTAAATCAAATTTTTAACAACCTTTGTGAAACAATTAATTTTAAACGTCCAGTAGTAAAGTCAATATTTCGGCTTAAGAAAAATAAATCTGGCATGAATAATACTGATCCTGCAATAATCGTTAGACTCGGAACCCCATTTGAAAGAAACGGCTTGTTAAAATCAATTTCAAGACTAACTCGATCACGCAAAGGTCCGTTACGCTTGAATGACATCGGAATTGCATCGGATATCCCTTTTAGAGTAAAGGAGAACTTAACACCTCGGAATTTTGGAATTTATATTGAAGCTGTCAAGCTCTGGAAGGAAAGAAAGCTGGCCTCAGTTTTCACAACACGTGGTGTTGTGTATGCCAAATTCAACCAGTCCGATGAGCCTTACCGTCTTAACACGATCGGTGATGTTTATAACTTATTTCGTCCGCAAGATGGTAATATTTAGGCTGTATATTAAGTTACTTCTGTTTTACAGTTCCAATATTCTATTATTTTTTTTTTCCCCCTTATACTTGTATTTGGCCACTCGACCTCCATATCTAAAATTACCATCAAAACTAATTTTGTCACATCTAATATTTCTATTAAAATTTATTTGTAATACAACCTATTGTCGTAATACTAAACATGAAACCAAATTTAATGTACAAAACACATTTGCTTGCGTCGCAATCCGTTCTTTATCTCATGTTGAGCAATTTAAATAATACGAGGGTATATTCCAAATTCAATATATATAGCATGGTTCGCGTTTTTAATAAACTTAAAATTGGCTTAAGCGTTGTTCATATTAATGCTCAAAGTTTAAAAATTAAAATAGATGAGTTTCGTCATATTTTCGAGTGCTCCAATGTGGAGATAGTGTGTGTCTCTGAAACATGGTTTAATGACAAAGTCGATGATGTATGCTATAAATTGCAGGGATACAAACTCTTCAGGGCTGATAGAAAGCAAAAAAATGGTAAAAAGGACAAAAAAGCTGGCGGTGTTGCCATCTATGTTAAAAATAATATTAAATGCAAACTCAAAGCAAAATCAAAAGAAGGTGACCAAATTGAATTCATTTTCTTGGAATTATATAATGGAAACGAAAAATTACTGATTGGCAATGTATATAGGCCAAACAAAAATATTAATTCAGAGGTATTTTTCTCGGAGCTGTCCAACATCACAGTGGGATATAATAATATTATAATATCAGGTGATTTTAATAGCAACATTCTCGTAGATTCTTCATTCTCAGATGAAATGAAATATATTGGCCTAGATGTTGTTAATAAAATCTTACCTACACACTACACCTCTAACTCAAATTCGCTTCTCGATATATTTTTTACCAATACATTGTCAAAAATTCTATTGTTTGAGCAAATATCTGCCCCCGTGTTTTCTAAACATGATCTCCTATTTCTAACCTACGATTTTAAATTAAAAAAGGTTAATGAAAACTACAGATATCGGGATTTTAAGAATATAGATCTGTCTGCTTTATACGATAAAATTTCAAATGTTGATTGGGGTTGCACATACTATATGCCGTCCGTAGATGATCAACTTCAGTTTATCCAAGAAAATATTGAACAACTTTTCGAAGAATTTGTTCCAATGAAAACAAAAAGGAAAACAACAAATTACAATCCTTGGTTTACGTCTGAAATTAAATGTTTACTTGAACAACGTAATATAGCTTATGCAAGATGGAAGAGGTTTAAAACCTATGAACTACTTTCTGCTTTTCGCACTATGCGAAATAAAGTTAACACAAGTATTAAAACTGCCAAAAGATTATACTATAAAACACAATTTGAAAACTGTCTAGATAGTAAGGCAAGATGGAATGAAATACGTAAGGTTGGAATCATTGGAAAAGCAGTAGACAGTTCAGAGGATTTAGATGTTAATGATTTAAACTGCAAATTTACGAACCTACCATCGTCTACGGCTGATGTTACTTATTACAAGAACCATGCCACTCTAAATGACCAAAATTCATTTTATTTTAGATGTTTTACTGAAGTTGAAATATTTTGTTGTTGGTTTTTGCGATCTTTCTTGTTTTTACATATTTGTAAGTTTTTGCAAGCTTGAGATCAGAGATCCTATCCATCGCTGTGATTTAGCAATGTAATTTTTCTCCAATTATCAATTTTTTCCCAAAAACTGACAATTAAAATTCATTACGAATTATTGTTTCTCTGATCTCAAGCTTGCAAAAACTTACAAATATGAAGTTGAAATATTTCAAAGTTTTTTAAGCATTAAGTCCAATGCTATTGGCTCTGATGGAGTCCATCCAAAATTTACAAAAATTTTATTTCCTGCAATTTTACCATATATCACTCACCTGTTTAATTCTATAATAACCAAATCAGATTATCCTACTCTATGGAAGCATGCTAAAATCATACCTATACCCAAAACAGACACTGAGTTTCGGCCAATTGCTATACTTCCCTTTCTGTCTAAGATACTTGAACGCTTAATGCATAAGCAAATCAGCAAATATTTTCAGGACAACAATTTGCTTATTCCTAGACAATCTGGCTTTCGACCACAACATAGTTGTGTAACCGCTCTGATTGATGTTACGGAATATTTAAGATCACAAATTGATAATGATAAAATATCTTTTCTTATTCTCTTGGACCACTCAAAGGCTTTTGATACCGTTAATAGCGAAATTCTAGTATTAAAACTGACCAGGTTACTTAATTTTTCGTCTACAGCTGCGAAACTGATGACTTCTTATTTAACAGGCAGATCACAATCAGTTTTTCATGGGAGTAAAAAGTCCAGTAGTGTCGACCTTACAAGAGGTGTCCCTCAAGGATCTATTTTAGGCCCATTACTCTATTCGGCTTATGCAAATGATCTTCCGGGTCAGTTACAATACTGTAATGTTCAAATGTATGCTGATGATGTACAACTCTATATAAGCTGCAAAGCATCAGAGTTCGATGACTGCGTACGTAAAATTAATGTTGACTTGGATAATGTAAGAACTTGGGCTGCAACTAACGGCTTATGTCTCAATCCAAGCAAATCCAAATATATGTTGGTAACCAAAAAAACACAAATTGTAACATCTTTTCCCGATTTAGTTCTGGGTGAGTCTAAAATTGAATACGTGGATAAAGTAAAAAATCTTGGTATCACATATAATAAACACCTTCACTGGAATGATCACGTTATCATCACAACCGGCAAAGTATACGGGATGTTAAGAAGTTTATGGTGTAGCCAATGGTTCATACCACTTGAAGTCAGAATGCTTCTGGCTAAATCATACCTAATACCGACGTTACTATATGGTTGTGAATTGTTTTCTAGCTGTGACGTAACCAGTAGGCGCAAATTAAACGTGGCTTTTAATGGTATTGCAAGATATATATTTGGCATACGTCGATTTGACCGAATATCTCATTACTCCAAACTTATTTTTGGTGTTACCTTCGAGAATCTTTTAAATTGTAAAACTGTAATTTACCTTCATAGAATAATATACACACAACAGCCGCATTATCTTTATCAAAAATTAAACTTCTTCAGGTCAGAAAGAGGAAACCGTATTATTCAAATAGAACATAACACTGCTTTTTCAGATCAACATTTCTATATAAACGCTATACGAATTTGGAATCGATTACCCCCTTACTTGCAATTAGTCAGCAACGCAATGCAATTTAAAAAGTTAATATATGAACATTTTAAATAACACTGTTAAACATCACTGTTATATTTTTAACTTTAAAACTTAAACTCTTGACTTTTTGTTATCTGTTTTTTAATATTTTATATTGTAAATTAAATCTAAGTTGTTGTCTTAGTTTTATTTTATTATTATATTTATTTTTTTGGCATAATATTTTTTATTTTTAATATGACTATAATACTATTCAGTGCTGTTATATAAGATTAAATCTTTGTACTGAATTATAAGCATACAAATAAACAAATAAATAAATAAATAAATACGACTTATTTGGGTTAAGTTGAAGGCCGTTTCGTATAGACCATTGTGCTATAGCTCGTAAATCCTCATTCAGCTTTACCGTTACTGCATCAATATTATAAAAACGACCGGATAGGTACAGCTGAATATCATCAGCATATGCATGCATACTTACATGCCGACAGGCTAAAAATATATCATTGATAAACAAACTAAACAGCAATGGACCTAATACGGACCCTTGAGGAACACCAGAAGTTATGGTTTTGACCAATGATGACACTTCGCCAATCTTTACTCTTTGACACCTATCCGTTAAGTAACTCCTCATAAGACAAGTAGCAGCTTTACCAAACCCATAATAATACGTCAGCTTAGAGCAAAGTAATAAATGATCAACACAGTCAAACGCTTTAGAGAAGTCAAGTAAACACAGGAGGGATATTTCACCTTTGTCATAAGCCATACGCAGGTCGTCCATAATTTTAACCATAACTGTTGAACATCCATGACCCGCTCTAAACCCAGATTGATAAGGGGAAAGTAGACCTTTCACTGTAATGTGAGCCGTAATCTGCTCAGCCATAATTGACTCAAATACTTTGGACAAGGCTGGAAGAATACTAATTGGACGAAAGTCACCCGGAGAACAGGCGCGCTTATTTTTTGCAATGGGACGTACGTAGGCCATTTTCCACGAATTAGGGAAACAAGAAGTCGTAATGCAGTGATTAATAATGTGCGTCAGCGTGCTGACGATATAGGGCATAATCAACTTCAAAAATCGAATAGGTAAGCCATCTTCACCGACTGCGTTCGATTTGATATTGTTGAGGCATTTAGCGACATGGAACTCCGACACAGTTGAGAATTCGAAAGGTACGTCAGAGTATTTGATAGAATTATATGGAACAAGCTGCAGTGAGGAAGTATTATTCGAAGCATTACATAGAAACACTTCATTCAAGTTATCAGCATCTAACGCACATTCTTTTGCATCCTTACATCGTATACGAAGACTCTTAATATTGCGCCACAGTAATCCCGTAGGCAGGGAGGAATCAAGCTTACTCTCAAAATAGCGTTGTTTTTCCCTTCTAACAATTAGAGTGGATCGGTTTCTTGCTGCGCGAAATAAATCCCAGTTAGGTTGAGTACGATACCTTTTCCAGGTTTTATACGCTTTTGTACGTGCCTTCATAGCTTCCTTGACTCTGGAGTTAAACCATGGACATGGGTTTAGCTTCTTGCAGCGAGTTGGGACGTGCTTGTCATAAGCCGATAAAATTGTGTAATTCAAGAATGCTAGTTTATCATTAACATCATGGTAATACCAACAATTATGCCAGTCTGTATTTTCCATATCCAAGTACAATGCATTCAAATCAAGCGAGCGGTAGTCTCGGAACGTATAGCAATTTTCTATGTTAGGGTCATTAAAGTGAATATCTAGCGTGCAAAAAATAAGATCGTGATCTGAAATAAAGGATATTTGGTCGAACAGTAAGACGGGGGAGGGTTCAGACACAATAAAATAATCAAGCAGGGTAGAAGCACAGTTGTTGGCGTGTCGAGTTGGTTCTACGGTGTTAACTATAGAAAGACCAGAGCTAGCTACTTCATCCAGAAACAAAGTAGACACAGAATCAAGCACAAGAAGGTTAATATTAAAGTCGCCGCAAATAATTATGTTGTCGTAGTCAACAAGCAACATAGACAGCTTTTCAAAAAACGGGCTTACACAAACAGACTTATTAGGGTTATATACACACGCTAAAAGAACTTTGTTCAAACGATTAGACAGTTCCACAAATATAAATTCTACCCCTTCATTGCTTGATTCACAGATGTGTTTCATATTAATGTGGTTCTTACAGTAGATCCCTACACCCCCACCTCTTTTACCAGTCCGGTCGTTTCGAACAAGTTTATAGTTATTTATGTTGAATTGAGCATCGCTTACACTGTTAAGAAACCAAGTTTCAGACACACAAACAACATCAACAGAGGAGGATTCAAAAACATACCTAACATAGTCCATCTTTAAGTTATTCAAACTTCTCGCGTTAAAATGAACAATTTTAAGACCACTCTGTTGTTTACATAAGATGTTAACTAAAGCTAAGGTGTTATCATCAATGCTGTCAGTCACCCTGTTACCAACTAACATAAGGCAAATAAACAAAAGCAACTTCAAAAGAAAGTGTAAAAAATAAGAAAATTGTAAACAAACGAACCACCTTTACAAAAGATAATGTATAACAAAACATACTTAGGTATAGAAGTAAACATAGAACACAAAAGAAGAATAAATAAAATAAGACAAAAGAGATCGAAGACATCATGTTAACAAAATTAAACACTTAATAACTCAATAAATGGCTCTGGTCAACGACTCTTACAGCGGGCGCGCCTTTTTCTGCTCTAATATGCACTACACCTCTCAGAGTAAATACAGATGCCAGTTTTCCTTCTCTACGCAGTTTGATGGCCTCTTGCAAAATTTTTCGCTGCTCCACTGGCAAACTCTCAAAAATTGAAAATTTTCCCTCAAGCCCTACATAAGATAGAGAAACTGTTGACTTAGTTCTCTTTCTATAGTCGCTGAAGGCTTTAAGCGTACGATTGCGATCCAATGGACAGTGAAACTTCACAATAACCGCGCTTCTAGTGTTGTTGGTGGCGCTGGGCTTAGTGCGAAATATGTCTCTTATTTGCGGTGGTTGAAACTCAACAAAATTACACAAGAGATTAATAATGCTCTTTAAGTTCTCGCCCTCCGTGTAAGGTATGCCAAATACCACAGCGTCAGAATCAAACTCGAGACAATGTTTTTTCTTTTCTTCTTTTACTTTTTCTATGCCCACTCTAAGCTGCTGCATTTCACAATCATACCTCTGCTGATTGGCCTCTAACGCTGCAATCCGCTCAGCAGACTCAGACAGTTTCTCAGAAAGCAGAGCTACTTCAGCGTCTATCTTCTTTGTTAGTGTGTTCTCGACGTCGGCTATTTTTGTGGAGAAACAGTCAAAAAGAGACTGCAGTTTTTCAGTTTGGCACTCTATTTTCTCTTCAAGCTCGCGGAGTGCTGCTAATATCGATGGTGCGGCAGCGCTCTCATCCAATTTTACCGCTTTATTGGAGGGAAATTCTCTACTTGACCGCCTTTTGATTGCAGGAGTTTGTGTGTGTGACATACCTTTCATACTCTTACCAACAACAACAAAGCCGGCAGAAATAAAGTTTGAGCGTAAACGCTAAAACTTCTTGTTGAAAACGTGCTTACCAGCAGCAAACAGCAGCAGTAGCTCAATAGCTATCAGATGAGACCAAAATTATAAATAAAAAGCCACAATATACCCGAAAAACTAAGCGCACAACACAGAGCAAAGATATAAACGTCTGCTTCGATGAATTTTTGCTGTTTAATGAGGTGCGAATAGCAATATCGGTTAAAAAGCAATAAAGCAGCTGGCGCTGATGGTTTGCCTGCTGAGCTATTCAAGCATGGCGGCGAGGAGCTGGTAAGTCGTATGCACCAGCTTCTGTGCAGAATATGGTCGGATGAATGCATGCCCGAAGATTGGAATCTAAGTGTTCTGTGCCCAATCCACAAGAAAGGTGATCCTGCTAACTGCACCAACTACCGCGGAATCAGCCTTTTGAATATCGCATATAAGGTCTTGTCAAGCGTATTGTGCGAACGATTGAAGCCCGACGTGAACAGACTGATTGGACCTTATCAGTGTGGCTTCAGACCTGGAAAATCTACCATCGACCAGATTTTTACAATACGTCAAATCCTGGAGAAAACCCGTGAGAAAAGAATCGACACACACCACCTCTTTGTTGATTTTAAAGCCGCTTTCGATAGCACGAAAACTTATACGGCTTGGCAAAATGACATTGAGCAACACCACCAGCTCAGTCAGAATTGGAAAGGACCTCTCCGAGCCGTTTGAAACTAAACGAGGTTTCAGACAAGGTGACCCCCTATCGTGTGATTTCTTTAATTTGATGTTGGAGAAAATAATACAATCTGCTGAACTTAACAGCGCTGGAACAATATTCTATAAGAGCGTGCAACTGTTAGCATATGCTGACGACATTGGCATTATCGTCCTTAACAACCGCGCCGTAACCTCTGCGTACTCCAAGCTAGAAAAAGAGGCGAAAAAAATGGGTTTGGTGGTGAACGAAGGCAAAACGAAGTACATGCTGTCATCAAGCAAAGAGTCAGCGCATTCACGCCTTGGCACCCACGCCACTGCTGGCAGCAAAAAGTTCGAAATAGTGAAGGACTTCGTTTACCTTGGATCCAGCATAAACTCCAACAATAATGTCAGCCTAGAAATCCAACGAAGAATTGCTCTTGCAAATAAATGCTACTTTGGACTGAGTAGGCAATTGAAAAGTAAAGTCCTCTCTCGACGCACTAAAATCACACTCTACAAATCACTCATCGCTCCCGTCCTGCTATATGGTGCAGAGGCGTGGACACTAACAACATCTGACGAGGCTGCATTGGGAGTATTCGAGAGAAAAGTTCTGTGAAAGATTTATGGGCCTCTACGCGTTGGCGACGGCGAGTACCGAAGAAGATTTAATGATGAGTTGTATGAGCTTTACGCAGACGTTGACATAGTACAGCGCATTAAAACACAGCGGTGCCACGCCCACGTTTTTTGTGTTTTATTTGTACTTCAATAATGTCCAAAGTTTATGGTCGATCTCTTTTAAACATTCCAGATTGGCTAAGAAAATTGTTGTGTACGATTCAGGCTATATCAATTTTTGGAAAAGTAGGCAATGCTCCGCCCCCAGGCTATATAAAATTTAAGTTCTTCATAACTCTGAACATATTGAGTCTAAATTAAAGATTTTTTGACATGTGTGTCCTTTAGTCGAGATTTATATAATTTGGGAAAAGTGGGCTGTGCGACGCCCACATTTTTTGTGTTTTGTTTGTACTTCAATAATGTCCAAAGTTTATGGTCGATCTTTTCTAAACTTTCCAGATTGGTTCAGAAGATTGTTGTGTACGATTTAGGCTATATCAATTTTTGGAAAAGTAGGCGGTGCCACGCCCCCAGGCTATATAAAATTTAAGTTGTTCATAACTCTGAACATATTGGGTCTAAATTAAAGATTTTTTGACATGTGTGTCCTTTAGTCGAGATTTATATAATTTGGGAAAAGTGGGCTGTGCGACGCCCACATTTTTTGTGTTTTGTTTGTACTTCAATAATGTCCAAAGTCTTTCAAACTTTCCAGATTGGCTCAGAAGATTGTTGTGTACGATTTAGGCTATATCAATTTTTGGAAAAGTAGGCGGTGCCACGCCCCCAGGCTATATAAAATTTAAGTTGTTCATAACTCTGAACATATTGGGTCTAAATTAAAGATTTTTGGACATGTGTGTCCTTTAGTCAAGATTTATATAATTTGGGAAAAGTGCCCACATTTTTTGTATTCAGTACTTTGTTTTTACTTCAATAATGTCCAAAGTTTATGGTTGATCTGTTTTAAACTTTTCCAATACGTTAAAATCTTCGTTGGGTACGACATACATAGGCTACATTTGTAAACTTTTTGGAAATGTGGGCAGTTCCAAGACCACAAGCTAAGTAATATTTCAATTCGTTATATCTATCCCTGAATGTATTTGCTTTAGTGAGATTTTAACGTTCTTAAATCTTAATCAAAGCATATAATTTTTCTTTTTTGTTATTGCCGTTTGTACATATCCAGAGTATTATAGGATTTTCATAAAATCATAATAGTGGCGTTAAGTGGTAGATATAGGATATCTTATAAATAAAAATGAATGTGTGTCTGTGTGTCCTTTATCACAGTGTGCTTGAAGCTTGGTTAGTTATCTCCTTGATAACACTGGATCACATATTCCAACTTTTTTTCTGCACCAGAGACGCCATAGTGAAATTCCTATGTAAAATCACCTCCTAATTCCGAAAATCAAGGTTATTTTTACTTGAATGGTACCGTTTTGAGATATTTACGATTTACCGTTATTTCAAAAAACAAAAAAGATGGCTCCACTTAATCGTGTATATCTCAAGAACAAACTGAGCTCTTCCAAAACGGTTTGACAAATTTGAAAGCTTATAAAATTTACTATAATCAGTACATACAACACTTTTTGCTAGGTCCTGCAGATTCAAGCTCGGTTTTATTACAAAAAAATAAGCTATCAGTGAACAAAATCGATGAACTAATACAAAAGTTATAAGCATTCAAGTAAATATATCCATTTAATACTTAAGTACCCTACAAATAATAGCATATGTACATATGGTTCTGTCTTAACTCTATGATCTTATTTTATAATTGAAAAAGTTATGTGTCTTGTTTTGACGCTTATTTAGATTAGGATCGGTTTCTCTAATGAGAAACCAACAGTAGTCGCCCATCATAGCGACATCCCAGAATCCTTGATACCGACTTTCAATCACTTTCATTTGCTGGTGAAACCTTTCGCCATGCTCGTCACTTTCGTCGCCAAGATTTTGCGGGAAAAAATGTAAGTGGGAGTGTAAGAAATGAATTTTTAAAGACATATTTACTCCTGAAAGAAAATAAAAAAGTAAATTAGATAAATACATAAGTGACACATTAGTATATAATTTTCTTAGGCTGGATTTATCTTTCAATTCAGAACAAATTTTTTGTTTATATTTTTTCCGTTCTTGCTTGTTCGGAACTGGACGATGAATTCAGATTTATGGCTATATATTCTCATGTAAATTTATGTAATATATAATTTATTATAATTTGTTTTTTTATTTACCCATTTCCGCATAGTTTTTGATTAAGTCGTTCACTATCATCTCGTAGTTAGGACTTTTGTGTTTGTCTAAAAAAGAAGTAACGACCTTTTCAAAAGAATCCCACGCTGCTGCCTCCACTGGTGACAATAGTTCTTTGAAATTTTTATTGGTCATCATTTTCCTTATTTGCGGTCCCATAAAAATCCCTTCCTTTATTTTTGCTTCTGAAATCTCTGGGAAGATTGTCTTCAAATGATGAAAAGCTTCGCCTTCTTTGTCCAAAGCCTTCATAAAGTTATTGATAAGGCCGAGCTTGATGTGGAGCGGAGGTAGAATTATTTTTTCCTTCTTTATAAGTGGAGAGTATTTTATGTTATCTACCCCAACTTGAAACTCGATTCGTTCTGGCCAATCCTTTATGATGTAGTGGTCTTGACGAACTCGGATATCCCATTTGCATAGAAAGCAACAGTATTTTGTGTATCCACTTAGTAGACCACATAGCATTCCAACGACTTTAAGATCGGCACATATTTTCCAATCATGTTCTTCGTATTTGATTAACTTGAGCAATTTTTGCATTATCTGATATGTTTCCTTCGTATTTACTGGATAGATGGCTTTTGGTTGCCAATATGCAATAATACGGCCTTTAAACTTAATTTATTGCCGTCTATGAACAATCGCCACTCTTTTGAATCATATGGTTTACCAAATTGTTTGAATAGACCAGCAATGTCTTTGCAGTAACAAACACTGTCCTCCTTCGTATAGTACTTGGAAAATTCTTCGTGACGAGTTCTATAATATGTTACCTTAACATCTGATGAAAAAAATTTAAATTGTTGCATTCGAGAGGCGTGTAGTTCGGCCTTTTCCTTTGACAATTCCAAATTCCTTATCCAATCATTGAGTTGTGCTTGTGACAAAGAATTTCTTTCGTTTTCCGTTTGAACTTCAGTACAACATGATGCCGCGTAATCAGATACTACTGTTGACAATGAAACTGGAGCCAGAACTAAAGTTAAATTTGATTCTGGCAATGTCGCTTCTGTTGAAATTAGTTCTGGTAATGACACTGTAGATACGCTCTCATAGGTTACTTTTCTGGACTTTCCAACCCCAAGTACTTTTGTAGTACAAATATAGCAGTCCGTTGAATGGCAAGTTGGTTCCCTCCACTTCATTGGTGCTATGCGTTGCTATGCATTAAAAGGGAACAAATTCCTAATTTTTACAACGTACCTTTTTGTTCCGGTTTCCGAATAAATCAATTCGACTCGGCATGTGGTGCACACAGTGTTCGGTGTCCGTGCTTTTTCATTGTTTTTAGGCTCAATTCCAAAACACTTATAGTATGTAACTTTCAAAGGATTTAAAAACACACGTCTCATACTTTTAACAATAAATTGACCGCAGATGAAACAGAACATATCTGGATCATTTGTACACTCAAACTCTTGCGCCCTTTTATTCATTTTTTATTTTTAAGTAAATGACGGGTTATAAACTGCAATTATAAACTGAACAGTATCCGGCGAGCCTTGCAGATATTATGAAGGAACAAGGCGCATGTACTCTTATTTATACTTAGATCCAGTAAAAATTCAAGCCTACCTAAACAAAAAGGTTCCCTAGTTCTACAAAGAAAACACTACCTGCCTCAAAAATATGCTCTTGTTTAAAATGTACCTAGGTTTGAGAAAACGACACTAACAGCTTTTTGTATCTAATAACTTTTCGAAAATCTACCTGCTAACTAACTGATATACGAATACTAACACATATGTACCAGTAGGGTACTTAAGCATTAAATGGATATATTTACTTGAATGCTTATAACTTTTGTATTAGTTCATCGATTTTGTTCACTGATAGCTTATTTTTTTGTAATAAAACAGAGCTTAGAGAAGGGAAAAAATATCAAAAAAAATTTAAAAAATCCGTAATGATTGTTCAATATGTTTGAATCTGCAGGACCTAGCATAAAGTGTTGTATGTACTGATTATAGTAAATTTTATAAGCTTTCAAATTTGTCAAACTGTTTTGGAAGAGCTCAGTTGGTTCTTGAGATATACACGATTAAGTGGAGCCATCTTTTTTGTTTTTTGAAATAACGGTAAATCGTAAATATCTCAAAAACGGTACCATTCAAGTAAAAATAACCTTGATTTTCGGAATTAGGAGGTGATTTTACATAGGAATTTCACTATGGCGTCTCTGGTGCATTTTGGCTGTAAACCAGTGTAATTTTTTGCCACCAAAATATATCAAAAAATGCCCATAAAAAATGGAAAACTCGATTTTTCTCGGGAAGGGAATCAGCTAGGATTTTCGTTACCACAGGAACATGTTGCTTAAAATATCCTTAAAGCTTCACCAAAGACCGTTTTCGTAGTGATCTTTCCACCAAAATAATTCGATTCAAGCACACTGTGGCACATGTCAGAGCAGGAAATATATAAACAGAAATTGAGCAGCTAGAGTTTAACGGCTACAAACTCTATATAGTTTTTTTATTTTTTTTTTAATTATTATTATTTTTGGAGCATTGCTTCCGGTTTCGGATTCTGCTAATAACTTGTAAAATATATATTTTGGTATCTTTTAATTCATAGTTGCTGAATAAACGAATTAATAAGTTCATTTAAAAGAGACTCCTTTTTTTTTGGAAATTCTCATATAGAGGTGATATAATTTGTTAATGTTCAAGTTGACCGACATCTAGAGAGTGATTTTTCTCCTTTCATAGCACAGTATTTTGAAAATTATGTGATATTTCAGGATTAATAAAAAATTTCAGTGGGTTAATAAAAAAAATGCCCATAAAAAATGGTAAACTCGATTTTTCTCGGGAAGGGAATCAGCTAGAATTTTCGTTACAACAGGAAAATGTTACTTAAAATGTACTTACAACTTCCCCAAAGACCGTTTTCGTCGTGATTTTTCCACCAAAATAATTCGCTTCAAGCATACTGTGTTATAGGCGTCCAAAGTACTCAACCGATTTTCATGAAATTTTCACAGTATATTCTTGGGATCATGGGTTAAAGCATAGGCTATATTAATTTTTGGAAAAGAGGCTATATAAAACTACAATTCTTCATAACTCCGAACATATTTGGTGTAAATTAATGATTTCTGGATATGTGTGTCGATTGCTCAAGATTTATGTAATTTTGGAAAAGATCGCCCACATTTTTTGTGTTTTGTTTGTACTTCAATAATGTCCAAAGTTTATGGTCGATCTCTTTCAAACTTTCCAGATTGGTTCAGAAGATTGCTGTGTACGATTTAGGCTATATCAATTTTTGGCGGTGCCACGCCCCCAGGCTATATAAAATTTAAGTTGTTCATAACTCTGAACATATTGGGTCTAAATTAAAGATTTTTGGACATGTGTGTCCTTTAGTCAAGATTTATATAATTTGGGAAAAGTGGGCTGTGCGACGCCCACATTTTTTGTATTCAGTACTTTGTTTTTACTTCAATAATGTCCAAAGTTTATGGTTGATCTGTTTTAAACTTTTCCAATACGTTAAAATCTTCGTTGGGTACGACATACATAGGTACAAGTTTACAAATCTTTTTGGAAATGTGGGCAGTTCCAAGACCACAAGCTAAGTAATATTTCAATTCGTTATATCTATCCCTGAATGTATTTGCTTTAGTTAGATTCTTAAATCTTAATCAAAGCATATCATTTTTCTTTTTTGTTATTGCCGTTTATACATATCCAGAGTATTATAGGATTTTCATAAAATCATAATAGTGGCGTTAAGTGGTAGATATAGGATATAATTAAATAAATACTAACTACACATCTGCTCAGCAGCGCATAATGGGTTTTGTCATACTCATTGAGTTCAAAAGATCCGTTTTTTGAGTTGGACATCCAAAAAATTTATTTGTTTATACCAAAGAATTAAATCCAGAAATATTGTATACCCTAAAGCACTGCAATAAATGAAATGTTAAAAACTAATAGAAAAATATTTGAAAATGTATTTCTATGGAAGTCACTGGTCAGGCAGAACAACGTCTGCCTGGCAGGCCCGTGCGCACGGGGGGTTTTGGGGGTTAAAACCCCCCGCATGGCCAAATCTAAGTTGCAATGATTTTGCAAAAATTTTCCAAATACAGTTTATAAATCTTGTATTGAATCCTGACTAATAATTTTTGACAAAATTAGTTAAAATAATTTTACGGAAGAAGAAATTGGTAAAAGTTGCAAAGAATAAGGTTGGCCAATACATAAGTCCGGCACTTTGAATTGCACTTGGAGCTTTCCGAAATTATAAAGTTGTGTAGCTTATGGGCATTTTTTTTTTTAATTTTACTGATGAAAACAGTGAGCAGTTTCAATTAACAGAGCGAATGAACTGCAAGGGTCAATTATATGAAAGATTTCGAGTGTTTTCTGACCCTTTTTGTTGTATGCGTAAAGAGAATTGTGAGAAAATGAACGTTGGAGAGCAGATGAGCGACACCGTTCAAATATTTGAATGTTTTCTAACATTTTCTGAGGTTTTTTTTTTATTTCACCTAACAGAAAGTAAAGATCGCATTTTTCATGGACGTTTATCAATAGTCTGGCTTTGGTTTGTTAATCGTCGAGATCTAAAACTGCTCAGCTACAGAGAAAACCTCATCAGCTAAGTGAGGTAGATAAAAAATAGATGACACAATTAATAAATAATTAGTTGGCAGCGAATAGTTATTGTAAAGAATAAAGATAAGAATCAAAGGGTATGAAAGCAAATTGTTGATATGTATTTAGGATAGAAAGAATTGACTTTTTTATGCTGCATAGTGAGTCTGAAATATCAAACGTACCAGAATGAGAGTTATAATCTTGACACAAACAACGAAAAGGCTCATTTAATTCAAAATTAGTTCGACGCTGTTTCAAGATAAGTGGTTTAAAATGTCTTGATGGACGAGAAGGTACATTGAAGTTCACTTCGCTCAAAAGAAACGGGCTTACGATTGAACCATTTAGTAATTTAGTCATGAAAACAGTTCCAAGCAGTTCCCTCCAACTAGAAAGGCTGTGAAGATTAATTAGTTTTAAGCGACTCGTATACGATGGCAAATTATACAAGGGATCCCAGTGAAGATCTCTTAAGGCAAATATTGAAAATTGCTTTTGACCTGATTCTAAGCGATCCACGAGGACCTGGTAACGTGGGTTCCAAATTATAGAACCGTATTCAAGTATCGATCTGACTAATGTAGTAAAGAGTTTTAGGTACATAAGGGTTGCTAAATTCTTTAGACCATCGTTTAACAAATGCTATAACGCCTCTAGCTTTATTGACTGTTAAGTTAATGTGGCAGTTAAAACCGAGTTTTTAGTCCATAGTAACCCCAAGGTCAACAAAATCATACATTTGCTCAAGACTATAACTGTTAATTGTATAGGAAGCTGGCTGTGATATTCCTCTCGAAAAACCCATGTACTTACATTTCTTTAGATTAAGCGGCATATAATTTAAATCGCACCAAGTAACTAGTGTATTTAGATCTGATTGAAGCTTCTTCGAATGACAAAGCTTTACATCGTCGGCATACATTAAAATTTTCGAAAATTATATTACTGTGGAAATATCATTTATAAGCAATAAGAACAGAATCGGGCCAAGATGGCTTCCTTGAGGAACTCCTGAGGAGACATAAATAACATCGGACTCACAATTTTTAAACACTACTTTTTGTGCTCTGTCGCAAAGGCAAGAAGAGATCTAGCGATTGAGACCCGGCTGGAAACCCAACTGATCCAGTTTATGAATAAGTAAAGAGTGACACACTTTATCGAAACCTTTACTGAAATCAAAGTAAATTCAAGTAAGTTTGTAACGGTGGAATTCCCCTAACAGAACCCGTGTTGACAGTCGGAAATCAAGGTAGAGATAGGATTCGTAAGCTGATTGGTAACAATAGCTTCACACACTTTTGGGATGGCAGAAAGCTTTGCTATGCCACGATAGTTCTCTATAGAAGCCTTGCTTCCGCTTTTATGAAGCGGTAGAAGAAAGGACTCCTTCCATGCTTTTGAAAAAACACCACACTTTAGTGGCAGATTCAACAAATTGGTAAGGGGTTGGTAAATATTGTTAGCACACTTCTTCAAGAAGCATGTAGGAATCCTATCAGGACCGCATTTAAAAGCTTCCTTCAAAGTTTTCAGATAAATAATATAGCATATAGTTGGACAATTAAGTAAATTGTTCCCATGTAGCTCATAGGGATAATTTAGAAAGCCAGAATTGGTGACGGCAGAATAGTTAGAAGGGAAAAATTGCGCAAAGTAATTATGACCCAAGAGAAATAAAAAACGACCCCAAATAAGATTCACAAAAACACCAATAAAAGGCTCCGAAAAGAGTCCAAAACCCCTCAGAATGGAGGAATAAAAGGCTCCGAAAAAGGTTCAGAAAAGCACCAATAAAAGGCTCCGCAGTTCATTTAAAAATAGTCAAAAAACGCTTTAAATTCATCGAAATCGGACTCATTTCGGACTCTTTTTTATGACTCCGTTGGAGTTCCTGCGTAGAGCGATTTTTCGCTCCATTTGGGCTCCGAAAGAAGCTCATTTTGGAGAGTAAAGCTCTGAGAAATAAGCGTTTTATGGTCCGAAAGGAGTCTTTTTTTGCACTTTTAGTTAGCTGGGATATGCCATCATATCACCAATTCTCTATCAAATACAGAAAAATGTGTACAACCAAAAAAATTTTCTTGGGTATAGTTTTAGGTACCAGAGTATGCAGTTTCAGAAAAGTTAAAGAACATTTAAATTTATGATGTACTAGCAGGGTACCCGGCGTTGCTCGGGATGTAAGTAGTTAGGAGGCCTTTCAAAATCAATAATATACTTTAAGATTTCATATTTATATACATAAAATATAGCTGACCCGGCAAACTTCGTTCTTCCCAAAATAGATTTTTTTATTAATTTTTCACTACTTCATTGTGCATACAACTTCAAAAATATAAAATTTTAGTATTCCGTTTAAGGCTACACGATACACAAAATTTTTAGTTTTCTGTCCCGGAGCATAAGTAAATAGCGAAAAAATTTTCCTACACGGGAACTATTGATATCATTAATCTCCTGATCAATTTTCAGGTCCTAACTTTAAACACTTTTACGATAACCCCACTTTTATGCGCGAAAATTGTTTTGATATCATTTAGCTCTATACCAATTTCCAGGTTCCTGCCTTAAATACTTTTGGAGATATTTAGCTTGAAAAATTAGTATGGGAGGTGCCACGCCCCCATTTTCGTTAACCCCAATTTTTTTGGAGGTGGTAGGGATCGATCTCGTATAACCCCTCACCAAATTTCAGTGGTGTAACCCGAATACTTCCACAGATACGGACAATGAAAAATTTTATTTGTGTGGGAGGTGCCACGCCCACACTGTCGTTATCCCCAGATTTTTTTGGAGGTGGTAGGGATCGATTCCATATAACCACTAACCAAGTTTCAATGATCTAACCTAAATACTTCCAGAGATATCGGCTAAGAAGTATTTCATTCGTATGGGAGGTGCCACGCCCACACTGTCGTTATCCCCAGTTTTTTTGGAGGTGGTAGCGATCGATTCCATATAACACCTAACCAAGTTTCAATGATCTAACCTAAATACTTCCAGAGATATCGGCTAAGAAGTATTTCATTCGTATGGGAGGTGCCACGCCCACACTGTCGTTATCCCCAGTTTTTTTGGAGGTGGTAGGGATCGATTCCATATAATCTCTCACCAAATTTCAGTGGTCTAACCTAAATACTTCCAAAGATATCGACTAAGAAGTATTTCATTCGTATGGGAGGTGCCACGCCCCCTTTTTCGTTATCCCCAGTTTTTTTGGAGGTGGTAGGGATCGATTGCATATAACTCCTAACCAAGTTTCAATGATCTAACCTAAATACTTACAGAGATATCGACTAAGAAGTATTTCATTCGTATGGGAGGTGCCACGCCCACACTGTCGTTATCCCCAGTTTTTTTTGGAGGTGGTAGGGATCGATTCCATATAACCCCTAACCAAATTTCAGTGGTCTAACCTAAATAGTTCCAGAGATATCGACTAAGAAGTATTTCATTCGTATGGGAGGTGCCACGCCCACTTTGTCGTTATCCCCAGTTTTTTTGGAGGTGGTAGGGATCGATTGCATATAACCCCTAACCAAATTTCAGTGGTCTAACCTAAATAGTTCCAGAGATATTGACTAAGAAGTATTTCATTCGTATGGGAGGTGCCACGCCCACACCGTCGTTATCCCCAGTTTTTTTTTGGAGGTGGTAGGGATCGATTCCATATAATCTCTCACCAAATTTCAGTGGTCTAACCTAAATACTTCCAAAGATATCGACTAAGAAGTATTTCATTCGTATGGGAGGTGCCACGCCCCCTTTTTCGTTATCCCCAGTTTTTTTTGGTGGTGGTAGGGATCGATCTCATATAATCTCTCACCAAATTTCAGTGATCTAACCTAAATAGTGCCAGAGATACGGACAATGAAAAATTTTATTTGTGTGGGAGGTGCCACGCCCACACTGTCGTTATCCCCAGATTTTTTTGGAGGTGGTAGGGATCGATTCCATATAACCACTAACCAAGTTTCAATGATCTAACCTAAATACTTCCAGAGATATCGGCTAAGAAGTATTTCATTCGTATGGGAGGTGCCACGCCCACACTGTCGTTATCCCCAGTTTTTTTGGAGGTGGTAGGGATCGATTGCATATAACCACTAACCAAGTTTCAATGATCTAACCTAAATACTTCCAGAGATATCGGCTAAGAAGTATTTCATTCGTATGGGAGGTGCCACGCCCACACTGTCGTTATCCCCAGTTTTTTTGGAGGTGGTAGGGATCGATTCCATATAATCTCTCACCAAATTTCAGTGGTCTAACCTAAATACTTCCAAAGATATCGACTAAGAAGTATTTCATTCGTATGGGAGGTGCCACGCCCCCTTTTTCGTTATCCCCAGTTTTTTTGGAGGTGGTAGGGATCGATTGCATATAACCCCTAACCAAGTTTCAATGATCTAACCTAAACACTTACAGAGATATCGACTAAGAAGTATTTCATTCGTATGGGAGGTGCCACGCCCACACTGTCGTTATCCCCAGTTTTTTTGGAGGTGGTAGGGATCGATTCCATATAACCCCTAACCAAATTTCAGTGGTCTAAATTAAATAGTTCCAGAGATATCGACTAAGAAGTATTTCATTCGTATGGGAGGTGCCACGCCCACTTTGTCGTTATCCCCAGTTTTTTTGGAGGTGGTAGGGATCGATTGCATATAACCCCTAACCAAGTTTCAATGATCTAACCTAAATAGTTCCAGAGATATCGACTAAGAAGTATTTCATTCGTATGGGAGGTGCCACGCCCACACCGTCGTTATCCCCAGTTTTTTTTTGGAGGTGGTAGGGATCGATTCCATATAATCTCTCACCAAATTTCAGTGGTCTAACCTAAATACTTCCAAAGATATCGACTAAGAAGTATTTCATTCGTATGGGAGGTGCCACGCCCCCTTTTTCGTTATCCCTAGTTTTTTTTGGTGGTGGTAGGGATCGATCTCATATAATCTCTCACCAAATTTCAGTGATCTAACCTAAATAGTTCCAGAGATACGGACAATGAAAAATTTTATTTGTGTGGGAGGTGCCAAGCCCACACTGTCGTTATCCCCAGATTTTTTTGGAGGTGGTAGGGATCGATTCCATATAGCCACTAACCAAGTTTCAATGATCTAACCTAAATACTTCCAGAGATATCGGCTAAGAAGTATTTCATTCGTATGGGAGGTGCCACGCCCACACTGTCGTTATCCCCAGTTTTTTTGGAGGTGGTAGGGATCGATTCCATATAACCACTAACCAAGTTTCAATGATCTAACCTAAATACTTCCAGAGATATCGGCTAAGAAGTATTTCATTCGTATGGGAGGTGCCACGCCCACACTGTCGTTATCCCCAGTTTTTTGGAGGTGGTAGGGATCGATTCCATATAATCTCTCACCAAATTTCAGTGGTCTAACCTAAATACTTCCAAAGATATCGACTAAGAAGTATTTCATTCGTATGGGAGGTGCCACGCCCCCTTTTTCGTTATCCCCAGTTTTTTTGGAGGTGGTAGGGATCGATTGCATATAACCCCTAACCAAGTTTCAATGATCTAACCTAAATACTTACAGAGATATCGACTAAGAAGTATTTCATTCGTATGGGAGGTGCCACGCCCACACTGTCGTTATCCCCAGTTTTTTTGGAGGTGGTAGGGATCGATTCCATATAACCCCTAACCAAATTTCAGTGGTCTAACCTAAATAGTTCCAGAGATATCGACTAAGAAGTATTTCATTCGTATGGGAGGTGCCACGCCCACTTTGTCGTTATCCCCAGTTTTTTTGGAGGTGGTAGGGATCGATTGCGTATAACCCCTAACCAAGTTTCAATGATCTAACCTAAATAGTTCCAGAGATATCGACTAAGAAGTATTTCATTCGTATGGGAGGTGCCACGCCCACACCGTCGTTATCCCCAGATTTTTTTGGAGGTGGTAGGGATCGATTCCATATAACCACTAACCAAGTTTCAATGATCTAACCTAAATACTTCCAGAGATATCGACTAAGAAGTATTTCATTCGTATGGGAGGTGCCACGCCCACACTGTCGTTATCCCCAGTTTTTTTGGAGGTGGTAGGGATCGATTGCATATAACCCCTAACCAAATTTCAGTGGTCTAACCTAAATAGTTCCAGAGATATCGACTAAGAAGTATTTCATTCGTATGGGAGGTGCCACGCCCACTTTGTCGTTATCCCCAGTTTTTTTGGAGGTGGTAGGGATGGATTGCATATAACCCCTAACCAAGTTTCAATGATCTAACCTAAATAGTTCCAGAGATATCGACTAAGAAGTATTTCATTCGTATGGGAGGTGCCACGCCCACACCGTCGTTATCCCCAGTTTTTTTGGAGGTGGTAGGGATCGATTGCGTATAACCCCTAACCAAGTTTCAATGATCTAACCTAAATAGTTCCAGAGATATCGACTAAGAAGTATTTCATTCGTATGGGAGGTGCCACGCCCACACCGTCGTTATCCCCAGACTTTTTTGGAGGTGGTAGGGATCGATTCCATATAACCACTAACCAAGTTTCAATGATCTAACCTAAATACTTCCAGAGATATCGGCTAAGAAGTATTTCATTCGTATGGGAGGTGCCACGCCCACACTGTCGTTATCCCCAGTTTCTTTGGAGGTGGTAGGGATCGATTCCATATAACCCCTAACCAAATTTCAGTGGTCTAACCTAAATAGTTCCAGAGATATCGACTAAGAAGTATTTCATTCGTATGGGAGGTGCCACGCCCACTTTGTCGTTATCCCCAGTTTTTTTGGAGGTGGTAGGGATCGATTGCATATAACCCCTAACCAAGTTTCAATGATCTAACCTAAATACTTACAGAGATATCGACTAAGAAGTATTTCATTCGTATGGGAGGTGCCACGCCCACACTGTCGTTATCCCCAGTTTTTTTGGAGGTGGTAGGGATCGATTCCATATAACCCCTAAAAAAATTTCAGTGGTCTAACCTAAATAGTTCCAGAGATATCGACTAAGAAGTATTTCATTCGTATGGGAGGTGCCACGCCCACTTTGTCGTTATCCCCAGTTTTTTTGGAGGTGGTAGGGATCGATTGCATATAATCCCTAACCAAGTTTCAATGATCTAACCTAAATAGTTCCAGAGATATCGACTAAGAAGTATTTCATTCGTATGGGAGGTGCCACGCCCACACCGTCGTTATCCCCAGTTTTTTTGGAGGTGGTAGGGATCGATTCCATATAATCTCTCACCAAATTTCAGTGGTCTAACCTAAATACTTCCAAAGATATCGACTAAGAAGTATTTCATTCGTATGGGAGGTGCCACGCCCCCTTTTTCGTTATCCCCAGTTTTTTTGGAGGTGGTAGGGATCGATTGCATATAACCCCTAACCAAGTTTCAATGATCTAACCTAAATACTTACAGAGATATCGACTAAGAAGTATTTCATTCGTATGGGAGGTGCCACGCCCACACTGTCGTTATCCCCAGTTTTTTTGGAGGTGGTAGGGATCGATTCCATATAACCCCTAACCAAATTTCAGTGGTCTAACCTAAATAGTTCCAGAGATATCGACTAAGAAGTATTTCATTCGTATGGGAGGTGCCACGCCCACTTTGTCGTTATCCCCAGTTTTTTGGAGGTGGTAGGGATCGATTGCATATAACCCCTAACCAAGTTTCAATGATCTAACCTAAATAGTTCCAGAGATATCGACTAAGAAGTATTTCATTCGTATGGGAGGTGCCACGCCCACACCGTCGTTATCCCCAGTTTTTTTTTTGGAGGTGGTAGGGATCGATTCCATATAATCTCTCACCAAATTTCAGTGGTCTAACCTAAATACTTCCAAAGATATCGACTAAGAAGTATTTCATTCGTATGGGAGGTGCCACGCCTCCTTTTTCGTTATCCCCAGTTTTTTTTGGTGGTGGTAGGGATCGATCTCATATAATCTCTCACCAAATTTCAGTGATCTAACCTAAATAGTTCCAGAGATACGGACAATGAAAAATTTTATTTGTGTGGGAGGTGTCACGCCCACACTGTCGTTATCCCCAGTTTCTTTGGAGGTGGTAGGGATCGATTCCATATAACCACTAACCAAGTTTCAATGATCTAACCTAAATACTTCCAGAGATATCGGCTAAGAAGTATTTCATTCGTATGGGAGGTGCCACGCCCACACTGTCGTTATCCCCAGTTTTTTTGGAGGTGGTAGGGATCGATTCCATATAACCACTAACCAAGTTTCAATGATCTAACCCAAATACTTCCAGAGATAGCGGCTAAGAAGTATTTCATTCGTATGGGAGGTGCCACGCCCACTTTGTCGTTATCCCCAGTTTGTTTGGAGGTGGTAGGGATCGATTGCATATAACCCCTAACCAAGTTTCAATGATCTAACCTAAATAGTTCCAGAGATATCGACTAAGAAGTATTTCATTCGTATGGGAGGTGCCACGCCCACACCGTCGTTATCCCCAGTTTTTTTTTTGGATGTGGTAGGGATCGATTCCATACAATCTCTCACCAAATTTCAGTGGTCTAACCTAAATACTTCCAAAGATATCGACTAAGAAGTATTTCATTCGTATGGGAGGTGCCACGCCCCCTTTTTCGTTATCCCCAGTTTTTTTTGGTGGTGGTAGGGATCGATCTCATATAATCTCTCACCAAATTTCAGTGATCTAACCTAAATAGTTCCAGAGATACGGACAATGAAAAATTTTATTTGTGTGGGAGGTGCCACGCCCACACTGTCGTTATCCCCAGATTTTTTTGGAGGTGGTAGGGATCGATTCCATATAACCACTAACCAAGTTTCAATGATCTAACCTAAATACTTCCAGAGATATCGGCTAAGAAGTATTTCATTCGTATGGGAGGTGCCACGCACACACTGTCGTTATCCCCAGTTTTTTTGGAGGTGGTAGGGATCGATTCCATATAACCACTAACCAAGTTTCAATGATCTAACCTAAATACTTCCAGAGATAGCGGCTAAGAAGTATTTCATTCGTATGGGAGGTGCCACGCCCACACTGTCGTTATCCCCAGTTTTTTTGGAGGTGGTAGGGATCGATTCCATATAATCTCTCACCAAATTTCAGTGGTCTAACCTAAATACTTCCAAAGATATCGACTAAGAAGTATTTCATTCGTATGGGAGGTGCCACGCCCCCTTTTTCGTTATCCCCAGTTTTTTTGGAGGTGGTAGGGATCGATTGCATATAACCCCTAACCAAGTTTCAATGATCTAACCTAAATACTTACAGAGATATCGACTAAGAAGTATTTCATTCGTATGGGAGGTGCCACGCCCACACTGTCGTTATCCCCAGTTTTTTTGGAGGTGGTAGGGATCGATTCCATATAACCCCTAACCAAATTTCAGTGGTCTAACCTAAATAGTTCCAGAGATATCGACTAAGAAGTATTTCATTCGTATGGGAGGTGCCACGCCCACTTTGTCGTTATCCCCAGTTTTTTTGGAGGTGGTAGGGATCGATTGCATATAACCCCTAACCAAGTTTCAATGATCTAACCTAAATAGTTCCAGAGATATCGACTAAGAAGTATTTCATTCGTATGGGAGGTGCCACGCCCACATCGTCGTTATCCCCAGTTTTTTTTTGGAGGTGGTAGGGATCGATTCCATATAATCTCTCACCAAATTTCAGTGGTCTAACCTAAATACTTCCAAAGATATCGACTAAGAAGTATTTCATTCGTATGGGAGGTGCCACGCCCCCTTTTTCGTTATCCCCAGTTTTTTTTGGTGGTGGTAGGGATCGATCTCATATAATCTCTCACCAAATTTCAGTGATCTAACCTAAATAGTTCCAGAGATATCGACTAAGAAGTATTTCATTCGTATGGGCGGTTCCACGCCCACTTTTTCGTTATACCCAGTTGTTTTGGAGGTGGTAGGGATCGATCCCATATAACCCCTTACCGAGTTTCAATGGTCTAACGTAAATACTTCCGGAGATACGGACAATGGAAAATTCTATTTGTATGGGAGGTGCCACGCCCCCTATATATATCAAAATATTTTATAGCCTGTGACCATCCCTGGAAGATGTACAGTGGGTGTGTAAAATTTGGTTACGATCGGTTTATAAGTTTAGGACGCAAGTCGATCTATACCTACATACATACATACATATGTATATATTTACATAATTTGAATTTTATATATATAGATTATTGCCTACTGAAGAATTTACCAAATTCGAATATTTTGAAAAAAGAGTATTAAAAACCGGTTTTCAAAAATGTTTGCCGTATTCGTTGGTAACGTTAGGGGGCCTTTCAAGAATTCAATTTTGACAAATTGTGTCAGGATGAATCGAAATTCAAAAGCTGATTTGATACCATATTGTAGGTAAATTTTAAGGTTTTAGGGCAATCACATTCTCACCGATAACTAAATTAACGATAAATTTATTGAAATATATCGAAGTAAAAATGAAACCCGGGACCATCCCCATTCGTTTGATACCCATATTGTAGGGTAATATTTAGGTTTTCGGGAATTCGCATTTTGACCGATAACTCAGTTATCGATCAATTTATCGAAATATATCGAAGTCCAAATGAAACCTGGAGCTTTTCCCTTTCGTTTGATACCCATATTGTAGGGCAAGTTTATGGTTTTTGGGCAATCACATTTTCACCGATAACTCAAATGAAACCTGCGAAGTCTAAATGAAACCTGCGGCCTTCTCCTTTCGTTTTATACCCATATTATGGGGTAATGTTAAGTTTTTTGGGCAATCACCGATAACTCAGATATCGATAAACTTATCGAAATATATCAAAGCCCGAAAGAAACCTGGAGCTATCTCATTTCGTTTGATACACATATTGTAGGGTAATATTAAGGTTTTCGGGCAATCGCATTTTGACCGATGACTCAGTTATCGATAAACTTATCGAAAAATATTGAAGTACAAATGAAACCTGGGGCCTTCCCCTTTCGTTTGATACCCATATTGTAGGCCATTTTTAAGGTTTTTGTGCAATCATATTTTGACCGATAACTCAGCTATGGAAAAATGTATCGAAATATATCGAAGTATAAATGAAACCTTTGGACCTCCCCTTTCATTTGATATCCATATTGCAGGGAAATTTTAAGATTTTTGGATTTTCTGACGTATAATTAAGTTATCGATAAATTTATCGAATTATATCGAAGTTTAAATGAAAAAAAGGGGACTTCCTCTTTCGGTTGATACTCAAATTGTAGGAAAGTTTTGAGGTTTTCGGGCAACCTTATTTTCGCCGATAACTCTGTTATCGATTAATTTATCAAACAAAGTCTCATCAAAATCCATTCCTTAGTTTCCGAGATCCTTAAGTTCAAACAGACAAACAGACAGACGATAATTCTAAAAATGGGTCAGATGAACTCTATAGTATACCCCAAGTCACCCCCAGTAATTTTTTCAAAGAAATTTTCAATGCACAGACACGACTTTTCTAGAGTTTTATTAAAGATATGCTGATACCCACATACATAA
Source organism: Sphenella marginata (assembly GCA_951509765.1). Taxonomy (NCBI): domain Eukaryota; kingdom Metazoa; phylum Arthropoda; class Insecta; order Diptera; family Tephritidae; genus Sphenella; species Sphenella marginata. The sequence continues at coordinate 36,151,455 of OX608078.1, read as the reverse complement.
ATATTTATTTAAATTTATTTAAGAAAAAAAATTTCATAGGTTCCTCCCTAAAAACTAGTATATCTTTTTTGTTTGTGGTCCGATTTTGATAAAACAAAGTGCAAATCCCTTTCTAAGCTTCAAGCAGTATACTTGTGAAAGTCTGTTCAAAATCCATTGCTTAGTTTCCGAGATCCTTAAGTTCAAACAGACAAACAGACAGACGATAATTCTAAAAATGGGTCAGATGAACCCTATAGTATTCCCCAAGTCACCCCCAGTAATTTTTTCAAAGAAATTTTCAATGCACAGACACGACTTTTCTAGAGTTTTATTAAAGATATGCTGATACCCACATAAATATTTATTTAAATTTATTTAAGAAAAAAAATTTCATAGGTTCCTCCCTAAAAATTAGTATATCTTTTTTGTTTGTGGTCCGATTTTGATAAAACAAAGTGCAAATCCCTTTCCAAGCTTCAAGCAGTATATCTGTGAAAGTCTCATCAAAATCCATTGCTTAGTTTCCGAGATCCTTAAGTTCAAACAGACAAACAGACAAACAGACAGACAATAATTTTAAAAATGGGTCAGATGAACTCTGTAGCATTCCCCAGGTCATCCCCAGTCATCTTTTCAAAGAAATTTTCAATGTACGGACACGACCCTTCTAGAGATTTATTATAGTATAGATGGGTCTAGGTATCTGTTTCAGCAAATATGTTTATCTTAGTGAAAAATGTATGTGAATGCAAATCAAAATTAAACCCCCCCCCAAGGCCAATTCCTGCGCACGGCCCTGCTGCCGGGTCTGCTAGTTTACATATGTATATGCATGTACACTGTATTTTTATTCCCTTTATGTTATCTTTATTGCCAATTCAGAAAGGTGTTCTGCACAAAAATACCATGGATTCAGGGCAACCACCCGAAGTTGGAATGGCGTAGCAAAGGGTTATTTTATGAAGCGCGGCCGAAGGCCGCCAATACGGAAAGGAGCTCTGCACATAAATACCAGGGGTCACGCCCCGAATTGGGGATCTGACCTAAGTCAATTTTCGGTTTTTTGTTGATAACTTTTCACTAACACAAAAAAATTAAATTTCGACTTCGGATCATTGATACCAAGGTCAAAACGCGTATTTTGACACCCCTATTATCGCATTCATATCACTCAAAAACGCATAATAGCAATAGAAATCACACTTATAGCAAAATGAAAAAGCGCCTAACGTTAATGAAAGAATTCCTAACAATCAAAATTGAATAAATACCTAATTAGGCGTTTCTTCATTTTTGTTTGTTAGGCTTTCTTTCATTATGAAGAATCACCTAACAATTTTAATGAAGAAATGCCTAAAATGTTAGATATTCTTTCATTATGAACAACCGCCTAGTTCCTATATGAAATATTTAGGCAATATTTCATTTTTTTTAGGCGTTTGTTCGTTAGGCCTTTTTCGCTGAGCCAGATTCGGCATTTGTGAAAAATGCGACACAACCCTGGGATGGCCTGCAATCTCTGCCACTCTATTAACTATGATTCCGCTATAGTTTGCCGAATCATATCTTGCTGGCATCTGTCATCATTAGATTTGTTTGTAGTGCGTAAAAACAATTTACGTCGCACCGAAAATAATTTATGCGGCGATTGGCCTTGCGTCCCATTGCGGTGGACATATCGTGGTGGTAACTTGCCCTCGTCAGTTCCGCGGCTGCAATAATCAAAACAGTTTTCCATGCCCTATAGTGATAACGGTGGTGACTCATATTGACATTGCTGTTCGAAGAAAATATTGGAATATAAATCATTGTGTGAGTGAACTGTTGCCGAGCTAGTGAAGTCTCTAACATACATGTAGGTTGGAGGTTTCAATTTCTCCTGAACCTCTATTTTTTTTGGAATCTATATTGGTTATCGAACCAACAGATCAAATAGTTTGAATCTAAATTTTGGGACTTTTCTGGCAATGTAGAGGAAAGTACATTTAACTATGTGGGTGCGCTGCCATGAACCAAAGGCAGTGATGAAATGTGGTGATCGTATGGGACTACCTCCGTCCATGTACGGAGGTGAGTGGCAAACGTAAATTTGAATTTAGTGGCCCAACGCAAGTTCATGATCCGCCAGTACGGCTGTTAGCATGCACCACTATCGTAGTTGATATGTACGTTACAGACTACACCATTTTAGGATAATTGGGTGTGCTTACGCCATTCTTTTGGCTTTTGAGGAGGGTGAAAAAATGATGGTATTCCATGATCGGGCTTCCGCGGCGCGCATGCAGGCAGCACACATACGACCAGGTGGAGTTGCTTTGTCGATGATATTTACGAGTTTGCTTCTCAGTTCACGGAGCGTTTAGACGAAGTTGAAGATGTGCTCACCACCAATCGTAATTGGGTGCAACGTACTGAAGATATCGTGTCCGGTTGGTGACCAAATGGTAGTGGTGAGTAGTGATAAAAGGTAGTACTATGTATTTTAGTTTTGTATGGTATAATATGTATTTTAGTTTTGAGGGTCGGTCCATCTGCTGCCAACTTGTCAGGCAGGTGGATTAATTTTCAGTGGCAGAAAGGTTCGCCTTTCAGCGTTAGGTTCTCTCTGGCCTCGGTTTCGAGTGAAGTTAGGTTTTCTGTTTCAGAATGGTTCGACCTTCTGCGTTAGGCTTTCTGTTGTCCTCGTGAAGGTTGGAAGTTTGGGAGATGGGAGATGGTAGTGTCTTGGTTGGAGGTGGAGTGGAAGGTTACGATGAGGTAGCGGGCCTCTCGCCATCCATTCTTTCCATAGGGAGCAGAATCAGTTTGACCAACGGTCTTCGGATCTGACACTTTTCGGTGACGAGGTCCACTACACGCACTCGGTTATCTTCGCCGGGGTGTACGTGGGTAACTCGGCCGAGCCTCCATTCATTCGGAGTCAAGTTGTCTTCTTTGATGACAACAAGATCTCCCACCTTAATATTTTGTTTTGGATGCTTCCACTTCACTCTTTTTTGAAGTTCGGATAAGTATTCCACCTTCCATCGCCTGCAGAAGGTTTGATGAAGAGCCTTGAGCTTCTACCACCTATTAATAATGGAGGCAGGGCTCTCATTCACCTCTGGTTCTGGCGGAGCCAGAAGATGACTTCCCGTAAGGAAGTGCCTAGGGGTAAAGGGTTCCAGATCCGTGGGTTCTTTTGAGGCTGGACTTAGTGGTCGCGAGTTGAGGCATGCCTCAATCCGACATGATAGCGTATGAAACTCTTCATGAGTGAATTTATGAGGCGAGGCTAACTTCTTGAAGTGGCTTTTGAAGCTCTTCACTCCTGCCTCCCAGAGTCCCCCCATATGAGGAGCCCCGGCCGGAATAAAATGACATGTCATGGCTTGATGGCTGTATTTTGATATGGCTTCATCTCGTGCTTCAGAGATAACTGCCTTAAATTCAGATCGCAGAGATCTTGACGCTCCGACAAAGTTGGTACCGTTGTCGGAGTATATGTTTCTCGGACATCCTCGTCTAGCGATAAAACGCGAAAAGGATGCTAGAAAGGATGGGGTAGTGGTGAGCTACTCAGATCACTGGTAGCTTCCAGATGGATCGCTTTTGTGGTGAAACAGACAAAGAGGCAAACGTAGCCCTTTGATAGTCGACATCCTCTACTGCGGTAACTTTTGATATCGAAAGGCCCGCAATGTCCACCCCGGTATTGGTAAACGCGCGGGTGAAGGTAGTGCGCTCGCAAGGGAGGGTACCCATAAGTTGGGTTTGCGCTCGTTTTCGATAAATGGTGCAGACTTTACAATTATGTCATGTTCTTGACATTCGGAATCCAGTTGTGGTGGACCCAAGGGGTCAATGGTTTTAATTTTAAAAAGTATCTCTCTTATTGTAAAGGCCGGAGAGATTCGGCCGGTCAAATAGGCTATCGGGGAGACAGCCGGAATAAATGTGAGAGATAATCTGTTGAGCGTGTGGTTCACTTCAAATCATGTCTGAGTCTTTATTAACAAATCTTATTCTATTTATACGCAAATTTGTCACAGAAAGTTATTTGCTAGACTCCTCCTCTTTCTCGGCTTCTATGTAGCTGAATTCAACTTCAGCTTGGCAATTACTTGCATTAGCCAATAGAAGCGCTTAGCGTCAGACCAAGCAGAGCTCCAGAATAAACGCTGGCTCAGCTAAAGTATTGACATACTTTAAGCAACGCTATTGGTCAAAGGTGTCAAATGCATTTTTCAAATGCGGCTATACAAACAGACATGCATGTAGGTCGTGGCTGTTGCACGCTATGTACATATGTTTGTATGAGTACACTACACCCTTACCGCAAAAGAGAAAAATTTATTTCGTTTGATAAAAATGAAATAAATTTTTGTGTGGAGCTATGCAAATACCTTTCATATGAATATACATACTTACATCTATGGGTATGGTTTGCTTAAGTGTAATTGGGTTACATACAATTTTCTAAAATATTTAATATAATTATTTACAGATGTCGGTGGACTTGTTTTATCTTATCTCTAAGTGTTTCCTTACATGTAATTTCATCTATATATATGTAATTTCTAACATATGTCGGCTTATTTGCCTTAGGTTATTTCTAAGTATTTCTTTAAAATATTATTGTGCAGTTCTTTGTGTTTGCCATTTATGTCTATTATGGAATTTACGCCGTTTCGTTTTACAATTCTATATGGGCCATGATATGGGCTTTGGCTTTTTTTCTTATTTTCTAGTCTTACATACACTAGGTCTCCTATTTCCAACTCAACCTTGTTTATTTTATTGCCACATTTTGACTTTCGTTTTTCTTTAACAGTTTTGATAATGTTCCTGGCATTGAGTATTGACCTTTGGAGTCTCAATTTCAACTCATTGGCATAGTCATCAATGTCGTAAATTTTTGTTTGTTTATTTATATTGTCGTTTGGTAGCGCGGGTAATTTACCGAAAACTAACTCATACGGTGAATACAATGTATCTACGTGTGGGGTTGTGTTGTAAGCGAAAGTGTAATATTGAACCCATTTATCCCATTCATAATCGTCTGCAAAGGAAAGTAAAAATTCGTTAAGTGTCCTATGGTTTTTCTCAAGTGAGCCCATAGTTTCGTGGTGGTATGGTGTGGAAAATACTTGTTTCGTGTTAAGTATGTTGCACACATGTTTCATTAACTCATTTACAAATTCCGTACCCCTATCTGATTTCAATGTTTTTATGAAACCGTACTTGAGAATCAATTGTTCAACCAGCGTGGTCGCAATTGTTTTTGCGTCTTTTGACTCAATGGGGTGTGCTATTACGAATTTTGATAGATCACATTGCATTGTCAATATGTATCTATAGCCGTTTGATATGCGAAGCGGACCGACCGTGTCAATCGCGATAGTGTCAAATGTAGATGCCGGGGTGTCTGTCACCACAAGAGGCTCTTTTGTGTGTCTAACAATTTTGTTTTGAGTGCATTTTTTGCAATTGTTTGCAAATTCTTTTACCATTTGTCTCATATTTTTCCAAATGTATCTTTGTTTTAGTTTTAAAATTGTTTTTCGAATTCCTAAATGGCCTGCGATATTTGAGCAGTGAAATTCGTCTATCAGTTTGTATTTTGTTATCATGCTGTTTATTTCCCTTGGAGCTTTGTATATTAGTATTTGTATCGGCGCGCGTTTATTCATTTCTAACTCATTGTATTTCCTCTTGAATACATTTATATCAATATTTTTATATATATAATCTTTTTCACACAGGGCTAGCTCCTTTATATGTGAATTCCTTAGCAAACTATGTAGTTTCTCCAACATTGAATCTAGATTCAAAGGGTCATCGCTACAAGTTACGTGCACTTCATCATTCATTAATTCAATTGTGGTACCACTGTCTTTTTCAATATTAAATTTCAATTTCTTCATATTCTTTACGTCATTAAAAGATGTGCATTCCCAAATGTGAAGTTGCGCAGGCTTCTTATGAGATGTGCTTTCCTTAATGCGTCTACCGGTTTCCTTATTATCGTTTTCTTTTAAATTCTTTTCTTTCATTTCTTTTAAATTCGCGGCCTTGCTCCTTGTTACTACGTTAATTTTCTTATCTTCTTTTTCAATTTTACTAGTGGGAATCATTGATTTAAGTACATGTATTTTAGTTTTGTATGGTATAATATGTATTTTAGTTTTGAGGGTCGGTCCATCTGCTGCCAACTTGTCAGGCAGGTGGATTAATTTTCAGTGGCAGAAAGGTTCGCCTTTCAGCGTTAGGTTCTCTCTGGCCTCGGTTTCGAGTGAAGTTAGGTTTTCTGTTTCAGAATGGTTCGACCTTCTGCGTTAGGCTTTCTGTTGTCCTCGTGAAGGTTGGAAGTTTGGGAGATGGGAGATGGTAGTGTCTTGGTTGGAGGTGGAGTGGAAGGTTACGATGAGGTAGCGGGCCTCTCGCCATCCATTCTTTCCATAGGGAGCAGAATCAGTTTGACCAACGGTCTTCGGATCTGACACTTTTCGGTGACGAGGTCCACTACACGCACTCGGTTATCTTCGCCGGGGTGTACGTGGGTAACTCGGCCGAGCCTCCATTCATTCGGAGTCAAGTTGTCTTCTTTGATGACAACAAGATCTCCCACCTTAATATTTTGTTTTGGATGCTTCCACTTCACTCTTTTTTGAAGTTCGGATAAGTATTCCACCTTCCATCGCCTGCAGAAGGTTTGATGAAGAGCCTTGAGCTTCTACCACCTATTAATAATGGAGGCAGGGCTCTCATTCACCTCTGGTTCTGGCGGAGCCAGAAGATGACTTCCCGTAAGGAAGTGCCTAGGGGTAAAGGGTTCCAGATCCGTGGGTTCTTTTGAGGCTGGACTTAGTGGTCGCGAGTTGAGGCATGCCTCAATCCGACATGATAGCGTATGAAACTCTTCATGAGTGAATTTATGAGGCGAGGCTAACTTCTTGAAGTGGCTTTTGAAGCTCTTCACTCCTGCCTCCCAGAGTCCCCCCATATGAGGAGCCCCGGCCGGAATAAAATGACATGTCATGGCTTGATGGCTGTATTTTGATATGGCTTCATCTCGTGCTTCAGAGATAACTGCCTTAAATTCAGATCGCAGAGATCTTGACGCTCCGACAAAGTTGGTACCGTTGTCGGAGTATATGTTTCTCGGACATCCTCGTCTAGCGATAAAACGCGAAAAGGATGCTAGAAAGGATGGGGTAGTGGTGAGCTACTCAGATCACTGGTAGCTTCCAGATGGATCGCTTTTGTGGTGAAACAGACAAAGAGGCAAACGTAGCCCTTTGATAGTCGACATCCTCTACTGCGGTAACTTTTGATATCGAAAGGCCCGCAATGTCCACCCCGGTATTGGTAAACGCGCGGGTGAAGGTAGTGCGCTCGCAAGGGAGGGTACCCATAAGTTGGGTTTGCGCTCGTTTTCGATAAATGGTGCAGACTTTACAATTATGTCATGTTCTTGACATTCGGAATCCAGTTGTGGTGGACCCAAGGGGTCAATGGTTTTAATTTTAAAAAGTATCTCTCTTATTGTAAAGGCCGGAGAGATTCGGCCGGTCAAATAGGCTATCGGGGAGACAGCCGGAATAAATGTGAGAGATAATCTGTTGAGCGTGTGGTTCACTTCAAATCATGTCTGAGTCTTTATTAACAAATCTTATTCTATTTATACGCAAATTTGTCACAGAAAGTTATTTGCTAGACTCCTCCTCTTTCTCGGCTTCTATGTAGCTGAATTCAACTTCAGCTTGGCAATTACTTGCATTAGCCAATAGAAGCGCTTAGCGTCAGACCAAGCAGAGCTCCAGAATAAACGCTGGCTCAGCTAAAGTATTGACATACTTTAAGCAACGCTATTGGTCAAAGGTGTCAAATGCATTTTTCAAATGCGGCTATACAAACAGACATGCATGTAGGTCGTGGCTGTTGCACGCTATGTACATATGTTTGTATGAGTACACTACACCCTTACCGCAAAAGAGAAAAATTTATTTCGTTTGATAAAAATGAAATAAATTTTTGTGTGGAGCTATGCAAATACCTTTCATATGAATATACATACTTACATCTATGGGTATGGTTTGCTTAAGTGTAATTGGGTTACATACAATTTTCTAAAATATTTAATATAATTATTTACAGATGTCGGTGGACTTGTTTTATCTTATCTCTAAGTGTTTCCTTACATGTAATTTCATCTATATATATGTAATTTCTAACATATGTCGGCTTATTTGCCTTAGGTTATTTCTAAGTATTTCTTTAAAATATTATTGTGCAGTTCTTTGTGTTTGCCATTTATGTCTATTATGGAATTTACGCCGTTTCGTTTTACAATTCTATATGGGCCATGATATGGGCTTTGGCTTTTTTTCTTATTTTCTAGTCTTACATACACTAGGTCTCCTATTTCCAACTCAACCTTGTTTATTTTATTGCCACATTTTGACTTTCGTTTTTCTTTAACAGTTTTGATAATGTTCCTGGCATTGAGTATTGACCTTTGGAGTCTCAATTTCAACTCATTGGCATAGTCATCAATGTCGTAAATTTTTGTTTGTTTATTTATATTGTCGTTTGGTAGCGCGGGTAATTTACCGAAAACTAACTCATACGGTGAATACAATGTATCTACGTGTGGGGTTGTGTTGTAAGCGAAAGTGTAATATTGAACCCATTTATCCCATTCATAATCGTCTGCAAAGGAAAGTAAAAATTCGTTAAGTGTCCTATGGTTTTTCTCAAGTGAGCCCATAGTTTCGTGGTGGTATGGTGTGGAAAATACTTGTTTCGTGTTAAGTATGTTGCACACATGTTTCATTAACTCATTTACAAATTCCGTACCCCTATCTGATTTCAATGTTTTTATGAAACCGTACTTGAGAATCAATTGTTCAACCAGCGTGGTCGCAATTGTTTTTGCGTCTTTTGACTCAATGGGGTGTGCTATTACGAATTTTGATAGATCACATTGCATTGTCAATATGTATCTATAGCCGTTTGATATGCGAAGCGGACCGACCGTGTCAATCGCGATAGTGTCAAATGTAGATGCCGGGGTGTCTGTCACCACAAGAGGCTCTTTTGTGTGTCTAACAATTTTGTTTTGAGTGCATTTTTTGCAATTGTTTGCAAATTCTTTTACCATTTGTCTCATATTTTTCCAAATGTATCTTTGTTTTAGTTTTAAAATTGTTTTTCGAATTCCTAAATGGCCTGCGATATTTGAGCAGTGAAATTCGTCTATCAGTTTGTATTTTGTTATCATGCTGTTTATTTCCCTTGGAGCTTTGTATATTAGTATTTGTATCGGCGCGCGTTTATTCATTTCTAACTCATTGTATTTCCTCTTGAATACATTTATATCAATATTTTTATATATATAATCTTTTTCACACAGGGCTAGCTCCTTTATATGTGAATTCCTTAGCAAACTATGTAGTTTCTCCAACATTGAATCTAGATTCAAAGGGTCATCGCTACAAGTTACGTGCACTTCATCATTCATTAATTCAATTGTGGTACCACTGTCTTTTTCAATATTAAATTTCAATTTCTTCATATTCTTTACGTCATTAAAAGATGTGCATTCCCAAATGTGAAGTTGCGCAGGCTTCTTATGAGATGTGCTTTCCTTAATGCGTCTACCGGTTTCCTTATTATCGTTTTCTTTTAAATTCTTTTCTTTCATTTCTTTTAAATTCGCGGCCTTGCTCCTTGTTACTACGTTAATTTTCTTATCTTCTTTTTCAATTTTACTAGTGGGAATCATTGATTTAAGTACGTCACTATCTAACTTAATTCGTGATAGTGCGTCAGCATTTGTGTTAATTTTACCTTGTTTGTATACAATTTCAAAATCATATTCTGATAGATCTATTCTAATTCTCGTCATTTTCGATGACGGATTTCTATGTGAGAATAGTGATACTAGGGGTCTATGGTCAGTTACAACAATAAATTTTCTACCATACAGGTATGTTCTAAAATAGTTTATTCCCCAATGAATTGCCAACAGTTCTTTTTCGATAATTGGCTTGTTGATATCATGTTTTTGTAGAGATTTGCTTGCATAGGAAATTGGTAAATCGTGACCAATTTCTCCTTGTGATAGTATGGCTCCTAATGCAAAATCAGAAGCATCTGTTGTTAGTATAAAAGGTTTGTCAAAGTCTGGATACTGTAAAATGGGCGGGTTAATTAGTTTGTCTTTTAAGTTGTTGAATGCTTTTTCGCATTCTTCTGACCAAATAAAAGGTTTTCCTTTCTGTAATAGTGAGTTGAGGCATTTTACTATTTTTGCGAAATCCGGTATAAAACGCCTGTAGTAATTGCAGAAAGCTATGAATCGTCTTGTCTCGTCTGGATTTGTCGGTTTGGGATAGTTGCGTACTACCTCGCATTTGGCTGGGTCTGTTTTTATGCCTTTATCTGTTATTAAATGTCCTAAATAAATCACTTCTGATTTAAGAAATTGACATTTGCTTGCATTAAGTTTGAGGTTGTAATATTTTAACCTATCGAAAACTCTTATGAGGTTTCTGTTATGGTGCTTCAAGGAGCATCCGAAAACGATGATGTCGTCTACGTAGAGGAAGCGGATTTTAAACCGCTTAGTGCAATCGTTAGCATTCTTTGGAAACTATTTGAGGATATTTTTAATCCGAATGGTAGACGTTTGAATTGGTAGTGACCATCTTGAGTCGAAAATGCTGTGGGTGGTCTCGAGTCGTTTTGCAAAGGTATTTGGTGAAAAGAGCTTGTCATGTCTAAAGTTGTGAAGTATTTGGCTCTGCCTAAGACATCTAATACGTCCTCAAGTCTTGTTAAAGGAAATTTGTCGTTTATTACTTTCTCATTCAGTTTTCTATAGTCCACTACCAGGCGCCATTTCTTCTCTTCAGTGTTACTCTTTTTGGGTACCAGAAGGAGTGGGGAGTTGTAGGGGCTGACTGATGGTTCGATGATGTCGTTGTCGACCAATTCTTGAACTTGTTTTTGAATTTCATCTTGCTGGGTTTGTGGGAGTCTGTAGTTTTTAATGTATACTGGTACGTTATCAGTTAAATTAAGTTTTTGTTTGTAGAAATTATTTATTGAAAGTTTTTCTCCTTCTAAATGGAAAATGGATTGGTATTTGTAAAATATATCTTTTAGCTCATTTTCTGTGTTTTTGTCTAGCTTTTCTAGTTTTAGTTCGTTTATTAATTTGTCAAAACGTTCGGTACTGTACGAGTTTTCTTCGTTTTTCTTACTTAAAATATCGTAATTGGATAGTCCCTCTGTCATGAATCTGAGTTCTTTTATATTGACTGCGTGACTGTAGTGTTCATTATTTTTACGTGTACTGTTCCTTTTGCGGGTGCTATAGAATTTGCCAAAAATACTCCGTCTTGTATCTCTTGATTGCAAACTACGCTGTCCTCTTCTATCTTTAGGTTGATTGGAAGAATTATTTCAGTTCTTGGCGGTATCGTTACAGTCTTGTTTTTAGGTAATCTTGTGTGGATTGGTAAAATAATTTCTTTGTCTTTTAGATTTATTGCTATAGTGAATGTTTCATAATCGATTTTACATAGGTGTTTTATCAAGAAATCTCTACCAAGTATTCCATCTGTTACTATTGGAAAATTCTCGTTTACTAATTGGAAATGTATACATGTTTTATTATTGTCTATTAAGAAATTTAGCTTAGACGTACCAATCGAGTAAATTTCTTCTTTTGTTATGCCCGTAAGTTTACATCTAGCTTCAGTATCGATGTCGAATTCATCGTGAAATGGGTTTTTGCAAATTGAAATGTCTGCTCCTGTGTCAATCAGGAAGGACATCGGCTTGTTAAATTCAGAGTTATTTAGTGTTAGGTAATTTGTTAGATTTTCTGTGATGACAAAAATATTTCTGGACTTATTTTTATCTACATGTCCCTGTCCCCCGGAAGATTGCCATCGTAGTCCTCCGGGTCGTCCACGTTTCCCTGGAATTGGACGACGTTCATTCGGCGACTATTGTAATTGGAGTTTCCCTGTCTTTGGTAGTTGTTGTATTCTCGCCTTTGTTGGTTATTATTTCCCTGCCTTGGGAAATTGTTGTGCGAGTTGGGTCTGGGAGTATTCACATACCTACTGGAATTGCCGTTCTGTGTTTGGTTGGGCAAATTCCTTGGAAAATTCTGTTGTTTAGCATTGTTATTACTGGAATACCTAGGCTGATAATGGTTTCTATTTCCATTGTTTTGCTGCCTATACGTATTCTGGTAATTGTTGTTCCAGTTGTGTCTTTCATTTCTGAAGAACATTACATTTCGGCTGCTGTTTTGTGTTCCTTGCTCTAGCTCTAGAGCCAGGTTAACAGCGCTGTCAAAAGTTTTAGGTAGTGCTGCAAATACCGTCTGTTTTGAGCTTTCGTTTAGCCCCTTTTTAAAGACCGTAAGACTGTATTGCTCATTTAGGTTGGCGATAAGTGCTTTCTGTTCAGGGGATGCACTCGCGCCTAGTTGCCCTATCTGTAGATTGTTTAGTTCCGATATTAGTTGTAAAATTTTATTTTTATAATTTAGGATACTCAAATTCCTTTGGTGGAGGTTAGATAATTGATTTTGAATTTGGGGTATTGTAGTTGTACTTTTGTATTTATTTTTAAGGGATGTACTCAACTCTTGAAAGGTTTTTGGGATTGATATTGCGGTGATATTTGTCTTCACCGTCTGACTTAGCTTTACGTAAATTACAAAATCAACCAATGCCGGTTTTGCAGTGTTTTCCAAGTCATTGTAGATGATTTCAATAATTTTCAGAAATGCATCTAACTCTTTGTAATTTCCTGAAAAGTTAGGAATTGATTTCGAAGCTAATTGTAGATTAAATTGTGACATTGTGACTTTATGAATATCTGGGCTGTGGTTAAAAATTTCTGCTGGAAGTTCGATATTTTGTTCAATTTTATGAGTGATTTCTATCTCATTCGTATTTTGATGTAATTTTTAATATTTTGTCTCTTTTGTGCCAGAATATGTCCAATACAATTCCTTTGTGCTCTTTGGTGAGTTTTTCAAAATGTGCATTGGAAATGCTCCTTATGGCTTCTAATTCAGTAAAAAGGATTTCAATGTGTTTACGGAATGTTTCTTCTCTAGCTCTTACTGCTTTATTCAGGCATTTATAAGATTTATTGAACTTCTCTTCTGAAATTTTTATCTTTTCCTCCACTTTCTGCCAAGTACTCATTGTTTAAACTTGGTCATTCTTAATGTTTTGGTTTATTGCCTTCTTCAATTGGCTCCTATATATTTTATGGATTTTTAGAATTAAATTAAAAATCAAAACTGTTGTTATTATTATTAACAGTGTCTCTACAAGGCTGGTGGAACCATTTTGTCTGTTTTCTAGTACAACTTCATTGACCACATTGGCCTTGGGGTCACTTATTTTCGATTTCTGAGAGCCCATATCAAATTCTAGAAGTTTTACGTTATCTATTTAAAAAAAAATTTTTTTTTTTTTGTATTGATTTTATTTATACTATTTTTTATACCTCAACATCTTAATCTTCTTAATAATACATATTTTGTTATCTTTCCTATATTCTAGATTTAGTTGGTTATATAGAATGGCTTTTGCCTGTCTTTCCTTGAATTTCCTTCTACTTCGGCGCTTCTTCTTTTGCTTTTGTTGTTCTGTTTGTTCTTTCGGCCTTTTGTATTCGGCCTGCCTAGCTTTGTACTCTTCTATGGTCAACCTTTTCGGACCTTCATTTATTGGTGTGGGTACGTAGGTTGGATACGTTTCTGATGGCTCATTTGTTTGTTCGGGCACATAAGGCTCCGTGTATTTTATGAAAATTTCATCGAACTCAGCCTGGCTGATGATTTCTTCGCTATTCATCTCAGAAGTTCCACTGGTCGTTGGGCAGGATCGCCATGTGGTGGACCCAAGGGGTCAATGGTTGCTGCCGACCAGGTCGATGATTTTGGTTATCCTGTGTGCGACGAAAGTTGACCAGGAACATGGTGGTTTCCTTATCCATGCCAAAACGATGGTGGAATCCGTCCATAAATGTTGTTTGACGGGTCCAAGTTTGATATTTCGGAATATTGATTCCATCATTTCTGCCAAAAGGACTGCTCCGCAAAGTTCCAAACGCGGAAGTGAAATGGTTTTCACGGGTGCTACTCTGGTTTTAGCCAGGAGTAGTGATACGGAGATATCATCATTCCTTTTAACGCGCATGTAAACAGCTGCAGCGTATGCCTTTTCCGATGCATCACAGAATCTATGCATTTCGACCTCATCTTCTGGCGAAAAGTTTACCCATCTTGGTATTCGAATCTTGTCGATTTCGTGGTACTGATGTCTGAAGTTTTTCCACCGCTCCAATGTGTTTGACGAAACTGGTTCGTCCCAATCGGTTCCCTCTAACCAGATGTTCTGCATAAAAATTTTGGTTCAAGCCATTGGGTCGAAAAGTTTGGCAATGGTGGACAAAATCGCTCTTTTTGTCAGCTTTTCACTTTCTTCCAGTGACCCTGCTTGAAAGTAGAATAAGTCGGAATGGGCATTCCATCTTATGCCCAATGCCTTAACGGTGCTGATATCTTCAAACGCCAGAAAGTCCTCGGCCAGCCGATCCGATTTAGGGATGTCATTGAGAATCTCCTCAGAATTCGAAGTCCATTTCCGTAGTGGGAAGCCAGCGAGTGTAAGTCTTCTCGAATTTCATTTCTCGCATTAACTGCCGATGCGAGTGTATGTCGCCCCGCTAGTACGTCGTCAACATACATGCCTTCCCGTAATATGGTAGATGCTGTAGGATATGAACTTTCTACATCATCTGCAAGTTGCAAAAGGGTTCTGATTGCTAAGAAAGTGACTGTTTTCAACTCGTAAAGGCTTATGGGTTCTTGAGGCGATTTTCGATAAACAATTCGTTGATATTTGGTGTGACCATCGCTCATCCATATTTGCCTATACATCTTTTCGATGACACTATTGAAAACGAAACGATATAGTCTCCAGCGAAGTATAAGTACTGGAAGATCCGATTGCAGTACTGGGCCAGGAAGGAGAATGTCGTTTAGACTTGTACCATTTGCTGTTTGGCTTGAGGCGTTGAAAACGACTCTTACCTTAGTGGTGGTACTCTCCGCCTTAACTACGGCGTGATGGGGCAAAAAATAGTTATTCGTCGGATCGGCTTGAACCATCTCCTTAATTTTTTGCATATGTCCTAACGTCTCATACTCAGACAGGACCCTCAAATATTCTTTCCCTAATTCCGGGTTCTTTGCTAAACGCTTTGCTAAAGAATTGCGAACACGCTCGCCTAAGACATTTTATCCGGGTAGTCCTGCCTGAACGGAAGTGAGACGACATACCTCCCATCTTCTCTACGACTCGTAGTTGTCCTATATAAATCTTAGCAGTATTTGTCATCTGCGTTTGGACTTTTAGTTCTGGGCAGATTTTCTAACTCCCAGAATGCTGTAAGCTGTTTGTCCAAAGCGACTTCGCTGTAAAAGGACACTATATTTCTGGTTGTATTCGGTGCTCCTACACGCCCGGTTAATATCCAACCGAACACAGTTTCTTGAGCCAGAAGTGTACTCAGTACATTCTTTTTCAGTCCGCTCAGTATTATTTGCAGATATATATCTCCGCCAAGTATGAGATCTACTTCTTCATTAACGTAGAATCTCTTATCTGCCAAGACTAAGTCTGGGAATGCCTGCATAGTCGATGCGTCGATATGGCAGGATGGCAGATTCCCAGCCAGTTTGGCTAGAATTAGCACAGAAGTTGTTGGGCTAAAGCAAGGGTCCACTGGTGAACGGAGTTCAATGTGGGAAGCTTCCTTGACTTGAGCCGACACAGCATTATTGATACCCGAAACTTGGTCATGCATCCTTTTTGCTGGAAAATTGATTCGGCATTTTAGTCGTTCTGCCATGAACGAGCATTCTGAGCCAGAATCTATCAGTGCTCTTGCTGGGAAGTCTGTGCCATTATGATCAATGGTGACTAGAGCTGTCCCTAGCAGCACACCTGCACTTGAATGCACATGGCAGGATTTAACATTTCGGTCTGAAACCGAACTTGATTTCGAAACTTCCCGTCTCTGTTGTGCCTGTTGAAAAGTAGAGGCAGCATTGTCAGCATTATACTGCTGGTTTCCTGCGTCTGTAGAGACTCCGCATGCAGAAGCGTATGATGTCGAGAGTGGTATTTGTTGCAGTCGTACGAACTGCTGCACTTCGACACTGTGTGTCCTGGGGATAGGCAGTTTAGGCAGCCCTTGGTGGATTTAACGAAATTAATTCGCTCCACCGGCGTTAATTTTAGAAAACGGGAATAATTTCGCAATCTGTGGGAGTTTGACTTGCACTTTGTGCATAGTGACTTTGTTACATTTGCTTGGTATGCACCAAGTATTTTTGTAGGGGTTTCGTTGGCAGGTCGCGGTTTCTGCGCTTTCGAAGAAGCCCCTAAGAACCCAGACACTGTTTCCAGTGTCTGGAAGCGGTTGGACAAAAATTTGTCCATATCCTCCCACTTGGATATTTCCACTTTATGGTCTATGCTTTGCTCCCATAGACCAAGCGTAATTTCGTTGAACATAGGTATGTTATAATTGCGTCCCAGGTCGAAGTGTAAATTTTATGACTTCGCAAGGACGAAAGGCAATTATTTATTTCGGGTTGCAATGTTTTAATTGCGCTACCTTTTTCAAATTGAACAAAATTTAGAGTTGCGAGTTTACAAGTATACGTTTGTTTTCGTACCTCTCGCATAAGTTTCTCCACGCGATATCGAATCCCTCATTTGTAAGCGGACATTTTTTCACTATATCCTTTGCCTCACCTTGTGTCTTGTTGTTGAGGTGGGAAAGTTTCTCAACAGGTGTTAGGCGCTTATTCAAGATATAAATGACAGTGAACATGTCACGAAATGTTGGCCATGACAAGTAATCGCCCTTGAAAACTTCAGTATCACATGGAGGCAGGCGGATACTGTGCCCTTGAAAACTTCAGTATTACATGGAGGCAGGCGGATGCTGTGCTCAAATTCGTGCTTTTCTTCCGGCTTAGTTTCTGGCTTAGTGAATGTTGCTTGGCGTGTAGCCATATTTGACATGGTTCTGTTTTACAGACACTATGTCAGACGATTCTAATTTGTTTGAGTTTAGCAACTCCTCCTGGTCCGCTCTGGCTTTTCTCCACATTGATTTCAAGTCCTCTTGTTGAAGAGCAAGAGTATACTTGCTGTGGGCCGAATCCTTTAAATAATAATAAGCCCAACGGATTACCCACCATCCCGCCCAACCGACACGAGGGGCGCATCCGCATAACGCGCGGATCAAATTTGCCGAGTGTTTGAAAGGCGGAGGTTTGTTAAGCGTCGAGACCTCAAACTGTTCAGCTACAGAAAAACTTCATCAGCCGAATAAGGTGCATACATAAGTGATTAAAATACATAAACATAAACAAAATAATTTGTTGAGAAAGGAAAGAACAGATTTTTTTATTATAAAAAGCGAGTCCGAAGTATCAAAATTACAAGAGTGAGAGTTATATTTTTCACATAAACACTGAAAAGGTTAGTGCAATTGAAAATTGGTTCTACATTGCTTTAAAAAAATAGGTTTGAAATGTCTTGAAGCTCGGGGGGGAATATTAAATCTCCGATCTTCCGCGGACGCATATGACTTAAATAGTTTTACATCGTCAGCATACATCAAGATATTTGAATACTTTATTGTTGTACAGATATCATTTATGAAAATCAAAAAAAAGAAACGGAATCTTTAAAAATTACTCTTTGAGTTCTTTCAGAGAGATAGGAGGAGATCCAACAGGTGAGGCCCGGTTGGAAACCAACCAAATCGAGCTTGTGAATTAGTAGAGAGTGACAAACTTTGTCAAATGCTTTACTAAAATCTGTGTAAATGACGCCGGTGTTGAGATTATCCCTAAATCCATTCGACACGTGGGTTGTGAATTCAAGTAAGTTGGTTGTTGTTGATTTACCCTTGCAAAATCCATGCTGGGAGTTAGCAATTAATGTTGAGATTGAAAAGGTTAGGCACTTAGTAACAATAGCTTCAAATAATTTGGGAATAGCCGAGAGTTTTGCAATACCACGATAGTTTTCTATCGATGACCTACTGCCATTTTTATAAAGAGGTATAAGGAAAGACTCTTTCCATGAAGCCGGGAAAACGCCACACTGTAAAGAACGATTAAACAGTTCGGTCAACGGTTGGTATATGTGTTCAGCACACTTTTTAAGAAAGCATGTCGGTATTAAATCAGGACCAGGAAATGATTCCTTCAAGGTTTTGAGATGTAATAAAACATCTTCCGAGTTTAAATTAGGAACATGGATTGAATGACTTGAATGTGGTTGATATGGATAGTTGTTAGGTGGTGAATTGATTGCAATAGAATAATTAGACTTAAAGAATTGAGCAAATAAATTGGCTATCTCTAGGTTGTTGCTGGAGATGCCATCCCTGAATTTCATCGTTGAAGGGAACCCTTTTACTTGGCGTTTAGAGTTTACAAAACCATAACCAAATCATTGTAGTCTGATTCGAATTCAGCAATCGAATCAGCCAGCCTAATGAAGCTTTCCATATTTTGGATTTTGAGGAATTAGAATCAAAACATAACTCGAAAAATAGCTTGAGGTCCGAGAAATGCTCAATCGTACAATATAATTCTTAAAAAAGGGTAAAGGCCGTATGTACCCCAGGAAAGTTAAACAAACCAATTCAATAATTTTTTCAATAAATGAACGCAGAGTCTTTAAAATCTTATTAAATTTTATTTATTTACTAGCAGACCCGGCAGACGTTGTTCTGCCTGACCAGTGACTTCCCTAGAAATACATTTTCAAATATTTTTCTATTAATTTTTAACATTTCATTTATTGCAGTGCTTTAGGGTATACAATATTTCTGGATTTAACTTCTTTGGTATAAACAAAAAGTTTACAAATGTAGCCTATGTATGTCGTACCCAACGAAGATTTTAACGTATTGGAAAAGTTTAAAACAGATCAACCATAAACTTTGGACATTATTGAAGTAAAAAAAAAGTACTGAATAGAAAAAATGTGGGCGTCGCACCGCCCACTTTTCCCAAATTATATAATTCTTGACCAAGGGACACACATATCCAAAAATCTTTAATTTAGACCCAATATGTTCAGAGTTATGAAGAACTTAAATTTTATATAGACTGGGGGCGGGGCACTGCCTACTTTTCCAAAAATTGATATAGCCTGAATCGTACACAACAATTTTCTTAACCAATCTTTAATGTTTAAAAGAGATCGACCATAAACTTTGGAAATTATTGAAATACAAACAAAACACAAAAAATGTGGGCGTGGCACCGCCCACTTTTCCAAAATTACATAAATCTTGACCAATCGACACACATATCCAAAAATCATTAATTTACACCTAATATGTTCAGAGCTATGAAGAATTGTAGTTTAATATAGCCTGTGGGCGTGGCACCGCCCACTTTTCCAAAAATTAATATAGCCTATGCTTTAACCCATGATCCCAAGAATATACTGTGAAAATTTCATAAAAATCGGTTGAGTACTTTGGACGCCTATAAAGGACACACAGACCCACATTCAATTTTATTTATAAGATTACAGACTTGGCCGTATCGTCTGAATAATTTGTTAAAACTCGACAATAAATTCAAATTTATAATATTTGCTTAACTCGCCACCCACACGCTATCGGGGATATGTTTATATATATATGTGTACGTGTGTATATGTGTTGCCGCAATAACAAAAGTAAACAAAAGAAAAAACAAGTAAAGTGCGCGGTGTATCAAAACGAGCGAATAAGTGAATATTTAAGTGAATATTTGTGCGAATAAATTAAATTTTAGCTAAAAAAAACTAAGTGACTTTATTTAAGAAAACCAACTAAAAAAAAAACTAAGACGAAACGAACAACCGAAAGGCTACGTGAATTTAATGTGAAAGTGAGGTTATGTAACCTCAGCAATTACAATGTTAATTATTTTGAAAAAATTTTACCTAATGCACTCACTAAACAAATTCACTTTTCGCGCTTATGTTTTGAGCACACTCGCTGGCGACACTTTTCAAATATAAATAATTGTGGCAATTCGTTTGTTTTTTCATTCCAATATAGATGTCATAAACAGAAATATTGGGTTATATGTCGACGCTTTTGCAAATAAAAATTTTTAGGAACAAAATAGTTGATGTCTTTAGGAAAATTAACGCGATTTCTAATTATTTTGTAAATATAAAATTGAAGAAACTACAAACCTGCCCTGAACACGTGCTTGAGCCTACGAACGCACGCATAATAGCCGGCACGCTCACCACCTGCGCCACTGCTGTATGTACAATAAAACAGTCAGATACTGTAGTTAACAGTTTTGGGTTTTCGTGAAAACTTGTATGAATTATTACAAATTAATGAAGCATTTTTTGTTAAATATAATATGCCTATGCAAAGCTCCTGGCCCATGAAAACATATCAAAATATATAATAATTGGAATTATGAATTTTTTTATGAGATAAACTCTGGCAATTGATTGTATGGAAAAAATGTTAGCCTATTAATATATAGATAATGGTTACTGATTGAGCGACATAAGCTGTAATTATTTCTTTCGTTTATTTCATTTGCGTTGCATGCGATTGTAATTCGCAATCTCAAAGCCACAGATGAACATGAGTTATTTCCACCGTGTAGACATGGTTGCTATATTGTAATTTTTTGTTGTATACAGACAGTATTTTTTGTAATCCATTTACCGGAAGCATATTACAAATTCAGTTTAGCAAATTCGACCCAACGACGCTCTTACCTATTTTGACTCTGCTGTCTTTTCACTTCAAATTTTGAATTATAAGGTGGTCATGGGTGCTTGGGAATCCCATTTTATTATTGGAGTTTTATGAACAGTAAAAGTTTGCATTTACATAAATATAAACACACAGACAAACACCGAAAAGAATTTTACCAAATATAGAAGTATGATTGCGTTTTTAAGAAAAATAAAAATTAATAAACAAATAAAAACCAAACTTTTTTCGTATTTTCCAGAAAAATGGTACCTTTGAACTATTTTTTGCTGCAAAACATGCGAGATATTTTGAAAACAAATGTTTTAGGATGCATCTAAAGAACTAATATTTGTACGCATGTCGAAACCGACTGTTAATGTTACTTCATTGTTGTGCTAAAAAAGATTTCAATATCTTATTGTGCTAATTTTAAATAGTGAATAAATGTTAAATGTTAAATGGTAAACGAAAATAGTGACCATGAATACCTTCGAATCTCATTTTTCTTATAGAATTTTTGCAAAAAATAGAAGTTTGATTGCGTTTTTAAAAAAGAATTAAAATTTTGAATTACATGAAAAGCAGAGACAATGAATAATATAGTTCTACTAAATAAAACTCTCTATTTAAAAATTGTATTCAATATTTCATTATTATATATGTATCCAATAACGGCCTTATTGAAACAAATTCTAAGACAGGACATTTTAAAAAAAAATTTCAAATAGGGTAAACTTCCAATCAGCAGGCAAACATTTTACCGCTAGGATTTTGCTACATATACATATTTTTTATTAAAATTAATTTTGCGTTTATTTTGAAGTGCTCAATATGAGCATTAGGCCGGTTTCCATTTTGGATTTTTTTGGGTTTTTTCCTCAACAATTTAGATATACGTATATATAAGTACATTTTATATTGAGTTTTATATCATTTCAATAATTTTTTGTGATATATATATATTATGACCTCAACTTATATATATAGCTATATGTATTCATTAAAGCTCTGCATATAACTTTACCCTTAGTCCTATATCAATTAGAAAAAAAGCAAATTCCTTAAAAAAATGCATAAAAATACATATATAAGTATGTACTGTATATGTTATGATAAATTTTAGTAATTTCCCTGCAAAAAAAATAGTCAATATGACACAGGAAAAAAAATTGTATGTCCGAAGCTGGGCTCGAACCATGGAACGCACGCGTCCCACCCGAGACCATTACACATGCGATATTGGTACACATAAATATACCATGTCAAATGCTATACCTAAGCGCTAAAGTTTCAGCAAATATTTCCACCGCTAAGAATATACATACACACATAGCCATAAGGATTGAAACGAATGAACGTTAATTTTGAGATTCCGCTAACTTCTTAACATTAGCCGGTTTCCAAATTGTGTTTTTTTTGGGTATAAAGACAGTTTTCTCAATTTTTCGTTTAGTTGTGGATTTTTTGAAGTCCGTATAGCGGGAGAATATTGCAACTTCAAAATATGATGGTTTTCTGGTGTTTTCGTCAACTTCAACTCAGAAATATTGAAAACACACATCTTAACAGGCCCAATTTAGTCTAAATATGTAAGGATTCCGGTTATATTTGATTAAGTTCGGCGCGGGTATTACGTTCTCTATGGCGGCTAAAAGTGATATTTGGTTGTATTTCGAAAATAATACAGACACTGGTTTTGCCGTGTGTAAAACATGTAAAAATAAACTTAAAAATAACAGAGTGTCTAACTTAAAAACGCACTTAAGTAACTTGCACAAAATTTACTTAAATGAAAGTAAAGAGGCATCGTCAATTTTGTCAAAAGGAGCTACAAAAACGATTCGAAAAAAAAATATAAAATTGAATTGAATAAAAAAGAACTGCTGAGGTCATATGTAGCATTGGTAACGGAGGACCGCATTCCATTCAATATTTTAAATTCCCCAAACCTACGAAAGTTTATCGATCCCATTTGTGACGAGATACGTGTAGGGGACGGGAAAAAAATTACTCTGAATGCATCGAACTGTAAAAAAACATTGAATTTGGTAGCTGATAATATAAAGTCGGATATTACCAATAAACTAAAGGGCAAATTGTTGTCCTTGAAAATAGATAGTGCTACACGTGTATCCCGAAACATTTTTGGCATAAGTGCTCAAATAATTCAAGCTGCCAAAATCAAATCTGTAATTTTGGGAATGGTCGAGTTGAAGGGGCCTGGATGTAGCACATCGAAAAACATTGCTGTGGAAGTGTTAAATGTACTCAAGCGATATAATATAAATTTAAACCAAGTCGTCTCGATTACCTCAGATAACGGTTCCAATATGCTGAAGACGACAAAAATATTATCCTTTATATCTGAGGAAGAGAAAGAGGAAAACGACGAACTATGCACTAATGATGAATACATAAAAAAAATTGAGCTTGTAGAAAGAGTTCCAAACGTTTTAATTGGAAATATTCAAGTGTGCCGTTGTGCAGCACATACATCCCAGCTGGTGGCTCTTGACGTTGCAAAATCCTCCAACATATTGAAACACCTCTGGAATTGTCGCAATCTGACAAAATATATAAGAAAAACATGAAATGGTTTCCGCGAAATATTCGAGTTTAAGAAGTTAAAAATTCCCAGGCTAGATTGCCCCACTAGATGGGGATCCGCATTTGCTATGTTGAAAGATTTGTTATTAGCTAAGCATGTGCTTAATAACATCGAATCCATTAAAAATATTTCTGAGGATGAAAACTTCGAAGTAGATGCATCGCTTTGGGATTTCATTGAATGTTATTGCACAGTTTTTCGTCCTCTGCAAAAAACTATAACAAGGTGTCAAGAGGAGCAACTACACTATGGAAATTTCTACGCGCAGTGGTTAAAATTGAAAATAAGCACGGAAAAAATTGTAGCCGAGTCAAGTCACGATCTTGTAAAAAAAAAAAGGGAAAAATGATTTTGCAGTCAATAGAAAAGCGAACAAAAACATTACTTAATAATAAGTTTTTAGTTTCGTGCTTATTTTTAGACCCTCGTTTTCAACATACTTTGACGGCTCAGCAAAAAGTTGAAGCAACTGGTCATTTGAAGGCGATTTGGGATAGAATTCAGGAAATTAATCCTATTCGATCAATATGCTCGCTACCAACTTCAGCTGTCCTACAGGCCGACTACTCTTTTGATGAAGAAGAAGACCTTATGTACCAATATTTATCCCAAGGAGCCCAAGTAGAACTCAACAGTTCGATCGACACATATACAAAAATTGAGCATTTTAAAATCCCTTTTCAAAAGATTGATGATGCGTTAAAGTTTTGGGAAGGAAAACAGTACTCCGACCCCGAATTGTTCGCAATAGCTAATGTTTGTTTTGCAGTACCACCTACTCAGGTAAATATGTACAACGATTTCATTATTAACATATGGATGTTTACATTGGCCGATTATTTCCTAAGTAGTTTGATATCAAGGAAAATCATTTAAACGATTATATGATTAAATAAAGAACTACGATTTTCTATTTTTTATATAAAATTTTAAGCCTGATTTGAGTACGTAAAGCAATAAAAGTTTTTATTTCAGGTCACGATCGAGACAGCATTTTCTGCACTTAGGCTGGTGCTTACTGATTACCGTAATCAGCTTAGTCAAAAGACACTCGAAGATATTTTATTAGTAAAATTGAACTCAGTTTTCCTTGACACGGCTATAGAAAACTTACCGCTTTTTGAGGATGAATAATATTTTAAATCTCTTTTGCCCAATTTGTTCACAGAGTCGAAAAATTGTCTAGAACTCGCTTTAGTTAAATCTTAGTTTAAAATACGACACCACTTATAACGCAGCTTAAATTTTCCGGTTTGTTCAAAAAAATAATTATATTTACTACTCGTTGTAATTTTACTTTTACGACATAGATTTAAGCCGCTTACATGTGCTGAATTGTCAGTTTACGACTCATTTTTCAAAAATAAATTATTTTTACATAATAAATATGGAAGAAAAAGGAAAAAAGAGAGCCGGTCCGCCAAAGATACGGAAATATTTACCGGTCTGGGTTATAGGGCAAACTTTCCTCAATCATTTGAAGAACACGGGCGACTGTTCCTTTTGTCAGCCGAAATCGTGAGAAAAATTCATCACCGGTTAGCCAATTCATATGTATTAAAACGCCGAAAGAAAGTGTAGGACTGACGTGGTACCATTTCCACGGTACCATCTTCACTATCGCTGTCTGTGTCATTATCATCACTGACCCAATTATTAACTGGCAGATGATACATTCTGGCCAATTTTATGTCAATTTATTTTTATTCTGACTCAAAATTTTGATTTCGATGTCTGTCAAAAACACGAATATTTTATAAATCTCGGCGTAACAAGCTTAAATCGCAAATTTTTCCGATTTAAAAAATTGGAGACTAAAACTTTACTGTGTCGTAGTCGGCGTCGTAAAAAATTTAAATCTCTCTCAACAAACCCAATTTTGGCCTAAATCGAAATTCAGCAGCTTTAAAACGCGTCGTATATTTAAATCTTTCTCAACAAATTGGGCATTTATGTAAGAATCAAGTTTTATTTTTTATTGAAGACTGAATTTGCTAAATTTAATTTGAATCTAATTTTTTCAACATATAATAAAATATATGATACATAAATCAAACCACTCTGATATATGTAGCTATGCTAGAGTATTAAAAAAAAAGTTTTCTTTATGTCTTACCCCCTCAAAAGATAGTAATTAGTTAGGAAATAAGCCTTGCAAAAAAATTCGCCCTGTAAATTAACCCTTAGAGATCGCTCTTTGCCATACATTTTGTATAGGAAAAAATTTTATTTTTTTCAAGTTGAACTATGTATTTAGTTTTTTTACAAAAAGTATTAAAAATTTATTTTATTAGAAAATACACTTTGAAAAAGAAAAACAATTTTTTCCCATAAAAAAATGTATGGGAAAGGGGCAAAAAGTGCTACATCTAAGGGTTAAATTACAGCGCTAATTTTTCCAAGGCTCATCAATTACTAACTTTTTAGGGAGTAATACCTAGTTGACATATTTTTTATCACCCTAATAGGTACAAACGTATGTATTTCATACAAATTTATTTATACAAAAAAGCCGAGAACGGTACATAGTATGAACATACATACTTACATACATATGTATAGGTATACTAAGCAGCAAACGATGAGTCTGGTAATAAGTTGTAGGCAAGCACAAAACAGCATTGCTTTTGCTTGCAAAAAGTTTGCTTTTCTAATTTTACGACTGCTGCTGCATACAACTTGCATAAGCAACGAAATTGCTTTTACCTCGACTTGTGGCGCTGACAAAAATCAAAAGCAAATAAAAAACAAAATTTTTAAAAGGCGCGACAAGCAAGGCACCTTGATGTTTGTAGCTTATTGCGTTTTGCTTATGCTTTGTCTGCGACTGCTGTAAATCATTAGATTGGTAAGCATTTGCCATAATTCATTTTAAAAACTGATGATAAGCTCAATCAAAAATAATCAACATTTCCCTTACTTTTGCTACTTCGACTCAAGTTTTTTAAACACTGGTTATGTCCACTGTTTAGACATGGTTGCCACACTGTAATTTTTTCGTTGTTAGTATACAGGCAGAATTTTTTGTAATCCATTTACTGGGAGCATATTACAAATTCAGTTTAGCAAATCCGACTCAACGACGCTCTTACCTACTCTTTCTTTTTACTTAAATTTTGAATTATAAGGTGGTCATGGGTGCTTTGGAATCCCATTTTATTATTGGAGTTTTATGACCAGTAAAAGTTTACATTTAAATATAAACACACAGCTTTTTCAGGATTTTAGAATGCATATAAATACCTGGCCGAAAATAGTGGTCTGACTTCGAATTTCATTTTCATTATAGAATTTTACCAAATATAGAAGTTTGATTGCGTTTTAAAGAAAAATAAAAATAAATAAAAAAATAAAAACAAAGCTTTTGTCGTATTTTCCAGAAAAATGGTACCTTTGAACTATTTTTTGCAGTAAAACATGCGAGATATTTTTAAAACAAATCTTTCAGGATGCATCTAAAGAACTTTCCGAAAATAGTGACCATGAATACCTTCGAATCTCTTTTTTATTATAGAATTTTGCAAAAAATATAAGTTTGATTGCGTTTTTAAAAAAGAATTAAAAGTTTGAATTACATGAATAGCAGAGACTATTAATAATATAGTTCTACTAAAAAATAAAACTCTATTTAAAAATTGTATTCAATATTACATTATTAGATATATATCCAATAACGCCCTTATTGAAACAAATACTAAGACAGAACATTTTTAAAAAAATTTTAAATTGGGTAATCTTCCAATCAGCAGTCAATATGTTGAAAACAAATTTAAATTTTTTGCCGAGATTTTGGTGAGAATTTGCGTAACGGATGGCAACGCTCGGTCAAAATGAAATTGGATAGACGCGCCGACGAAAGTGTATACTTTACTCAATTTGTTAATGTTAGAGCAAATGAAGTACGCACAATGTGAGAATGAAAACATTTTACCGTTAGGCTTTTGCTACATATACACATTTTTAATTAAAAATGAATTTGGCGTAGAAGTAGAATCTCGAGAAAGTTAACCAAAAGGTCACAAGGGTATTTTACTTTTCCGAAATATTTACTTTTCCAAAGGCTTCCCAAATTAAAAAAAAAAAAAATCCGGTA
Source organism: Sphenella marginata (assembly GCA_951509765.1). Lineage (NCBI taxonomy): Eukaryota > Metazoa > Arthropoda > Insecta > Diptera > Tephritidae > Sphenella > Sphenella marginata. The sequence goes on along the minus strand of OX608078.1, from coordinate 36,123,922 downwards.
ATGAACATAATTTTAGTGATATAGTGATAGGTTGGATTAAAAAAAAAATAATAAGCTATGTAAGGGATACAATAACACATTGTAGTATTACAACATCTAGCATTAAGTTATCTGAGGGTAAACTAAGTTACGGCTGATCACGCCATAAGAATTATGTACACAAAATTACTAACTATACCTTAAGTTATGTTTGTGAAGTAGCGAGTAAGAATGCAACCCTGTAAATAGAGAATAAGAAATATAATGTACCCGCCATTTTGAAAATAAAAAGAGATTCATTCGATTTTGGACACCGAACAGGGCAGAAGTTTTTATTTCAACGAGCATATTTCATCAGAAGTGGTGCTTGAAAATACCCTGACGCCTAAAAAAATCAAAAAATTAATAAAAGTAAGCGAAATGGACAGAGAAACCATCAACGCAGAAAGATATACGCTGTTGCAATTAAAAGCGTGGTGAACAGCCGTAGGAGTCAACGCTAGCGGTGCAAAAGCCTCAATAGCGGCCAGGTTAAGCGAACTATCTGCAGAGGCACGCGGAATATTTCCTCAAGAAGGCGCTACGGAAGGCAGAGGTAATAAATACCAAAAAGCAGCAAATGTAGCTGAAATTTCTGACACCGATGACGAGTCTGAAGGTAACGGAACAGACGACGAAGAAGACAACGGGAAAAAAACGGTGCGACCACCAGCGGTAAGAAAAGTGTGGCAGTTGACAAAGGTGCGATGGATAAAGGTGCGTATGACAAAGGCGCGTTTGACAAAGGTGCGGCTGATCTCGTTGACAATGGTGCGGCTAATTTAGAAGAAAATGACAATGCAACTTACGTATGTAGCGACAATGTTGCGGAACAAAGCATAAGACGTTTGACGAGCGGTCAATTTGGCAGACACGTTCTTGGCAGAAATATAGCCGACCAGCAAAGCCACAACAGTTGTAAAGTTTGCGTTTCACCAAACCCGAGTGACTGCGCCATCACTACATCCCAGAACACCAAAGTCCTGTTGCTGGAAAAAGAAATCGAGCTTATAAAACTACAGTTGTCGCTAAAAAAAGAGATGAAAGCGGCAAATAAGGCAACGGTAAATGCCGATGTACCGTTTGAAACGGTACGACAACTTATATCTGACTTCGATGGCAACAATTTTGACCTATGGCAGTCGCAATTACTGCACCTTAAAAAAATTTAAAACGTGGACGACGAAAAGCTGAGTTTGGTTGTACGCCTTAAATTAAAGGGAGCTGCTCTGTCTTGGTACAACACTAATAAGATGCATCTACACAATTTGAACAATATGCTGAAAGAGATGGCAATAGTATTCACGCGGAGTGAGAACGTACTGGCTACACGACGGCGTTTTGAGCGACGCAAGTGGAGTGCAGAAGAGTCTTTCGGAAATTATTACTACGACAAGTGCTTGCTAGGTAGTGGCCTTAAAATCAGCCAAAGCATTCCGCTCCATCGAACTCCCACATAGCTCAAACTCTCAAGCTACCCCAAACAGGTTGCGATGCTACAACTGTAACTCTTCAGGTCACATTTCAAAAGACTGCGGAAAACCCAAGCGAGAGGTCGGATCCTGTTATGCATGCGGCCAACAAGGACATTTTGCGGCAAGCTGCAAACAATACAAAAAGTCACCAGCAAACAATTTTGTAAGTTATTTTAACATATGTATTATAGCTAATTCTAATATTCATATGTTCGTAGAAGGTTTAATTGATTCGGGGAGCCCCATTAGTTTGGTTAAACAAAGCTTAGTTCCAGGCAGAGTTCGCCTACAAAAAGTTCAAGAAAATTACTATGGTATTAACAATTCAAAATTAATGACTTTTGGCAAAATTAAATGTCTTGTAAAATTATTAAATAAAGACGTGTTAATTGAACTTGTTGTGGTTCCTGATGGATCAATTAAATACGAAGTGTTGCTAGGTAGAGATTTTCTTGCGGCAAGCGATGCCAAACTTAACATAGACAATGTAGTAATAGTTTAGCCTATTACTGGTAATAATCCAAAAAGTTCCGTGTCAAATATAAGAATAGGTGTAGAGAAAAGTGATGTACATGAGAGTGAATTTGTTAGTGAGTTGTTAGCAATAGATACAAGTGGTCCAAATGACGCAGAATATACGGTGGGGAATAAAGTTAATGTTTGTGACCAAAACTACTTTAGGAAATTGTTTAAAGAAGAATATTTGTGTAGGGAGCGGCCGACTGAGCCTGAGGTTAAACAAGAATTACGACTACTTAGTGCTAGAGAATGATAAACCATTTAGTTGCGTTCCTAGAAGGTTGTCGTATAGTGAAAAGATAGAGTTACAAAAAATTTTAGATGACCATCTAGCGAAAGGGTATATTCGACCTAGCAATTCCGAATTTGTTTCTCCGATAGTTTTAGTAAAAAAGAAAACTGGTGAGCTGCGAATGTGCGTAGACTACAGAAAATTGAACAAACTAACCGCGAAGGATAGCTACCCAATACCCTTAATAGATGACTTGTTAGACAGGTTAGTGAACAAAAAGTGGTTCACAAAGTTAGACCTTAAAAACGGATTTTTCCATGTTTATGTCGAAAAGGAGTCAGTCAAATACACCTCATTTACAACACCGCTGGGGCAATTTGAATTTTTAAGAATGCCTTTTGGATTGAGAAATGCTCCAGCGATGTTTCAGAAATTTATAAATAAAGTTTTCGCTGACATGATCCGTAATAATGACGTTATCGTGTACCTTGATGACATCATGGTCACGACGGAAACACTAGACGAACATTGGCACATTCTCAAAAAAGTTTTTAAATGTTTAGTACAAAACAAATTGGTATATAGGTTAGACAAGTGCGAATTTTTACAAGAAAATATTTCATATCTGGGGTAGTCGATCACAGGTGAAGGAATAACAGCAGATAGAAAAGGGTTAAAAGCGGTTGAAAATTTTGCGGTGCCGACAAAAGTACAAGTGGTACAGAGTTTCTTGGGACTATGCTCATATTTTCGCAGGTTTATAAAAAATTTTTCTACGTTAGCAAAACCACTCTATGATCTTTTAAGAAAAGAAAACAAATTTAGTTTTGGTCAGCTACATATGGAAACCTTTGAAATGTTAAAAAAGCAACTACTGGCGTCCCCCGTGTTAGCAATATACGACCCCAATGATGCCACAGAGCTTCATTGCGATGCGCGTGCTTTAGGGTTCGGAGCCATACTTCTTCAAAAGAAAAAAGATAGCAAAATGCATCCAATTTTCTATTTTTCTAAAAGAACTACTGATGTCGAGTCTAGATATCATAGTTTTGAATTAGAAACGCTGGCAATAATTTATGCGCTAAAGCGCTTCCGGGTATACCTACACGGTATCAAGTTTAAAATTGTTATCGACTGTAACTCTCTAACTTTAACGCTCAATAAAAATGATATGAACCAGAGAATTGCTAGGTGGGCACTTGAGTTACAAAACTATGATTACGACTTAGAGCATAGAGCAGGGAAGAAAATGCAACATGTTGATGCACTTAGCAGAATTAATAACATTTGTGCGATACATACTAACACACTAGAAGAAAATTTAATCATATGCCGGAATAGAGATGAGAATATAAAGCGTATAAGAAAAAGTTTAGAAGCAACGGAGAGCAGTCAATATGAAATGAGAAACGGTATTATATATAAAAAAGAAGGACTTCTTAAGATGATTCCTAAGGGGAATAAACCTTTCGGTCCAATTAATAGTAGTAACACAAAATATAAACACATATTGGTAGTAATAGATGCATTTACTAAATTTGTCCGTTTATACCCAGCAAGAACCACGGCATCAAAAGAATCAATAGTGTCGTTAGAAGATTATTTTCGATGTTACAGTAGACCAAAGTGTTTGACGTCCGATAGGGGAACTTGTTTCACTTCTGGGGAGTTCGAAACTTTTTTGAATGATAATAGTTGCGTTCCAGTTTGCTGACCTGGGTCGGATCACGGTCATAATTTAACAGGAACGATGCGGGTCAGCTGCATGAGAGTTGTTTGTGTAAATAAGTGTGTATATATATGCATGTTTGTGCTACTAAGCAAATAAGGGTTGGCTGTCAAAAAATCTACTACAAAAAAATCTACTACTACGGATCTGAAACTGACCCAGAAAAATATCAAGATCACAGCGTTGTTGTTGCATTTACATGCAAAATTTTATACAGGTCTGGGTTTGTGTTTAACTAGAACACGCCAAATAATGTTCAGCATATCAAGATAGCTACAAACTCTCCACAAGCGAACGGACAAGCAGAGATAGTTAATAAGAGTTTAGGCCCAATGTTAGCAAAATTAGTTAGCGTAGAAAAAGGGGCTGGTTGGCAAAAAGCGCTGGCATCTATAGAATACGCAATGAACAATACGATACATAAAGCGGTAAATGAGTGTCCCAGTGTGCTATTATTTGGAATCAGACAGAAAGGAAAAGTGTTAGATACGCTAAGAGAAAATATTGTAGAATCGGTACAGGTACCGGATGCTAGGTCGGTCGAAGATATTAGACAGAAAGCAGAACTAATACAAAAGAAAGCTCAGGAGTACAATAAAAAGTATGCAGATTCAAAAAGAATACAACCTCGTAAATTCAGAATAGGCGATTATGTTCTAATAGCTGACGCCAGCTCTCACATAGGGGCTTCTAGCAAGCTAATTCCGAAGTTCAAAGGGCCGTACAGAGTAGCAAAAATCTTAGATAATGATAGGTATCTAGTAGAGGATGTAGAAGGTTTTCAGCAATCACAAATACCTTACAAAGGCACGAGGTCGATAACAAACTTAAAACCTTGGTTTGGCCACGGTAGAGGTAGCAAATAGGCAAATATAAGGTCTAGAATCAGGGGATTCTACTTGTTAGGAAGGCCGAGTTATAAGGGATACAATAACACATTGTAGTATTACAACATCTAGCATTAAGTTATCTGAGGGTAAACTAAGTTACGGCTGATCACGCCATAAGAATTATGTACACAAAATTACTAACTATACCTTAAGTTATGTTTGTGAAGTAGCGAGTAAGAATGCAACCCTGTAAATAGAGAATAAGAAATATAATGTACCCGCCATTTTGAAAATAAAAAGAGATTCATTCGATTTTGGACACCGAACAGGGCAGAAGTTTTTATTTCAACTCTTCACCACCGAGCATATTTCAGCTCGAAAGAGTTAACCAATACTTAAATTTTTGGAGCGCTACGTTGACGATCAAAATTGCTTAACTTAACCGAAGGTTTTACTTTCATGAGAGTTAACTTTTGCGAGATAAGTACATTTTATATTGACTTTTATATCATTTCAATAATTTTTTGTGATATATACATACATACTATGACCTCAACTTATATATATAGCTATATGTATTAATTAAAGCTCTGCATATAACTTTACACTTAGTCCTATAACAATTAGAAAAAAGCAAATTCCTTAAAAAAATGCAAAAACTACATATATAAGTATGTACTGTATGTGTTATGATAAATTTTAGCAATTTCCCTTCAAAAAAAAATAGTCAATATGAAAAAGGAAAAAAAATTGTATGTCCGAAGCTGGGCTCGAACCATGGAACGCACGCGTCCCACCCGAGCCCATTACACATGCTATATTGGTACACATAAATATACCATGTCAAATGCTATACCTAAGCGCTAAAGGTTCAGCAAATATTTCCACCGCTAAGAATATACATATGTACACACATAGCCATAAGGATTGAAACGAATGAACGTTCATTTTGAGATTCCGCTAACTTCTTAACATTAGCCGGTTTCCAAATTGTGTTTTTTTTTTGGGTACAAAGACAGTTTTCTCAATTTTTCGTTTAGTTGTGGATTTTTTGAAGTCCGTATAGCGGGAGAATATTGCAACTTCAAAATATAATGGTTTTCTGGTGTTTTACGTCAACTTCAACTTACTTAACAGGCCCAATTTAGCCTAAATATTAATTTTAAATTAAAATTTTTAGGAAGAAAATAGTTGATGTCTTTCTACTACCTCGTAAATATAAAATTGAAGAAGCTACAAACTGTGTTTATCCTTTTTGTGTATTAAACTAGTTTGGCAGGGTACAGCGGTCTGCGGCGGTGCTCATCACGGGGTCACTCCCATCCACGCCTACCAAAGCTTTGGAGGTCATGCTCGACCTACTCCCGGTTGACTTGTATGGTAAACTCCAAGCAAGCTGCAGCGCAGTAAGACTGAGCGCTGTTCAACGATGGAGCGACACCAGATTTGGACACGCGAGAATCTTGGACACCATACCCCAAAATCTGAAAACCGTGGACTACACCCTACCTAGAGGCCACGGCCCAAATACCAAGTTCTCAACCAAAATCCCTAAGAGTGAGGAATGGAAGGACAGGCACTTTCTAAACCCGGATTCAGACTCCATATTTACAGACGGCTCGAAGCTCAACGGCAAAGTGGGCAGCGGCGTCTATTCGGATCTTTCACTATAATTAAGCATTACTACCCAGCCACTGCAGCGTATTCCAGGCTGAACTTACGGCCATAGAGGAGGCTGCTCGCGGGCTTCTATCTGAAAACCGCACATCTGTGTCCATATACAGCGATAGCCAGGCAGCGATCAAAGCTCTTCAGAATAGTAACTCTACCTCGAAAGTAGCTCAAGACTGTAGGCAATTGCTCAATGAATTGTCTTCGAAATGCTCCACAGCGGTAGTATGGGTTCCAGGCCATAGCGATATTCCTGGAAACTGTGCTGCTGACGAGCTGGCAAGGAAGGCCACGGAGCATACAGAGGAGAACCACATTGGGAGCATCTCCCCGCCTCTTGCTACGACTAAGCTCTGGCTACTACGTTAATTCGAGAAAAAGGCAAACTCTAGGTGGGCTACGGAAAGGACATGCGAGGTGTCCAAGCAAACTTGGCCCCGCATCTGCCACAAACGAACCGAGTCCATACTCAAACTTGACCGACCCTCCCTTGGTCTGTTGATCGGGGTGCTCACGGGACACTGTCTCATGGGCGTACATGCCAAGCGTATGGGGGTTGCTTCAAATGAGTTCTGTCGCAGCTGCAGGGACGAGGAGGAAATCGAGAGTGTAGAGCACTTCCTCTGCAGCTGCCCCGCACTAGCCAGAACCCGGCTGGAGTGCCTAAGCAGGTGCCTATTCCTCGGCCTAGCGGAGTTAGGCTCTGCCGAAATTGGAGACATCCTGCGCTTCATTAAGCGTACAGGGTGGTTCTTTCAATGAACAGTGCTCTTAAAGGTAAAAGGGACTTAAACCCGCTCAGTGGTATCACAATGGGCCAGTCGGCCTAAGTGCGCCTCTCGGCACTAGCAATCTAACGAAAAAAGTTTCATTCATTTCCATTCAGTACTTTCAGAATGATACGGCCACAAACATGCGGACAGACAGACAGACACACAAAAATTAAAAAAATGGTTGATTTGGATTCTACTCGTTTAATAATGCTTCCCCCATTCAATTTTTTGTTGATATCTGCCATGTACAGACATCGACCTGTTACAATTTTATTATATGTAGAGATAAGATAAATTTCTTAAAAAAAAATAAAAAGCGAAATAATGATAAATTGGAATAATTTTTTAGCTTTTTTTCAAAAAATTTGATTTTTTCATTTCAAGATTACAATACAATAAGGGTTACAAATGTGATAAATGTAAAAAAAGAATATTATGATAAAAAGTTTTCATATGTTTAAAGGCAAATTCAATTTAGTAAAAAGAAAAAAAAACTTAACCTGCCCTGAACCTGCAAACGCACGCACCATAGTCGGCACGCTTACCACCTGCGCCACTGTTGTTTGTACAGTAAAACAGTCAGATACTGTAGTTACCAGCTTTGGCTTTTGGTGAAAACTTTTATGAATTATTACAAATTAATGAAGCATTTATTTGTTAAATATGCCTATGCAATTCTGGCCCATGAAAAGTTACCAAAAAAAGTTTAAAGTTGACTGCCTTTTGAAAATGCTATGGGTTTATTGTATAGGAAATATATGGCACTACAATGTCCGAAATGACTCGGATCTCTTTGCCAACAAATAAACACCATATTTCACTATACAAATATGGGTATAACTCAATTTCAAAAAAAATGTCACTTAGATCCTTTTGGTTCTGAGCCCTTCATTTATACTTTTATTTATTTGATATTTTCTCTTTCTACACAGCTAAAAATGTGAGCCTAAATTTTATACCATTCATTTGACAATTACACAATTTTTAAAACTTTTATAATAACAATAATAATAAATTCCAAACCTTTCAATCACCTACACAAATTCTCAATTTTTTGCGGTTTAGATTTAAAACGTCGGTTCCAGTCCTAAAATTTAAAAAAAAATATATAAAATTGTTAACAGCATTTTTGGTTTAATATTAAAATAATTTTTATTAGGCGCATTTCTATGACAACCGGCATAAATTTAATTCTAACCCAAATTTGGTTTGGTCATATATGAGTCGTTCAGTGTATAAAGGGAATGAGTCCAAAAATGTTAAATGGAGAAAAACGACAAAACAGTTGACGTTGATATTAAAACTATTTGTTACGACAAAACTAAAAAGTTAAGTTCCAAAATTAGTTCCAAAATTAGTTCTCTTACAATTTCTAAAAATTTAATGCTAGTATGTGAGTGGATGTGTTCACAAAACCTGTTAATATGATACAAATATGTTTTTGTTGATAAGGGTTTCAGTGGAAAAAGGGAATAAGTCCACCAAAATTTTTGTTGTTCATATTGATACCGTGAAAATGCAAATTAATGTTTTGAATTTGAGCATTCGTTCGGAAATAAAAAGAAAAAATGTCCATCTAGTTAAATATTGGCTTACCTCGCGTAGTGTTTTAATTGAATTAGTATATTTTGGAAAGAGTACATTTTTTTTAATTTTGTAAAAAAAAGGCTGCAGATAATTTGTTTTTTTTAGCTCAGTGCATTCTCACAGTTTTATTTTTAATGAACTTAAAAAATAACATAAAAAATTCCTTATTTTGAAAACAAAAATAACTTTAAAAATTTCTTCTTTTTGAATGAATCTTTATTATAACAATTTCATTTAACAAAATATAATGTCGTCGGAAGGATCATTCCGACTTGAACCTGTTTTCAAGTTTTTATAAAAAGTATGGTGCACGGGAGGGATATATTTTAATAAATCAATCATATCCTTTTTCTTTTCTTTTGTTATAGCTCTAGTTTGAGTCAGGCTATTCAATAACATTGTCTTACCCTGCTTTCTTATATTTATAATATTTAAAAAAATACAATTCAATTTTACTTACTTAATATGCACAGCTCAAAAAATTAAAAATGTTTACGAAATCTTTTTAATAAGAAACTCTTTTAACCACAGCGATATCAAAACAGCAATCAAAGGTCGATTTCATATGTAATGAGGCATGAAGTAAGATTACAGTTACGCTTCCGATTGCTGCTCTCATACATTAAATTAAGTACAACACCAATTTAAAGAACACAAAAAAAAATTGGCAGGTAGCGAAAACTCGAAGAGAGACAAGAATTAGAAACAAATAATAGTGACTAAAAGCAAAGTGAACAAGTGATTAATGCAATATAAATGCACACGTGGACTTATTCCCTTCTTCCACTGAAAATACAAATCTTTTGTTTCGAGCAACAATGATGAGTGACAACGGCAAGACGTTTATAGGAGCCAAAAGGGCAACGGAAAAGGAGTTCGTCGACTTCCTGAAACACGCATCCCAAGCAGTCATCACAAAGTACCCACCTCAGGGCATCAACTGGAAGTTCATTCCGACCGGAGCTCCACACATGGACGGCTTGTGGGAATCGGCAGTAAAGAGCTTTAAGTTTCATTTCAAAAGGACGGCAGGACCCCACAAATTTACCTTCCAAGAATTCACCACCCTCTTGGTACGAATAGAAGCAGTGTTAAATTCTCGTCCTATCTCACCTTAATCTCAAGACCCTACCCATCTCACCGCGTTAACCCCCGGTCCTCAGAGGTTGCCACCTCCTGGCTATCCCGGAGGTAGATCACTCAGCAAAAGGTGGAAAGAAGACTATTTAAAGGATCTCCAAAAAAGTCCACAAAACGAACCCCAATCCGCTTAATTAAAATCAAACCATCTCGTTCCACTAGTACATTTTATCTTCACCTGAATCCCTCATTTAACAGTTACCTCCACTAAAATAGTGTTTACAACTGTCATTTCAGATTATCATGGCACCACCAAGTCACTTGCGGTCGGAAATTGTCGCTGCGTCAAACGGCACCGAGACCTCACGAACCCCGGCACGACGGGCAGGTTATTTACGCTGCCGCATATGCACCCGCAACCATGCTCTAAAAAACTGCATAGTATTCCGGAAGATGAAACCACCACAAAGATGGATTCTCGCACGAGCGCATAAATTTTGCCTAAATTGAGTGCAGCTCGTATGATCGATGCCGAATGTGCGGCGCACGACATCCCTCTTTACTACATCGGCGGGACGCAACCCCGAGCGCCTCGCGTATTACTCAGCGGCACAACGCTACCTCGAGCGCTCCGCGCCTCATCCAGGCACCCCGGCCAGCAGGTTCTGACCGGGCACCCTCAACCTCCACTGCGCGACCTCGTCACCGTTCGGCCGTCAATATCCCATCACCTGCGCAGCCGTTCAACGTACCGCTCAAGGAGTGCAGAGTGCCAACTACCGCGGAAACATGGCAGAACTTCTCGTACGCAATGCCATGCACAACCTTCAGGAGCTACAAGAGGCTCTAGCCGCTGAGCGCGCCTAGGGCGGGGACGATGTTTATGCGACCGTAAACTCAAAAGCTGAAAAACCAACCATTTTTATAAAACTTAATTGAACTACTAAATTTTTAATTTCCATACGTAATTATGTACATGTGTACATATTAACACTAGCTATAAGGCAAATTGAAATACTTTATATCTTCACATTTGATAGTCATCTCAACCTTAAACTATAATTGTATTTATTCACGCTCCATGAATAGCGATACGATGAGTTGGCATCGCCAGCAACCGTGTGACAGCTGTAAAAGTGAAAAGGTGTGTTTCCCATTTTTTTTAAATATTGTTTCGTGTGCCGACCTCTCTGCCCGCCGCGAAAGCACAACGAAACCACCCCTCTGATCGCCAACATTAGCATCAGACCTGTTGCCCGCCAACATCTACACCAATATTTGGTTCTACCAGCAGCACCTGAGCCAGTTGATCCGCCACTGCTATACCAGCCCATAAGGACATTGACGTTGGAATATACACTGTCTATACCGGACCACAAAATTATTCTCTTTGGTGTAGAATGGGAAAGGGAGATAAGAAACAAAGGAATCCGAAACGAACTTTGTGGGGTCTATTTGACAAGGTAGTCAGAAATAGGCTCAGTATAAATAAAAAATCTATACAATCGGGCAACTGTCTGGACGATCGAGCTAGGTCTCTGGACAAAAGCTGTCAGGTAGCCAAAAAAGTTGCTTGTCCAATATCTAGATGGTGGGATGAGAACCTTCGCGACCTAAGGTCGAATATCAGAAGGGTATTTAATGACTGCTACTCTAGCAAGAACTTTCAGGAGTATAAGATCTGCTTGAGAGAGTATAAAAAAACTGTAAGAACAGCAACGACGAAATCCTGGCAGGAGCACTGCGAGTCAATCGAGTCCACGAAGGACTCAGCTATTCTCGCCAGGAGGCACACAAACAAGACCTTTGTTAAACGCGCTGATGGGACATGGTCAGGGCCATCAGCGGAAACCCTTGACATCCTAATAAGAGCCCAGTTTCCGAATGCATCTGGAGAGCTGGAGCAAAGAAGAGAGGTGGCGCAACTGGAAGCACCGACCTCTTGGATAGACAAAATATTAGCAGCAGACAAAATTGCCTGGGCAATTAACAGCTTCTCACCTTATAAATGAGTGGGAGTAGATGGCATACTTCCGATTATGCTGCAGAAGACTCAAGCATCTTTTGTTAGGGAACTGATTAGATCTTTGCAGCATGCATCATTCGTAACCACATCCCGTTCAAATGGAAGGAAACAAGGGTGGTTTTCATTCCCAAAACTGGCAGAAGAGGGCATGAGGTGGCCAAGGACTTTCGGCCGATAAGCCTCACATCCTTTGTGTTAAAAAAAATTTCGAAGGATTATTAGATATCCCCTTCTTGGAAGCGCATCACTCGTATCTAAGGGGGAAATCCACAGAGACCGCACTCCAAGAGGTAGTGCGAACAGTCGAGAAGTCACTGGATCACGTCCCTAATCCTTAACCGCGAAATATCAGCCGAGCTGGGGGGAGGAAAAGTTAGGAAGCAGGGCGGGGTGCTCTCACCTCTGCTATGGCTCATCACTATGAACGACATACTAATACAACTCACCACAAGTGGGGCAAAAATCGTGGCGTACGCCGACGCCGTGGCGATCTAAGTCTCAGGTCCTTTCCCTTTCGTGATGAGCTAGATCATGGAAAGAGCGTTCGCAAGATTAATTAGGTGGGAAGATGATTGTGGCCTCAGGTTGAATCCGGAGAAGGCGGATCTACGACTCTTCACGAGGAAGTACAAACCGCCTACTTTCGAACTACCTAGATTAAATGGCTAGCGGTATCTCATAATTGACTGTAAGCTAAATTGGAAAGCGTGCATTGAGGAGAGAGTGCGGAAGGCCTGCATCGATTTCTATGCCTTCAAATCAATGTTTGGTAAAAAATGCGGTCTAAGGCCGAGGATGGTGGTATGGATGTACGAGGCGGTGGTACGGCCTTTGCTGACCTATGATTCTGTAGTGTGGTGGGAAGCTCTGATGAAGAACCTCATCAGCCTACAGAAGGTACAGCGGGCGGCGTGTGTGGGTGCTCCGCAGCCCTGTGCATTTGGCCCACAGCGGCCTTAGATCCGATTTTGAACCTTCTTCTAATAGATTTACACATATTGTTTACATCGGCACAAACCGCGCTCAGACTCAGGGAGCGTGGGTGCTGGAGGGATACTTAGCAGAGGCAAAGTAGCATTCTTAACAATCTTCGAGCTGGCACTATTAATGCCAGGACCGACTTCTATCCTCACAAACTGTTGATTACTACAATTCCAAGTAGGAAAGTTTGGAAAAGGGGCAGGGTCGAAGTGTACAGCGGCAACCAAATCTATACCGACGGGTCCAAGATGGATTCGGGTAAGGGGACCGGCGTCTTCTCGGAGTTCCTAGACATTGCCGTATGATTCAGACTCCGATCGCATTGCATTGTGTTTCAAGCGGAGGTTCTTGAGATCTTGCAGGCCGGAAGCACTCTGATTACTGCAGATGCTTTTAAGACATCGCTGACAAAGACACCGTTGAGCATTTCCTGTGTAGATGCCTGGCTCTAGCCGGAAAGCGAATTAAATCCTGTGTGAGCCCTTTTTTGGGGAACTTGTATATCCGAGATAGGGATTCCAAACATCTTCGAGTTTATCAACAACTCTGGTTGGTTGTAACAGATATCCGTACTACATAAGTAGGTTTAAACGAGTTATTTATGGCATCAAAACGGCTTCTAAAAGCTACTTCGGCGACCTGGGTTCGCAGCCATTCTACCTACCTACCTACCGATCAATATATTTATTATACAAAATGCGAAAACACAGCTTGTAGCTTCTTCAATTTTATATTTACGAAGTGGTTAGAAATCTCGTTAGTTTTCCTAAAGACATTAACTACTTTTTTCCTAAAAATTTTAATTTGTAAAAGAGTCGACACACATATAACCGGAATCCTTATACATATTTGTAACCCGAAATGAAATATTGAATACAATTTTTAAATAGAGCGTTTTATTTTTTAGTAGAACTATATTATTAATAGTCTCTGCTTTTCATGTAATTCAAAATTTTAATTCTTTTTTAAAAACGCAATCAAACTTCTTTTTTTGGAAAAAATTCTATATTAAAAATGAGATTCAATGGTATTCACGGTCAGTGTTTTAGATGCATCCTAAAGCATTTGTTTTCAACATATCTCGCATGCTTTATTGCAAAAAATAGTTCAACATTAAAATTTTTCTTGAAAATAAGACAAGAGTTTATTTTTATTTTTTTATTTATAATTATTTTTCTTAAAAACGCAATCTATTTTTCGTAAAATTCTATAATGAAAATGAGATTCGATGTCATTCGCGACCACTGTTTTCGGGTGGGTAGTTATATGCATCCTAAAATCCTGAAAAAGCTGTGTGTTTATAATTAAATGTAAATTTTTACTGTACATAAAACTCCAATAATAAAATGGGATTCCAAAGCACCCATACAGTAATACAAAATTTCAAGTCGAAAAGAAAGCAGAGCCAAAGTAGGAAAGAGCGTTATTGATTCGGAATTACAAAGCTGTATTTGTAATATGCTCCCGGTAAATGGATTACAAAAAAAGGACTGCCTGTATACTAACAACAAAAAAATTGCAATATGACAAACATGTCTAAACGGTGAAAATAACTAAGGAGCTTGTGGTTGCGAATTACAATCGCATGCAACGCAAATGAAATAAACGAAAGAAATAATTACAGCTTATGTCGCGGAATCAGTAACCATTATTTATATATTAATAGGCTAACATTTTATCCATACAATGAAGTGCCAGAGTGTATCTCATGTGCATAGGCATATTATATTTAACAAAAAATTCTTCATTAATTTGTAATAATTCATTAAAGTCTTCACCATAAGCCAACCACAGTATCTGACTGTTTTATCGTACATACAGCATTGGCGCAGGTTTTTTATATTGACTATTTTTTTTTTGCAAGGAAATTACTAAACTTTACCATAACACAATATGTAACATAAATACTTACGTAGTTTTGTTTTTTTAAGTAATTTGCTTTTTTCTAATTAATATAAGGTAAAGTTATATGCATAGCTATAATAAATAAAGCTATATGTAAATGTAGTATATAAGTTGAGGTCATACTATACCCTACAAACCAGATACCGAACAGCTATGTAGCTAAAAACTTGGTTTCATTCATTTTTCAAACGGTGAAAAAAGTGGCTAATTTTGTTCAGGCCGTGTGAAGATTTTGACCACAAGTGTTTTCCAAACTTCCAACCTTCAAAAATTTCCCTATTAAATGTTTCGCGTTTTAGATAAACTGTTGTGAAAAATATTCTTTCAGTTGTTTGGTTGGTGAAAATTGCTTGTTGAAGTGGTTATCGAAGTGGCTAACATGAGGAGGTCCATAACAAAACGCAATAATTCCACCAAAACAATTTTTTGGATAAACGAAAAAAACTAATTTAAGTCAATAGGATATAAATATATATTTTTTTAACTGTTGTTGTAGTTTAATAGTTATCTATAAACAAAATAAATCATAAAAAAAAAATGTTTATCTGGCAATTAGTTTTTAAGTTATTTAGAATCAAAAAATGGAAATGTTGCATTTTAGTCCGTCCAATAGTATTTACTTCATTTTGTTCTAAACATGTATGGAAATGTTGCGTTTTGATATAAACTAGGTTTGGACTTTTGGCTTTTTGCTTTAAATAATTTTTCTTGATTTTAATTGCTTATACATATTCTATAGGAAAATTAAAAACTGTTTTATATGAACGGTTTTTATTGCATTCAAATCGCTAAATATATTAACACACAAGTATTACAATAAATTCACATTATATAACACTTTCATTGCAGTGTCCTCCTCCAAACAATCAAATAAAGTTATATCATCTGTTCCATTGGCACTATTTCCCTGCTGATCTAAAAATATCTTGGTATAATACTCCAACTCAGAAATTTTGGACCACTGTTCGCCATAATGTTTTTCCAATAGTTTAGCAACATCTTTCTTCTCTTCTGACTTTATTGCTACACCAAGATCAATTCAATCAAGCAAACGAGAGGGTACTTTGCCTTTTTTTAATAGCTGGTAAATTTTTCTTTACCTTCAACTTTATACGTCTCAAAAGTTTTCGCTACACACTTCTGTTGATTTAGGGAGAGTTTAAAATAAATTCTTTTCATACTCTGAATGCCGGTTATGGGACGAGTTTTCTACCAACATTTTTAAATCTTTAAGATGCCAATCCTCTACTAAAATCTTAACTTGCCCATGCGCAGAATAAACTTTGTGATAACTTTCTTTAACAAAAATAGTATTATTTTTTCGCAAATCTTTTTCAACACGTCCAAAAACTCGATCAGCTGGCAAAATACTATGACCTCGGACAGGAAAATATAATTCTATTTGTTTTAGCTGTTTAGGTGCACTGTTTAACATCCAATCGATTAAGGCATGTATGATATGCATATTTTTGTTTTGTCCACCACAGCCGTCGCAGAAAAGTCGTAAGGTATCCACATCTAACCCTCTTCCAGCTTGATCTTCTGTCCAGGTATAAAACACCGGATCCTTAGATTTCATATCGACAACACAAAGAGTATAGTAACCTATTTGCCTTGAATACAAAGTTTCTTGAATAGGAGTACGTGGCAATGGTTGGACTTGCTGCATATCGAAACACAAGCTCACAGATCTAGGAGGCTCATCTCTTGTAATGTCATAAAAAGAATTGGCTCTTAGCTTGTGAGTCCTTTGTTCAGTAATGATCTGCTGTTTTAAGTTAAAATTTTGTTCCATTTTAATTTTTTGTTTATTTAATACGCATTGAGCACACACATCTGTTGCAGGGTAAGAGAACCCTATATTAAGAGTATTGGAAATATTCCAAAAATATGTTTTTTTAATTTTCAGTGAATTATCTACTGAGTTATTACAAATCTCCCATAATTTCCTTATATAAGTTCTGGTGAAAGATAGCATCTTTTAGATTTATTTCTGTTGTAATGGCTCTCTTTCGCTGGTAAGTTTTTGAGGAATTTTAGCACACTTTCTCTCTTTGGTTTAAACCGAGATGTGAGCCTACCATGAAAAATAGCTCGTGCAACAGTATTCACTCTCCGACAGGCATGACAGAGGATTTGTTTTTGTGTTGCAAAAAATAGTTGCATGAGAAAGTTTTTTTTTTGTATTCTGGTGTATACTTGTGGCGCTTGGGTACATATGCAACCATCAGCCGTGTCAAATATTGATCCTGATCAACTTTTGATTTATTTTTATATAACAGCTTACGATTGCGAATAATTAAATGGGAATTGTAACCACTGTTTTCTTTGTGACTGCACGGTTTGTAAAATGACAGAGCTAACGGATCCTTATCAGCATATCTGCGAAAAAATCTTAACTTTTATAGTTGAAGACATTAAAAAATTACTTTTTATGACGGTTTGCACGTCTATTATTAATTCTCTGTATAGGATCAGTTATTCTTTTCCCGACGTTTATACTTCCCACTGTTGCTTCAGCCATAGATGATTTTTGTAAAATTCACTATTTTTATGAAAAAAAAAAATGGTAGATATAACCAACTATAATATAGTTCTTACTGGTTCACAGTTATTTTAGAGTTTCCACTGTTGAATTATATATTACCTTAATACGCGTACTTGGAATTAGAACACGTTTAGATTGGATGCGTATATTTTCAGAATGAAAAATTGCAATGCATTCCAAAGTTTATTAGCATAGAAAGAATTTTCAAATGTGTTTACAATATTAAATGCAAAGTAGTTATTCAAAAAGGCAGTTTAACCAAAGAATATTTCTAACAATCATAAAAATAAACTTAATTTAATTGGATACATATGGAAATGTTTCATTTTGGCCTGAACTAATAATTTTGGCGTTGAATAACAGTAAAATTATTGACCTTTGGTATGTTTTATAGCAATGGTTACAAAGGTTTTAATGCGTAGAATTGGATTTAGTTAAAAAACCAAAATATTTGAAAAGTGGAATTGTTGCGTTTTGTTATGGACCTCCTCACATATGGTTAATTTTATTAGCTGAATTGGTTAATGAAATACCAGTTATACTGGTTATTGTCAAATGGATGATACAGAAATATTTTCCAAATGAATTTGTACAAAAATAGATCAATATTACTGTTTATTTATGGATATTTTCCATTAAACATTTGTATACAAATTTAAAACAAAATTAAGACTAGGCGTAAATTAGCACCTCTTGCTCTTCAGCTATGATCCTCCATCGTAACCAGGGTTGGGTTTTTCGATACAATTTGCCTTTTTCGATACAATTTGGCTCAAGAAAGTACTGAAGTACTACGCTATCGCTTTTGGTACAATTTCGCCTACAGCTAATATTCTATTCTATTTTGGCGCTATGGCAACCTTCTTTCGAACAAATAACAACGTTGTTTTCATTTGTGTACTTACACTCGTAGGTCGCTTAGCACCAAAGATGACTAAATGCTAAACTTTAAACCTTAAACGCTAAAAGGGTTTCCGGTGGGGCAATGGAAATTGGTATGGAGATAAACGATATCAATTCAATAGTACCGGAAAAAAATTGGGGTTATACGAAAAGGGAGAGTAGCATCTCACATACATACGTAATGTTGAAAGCTGAATATATATAAAAAGGTTGGTGGTAGGAACCGAAAACCATTGTAGAGATATATTACACCAATACTCTCACTTACCTTCTTAAAATACAGCTTACAATATTATTTCTAATTTAGTAATTGAAGTGGTAGCGGTTGCTTTTCGTGTTAAATAGTTTACATTTACGAAATGAACAGTTACGTTACAGTCAATATCTGAGTTAGCTGTAATCTAGTTTCATTATTAAATCAAGTTATATACACGACGGTGCTGGCCAGCGTTCTTTTTTTTACGGTAGACAAGGGTCAAGGAAAGCGATGTCGTGGAGGTTTGGGACTTGGAAGTCATTGAATTTGATTCCATTATACGTCGATGTTCTTCGAGCCATTATGGGAATTTCCATGGCAGAGATTGATGAAAGGGAAAAAACCAACATTTTATTTTTAAGTTGGTAATATGGCTAAGTTGTTGTAAATATATTAAATCATGATGAATAAATGCCAGAATGACATTCGCATAAGCCTAACTTAAATATTCTTAAACTATTGTTCTTAAATACCTTGTTAAGAAACTACTTTATATTTGTTATGCTGTGTGAATCTTAGTAACCAGGCATTACATGTTACTTTTATTTTAATTCTTAGTGAAATTTTGAAAAGTATGAAAAAAAAATTGTTGTGCGCCTTTTTTTGTAACGTAAGTGACGAAAATAAGCATTTTATTGCATAAAATATATAGTTTTCTGCCAATCAATTTAAAATCTTCGATTCTCCATCTACAAGGTAATTACATAAACTATGTAAAGTAAATTTGTTTTTAAAATAGTATACAATCTAAAAAAAACCGTTGCGCTTTTGTAACGTCAGTGACGAACGTTCTTACCCACCTTTTCAAACAAACTTTTTATTTTTGCTTCTATTTTTTTTTTTATTTTTTATTAAAACGTAAAGATCCTCTGTATATATATCGAATGTCTATGTATAAATATTCCACACAATAGACTCGAACAATATTTGGTGGTTAATGCAACACATTTCTTGTAATACAATTAGTACTTGGCGTATGAGCAAAGCCAGCTAAAAAACGTCTAAACTGAGCAAAGGACACCTGAAGATTAACCCTTTCATGATTTTCTGCAATAAATCAATTGACCTGTTTGTTATCACGTCCATAAAAGAAAACCTAGTCGGCTTTTTTCTGTTACTTCGGAGGTAACGTCAGTGACGAATTTTACGTAACGTCAGTGACGGTACATAATTAACTATGCATGCTACATCTTTATAAAAGTCCTAATAACAAAGATTTTTATAAAGACTTCATTCTATTTCTAATAATCTCCCATACATTGGAATTTAATTCTGTCAAGGGGTTTCGCAGAAATTTGAATAAATCACCGGTGCCCAAAACCCCTAGTCCTAAAATTGTAACGTCAGTGACGACGGAATTTTAGTCCGTATTTAGTATGTTTTTAGAATTTAAATAAACAGTTTAGGCACAACAGCTTTGAGTAGCTAAACTCCAAGTAATAAAACATTTTTCGTGTACTAAAACGTGCAAATGGTAATGCAATTTGAGTTTGAATCATAAAATTTTACTTGCGATGTAACGTAAGTGACGGTGGAATTTCCCTTATAGTAAAATTGTCGAGGCCAAAATTCTGCAAGGACAAAATCATCATCACAACTGCAATCTGGGCGCTATAAACCATAAAATAAACCCTTGCCTTTTTTCTTATCACTAATCTCCTGAGAAAAAAAATTAACATATTTTAAAAATTTAAAAAGTTTTTTTGACTTCCAAGAAATTTGACAAATATAATTTAATTTTTGAAAGCAGTTGTCCGTTTTGAATATTTGGGAAATTTGTGGAACTAAAAATGCGTATGTATTGGTATTTTTGGAAAATGTGCCCTACCAGACAATGCTGAGTACTTTGGGCAAAAAATGTAGCTCATTTGTTCAATCGCCCCTTATTTTCCAACACATTTACATTTCCAAAATAAATTTTGTTTTTGGAATTTCTAATGCAGAAAAGAGATAATATCGACGGAAGTATCTCCTTTTAAAAATGCTTAAGATAGAAGAACATAGATGTACATCTATTTTAGACTGGTAGACTTTTAGAATTTGGCAGATGTCAGCACAATAAAACGTCAAAATGAATAAAAAAAATTTAAGAAAAAAATTTTCAAATTCAACAATTCTCAAAAAGTGTGAGCTGCAAAAATATTCATTGCCTAATTAAATGATTAAATGATGAATACAACTACAGCATTCCAACAAACCTCTCCAACTGCGTGGTCGGATATACAATATAAAGGTTCGTTTTTTAAGGGAATCGGCCACAATGGACACCATCCATAGTTTAAGCTGCCGAGAATTAGTTTAGGTCAAATATTTAAATTGTATATACTTATGTACATATGTGTGTATTTATAAAATAATATTTGTCTATAAAGTTATTTAGTATGTAAATATTTTATAAAATATGCAGTTTTGTTGTTTTTTTTCATAAATTCATATATATCATATAAATGCAAAATAAATGTCATATGAAAAAACCAAAATTTTAGTCTTCTTCTTATAAGTACTTTGGAGAGATAATGTGAGTAGTTTGGAGAGAAGATATAAGTGGTTTGAGCACTTTCTGTGAATAGTTTGTGAGGCCATTTTTAAGTACTTTGAACATAAGGAATGAACAGTTTGTAAGGTTATTTATCAGGACATTGAGTTTTAGTTCTAAGGTGTTGAAGAGATAAATATTGAGCAGTTTGGTTAATTTTTTTAAGTGATTTGTAAGCATTTGAATGAATAGTTTGAGGCTTTGTTAGAGCAAAGAAGATATATTTTTCCATTTAATACAATACAATTAGTAAAAACGAGACATCGTATCACATCGATGAGGGGAAGTGCTCAAATTCTTCACACGGCCTGAACAAAATTGAACACATTATTAAGGGCATTCGTCATTAATGAAAATGTTTTAATAAGTACTTATAAAAGGCTCAACTGTCTAGTAGGGTGGTTATCAGCGGTTTGTAGGGTATATGTATATGTATGTATATCTATAAAAGTCAATATGAAATGTACTTATATACATGTAGATATATGTGTACCTAAAAAACCCCTAAAAAATCCAAAATGGAGTCCATATTAATGCTCATATTGAGAACTTCAAAATAAACGCCACATTCATTTTTAATAAAAAACTAGCAGACCCGGCAGACGTTGTTCTGCCTGACCAGTGACTTCCCTAGAAATACATTTTCAAATATTTTTCTTTAACTTTTAACATTCCATTTATTGCAGTGCTTTAGGATATACAATGTTTCTGGCTTTAAAGTCTTTGGTATAAACAAATAAATTTTTTGGATGTCCAACTCAAAAAACGGATCTTTTGAACTCAATGGGTATGAAAAACCATTATGCGCTGCTGAGCAGATGTATTAACTGTACTCATTTAATTATATCCTATATCTACCTATAATACTCTGGATATGTATGAGGGGCAATAACAAACAAAAAAAAATAAGTGCTTTGATTAAGATTTCAGAACGTTAAAATGTCACTAAAGCAAATACATTCAGGGATATAACGAATTGAAATATTACTTAGCTTGTGGTCCTGGAACTGCCCACTTTTCGAAAGAATTTACAAATGTAGCCTATGTATGTCGTACCCAACGAAGATTTTAACGTATTGGAAAAGTTTAAAACAGATCAACCATAAACTTTGGACATTATTGAAGTACAAACAAAGCACTGAATACAAAAAATGTGGGCGTGGCACGGCCCACATTTCCCAAATTATATAATTCTTGACCAAGGGACACACATATCCAAAAATCATTAGTTTAGGCCAAAAATATTCAAAGTTATGATGATTTAAATTTTATATAGCCTGGGGGCGTGGCACAACAATATTCTGAACCAATCTGGAAATTTAGAGAAGATCGACCATAAACTTTGAACTTATTGAAGTACAAACAAAACACAAAAAATGTGGGCGTGGGACCGCCCACTTTTCCCAAATTATATCCATCTTGACTAAAGGACACACATATCCAAAAATCTTTAATTTAGACCTAATATGTTCAGAGTTATGAAGAATTTAAATTTTATATAGCCTGGGGGCGTGGCACTGGCTACTTTTCCAAAAATTCATATAGCCTGAATCGTACACAACAATTTTCTTAACCAATCTTGAAAGTTTAAAAGAGATCGACCATAAACTTTGGACATTATTGAAGTACAAACAAAACACAAAAAATGTGGGCGTGGCACCGCCCACTTTTCCAAAATTACATAAATCTTGACCGAAGGACACACATATCCAGAAATCATTAATTTAGACCAATATGTTCAGAGCTATAAAGAATTTAAATTTTATATAGCCTTGGGGCGTGGCACCGCCTACTTTTCCAAAAATTGATATAGCCTAAATCGTACACAACAATCTTCTGAACCAATCTTGACAGTTTAAAAGAGATCGACCATAAACTTTGGACATTATTGAAGTACAAACAAAACACAAAAAATGTGGGCGTGGCACCGCCCACTTTTCCAAAATTACATAAATCTTGACCAAAGGACACACATATCCAAAAATCATTAATTTAGACCAAATATGTATGTTCAGAGTTATGAAGAATTGTAATTTTATATAGCCTGGGGGCGTGGCCCCGTCCACTTTTCCAAAAATTAATATAGCCTATGCTTTAACCCATGCTCTCAAGAATATACTGTGAAAATTTCATAAAAATCGGTTGAGTACTTTGGACGCCCATAAAGGACACACAGACACACAGACACACATTCAGTTTTATTTATAAGATAAGGCAAACAGCTTTATGAAAAAGCTTTTGTATAATAATTTTTTTCTTGAATTCAGATGAATCTAAAATTCACTCTAAGCGGACACAGTCATCAACACTTTTGATATGATAGCTATATTATATGAGCTTATTCTTGGGTCAGCCTTGGTCCACCTAATGGTCAATTTCTTGGAAACGGGTTCGCAGATGAACCTGAAAACTGTTCATCAACACCTTTAATTTGATACGCATATTGTTAAAATACATTCGGGGTCACCCCTGGTCCACATTTTGGTCAATATCTCAGGATTCCAGAAACTTTTTTAACTTTTTCTTTCTGAAGAACCTTCTCGGGGCACAAACAAATACAATAAAAAAAAATTAGGGAAATCGGTCCAGCCGTTCTCAATTGATGAGTTACTATACATTTTTTTCCTCCATTTTTATATATATAGATATATATGTATATGTGCAAAATCCTAAAGATAAAATGTTTTCATTATTACATTAAGCGTCGGTTCGTATTTTATTTGCTCGCACATTAACAAATTGAGTAAAGCGGCGCGTCTGTACATTTTGATTTTGGCCGAGAGTCACCAAAATCCTAACGGTAAAATATTTTCATACTCTCACTTATTGAGCTAAAGTAGTGGCGTCGGTTCGTGCCACTCATATTTCGTTTGCACTCCATCTCTTACTCATTAACAAATTGAGTAAAGTTTACACTTGCGTTGGCCTGTCTGTCCAATTTCATTTTGACCGAGCGTTGCCATCCCTTACGCTAATTTTCACCAAAATCTTGGCAAAAAATTTAAATTGGTTTTCAACATATTGACTGCTGATTGGAAGATTAAGTTTCAATAAGGGCGTTATTGGATATATAAAAATAAAATATTGAATACAAGAACTATATTATTCATAGTCTCTGCTATTTATGTAATTTAAAATTTTAACTCTTTTTTAAAAACGCGATCAAACTTCTATTTTTTGCAAAATTCTGTATTAAAAATGAGATTCAAATGTATTCATGGTCAGTATTTTTAGTTAGTTCTTTAGATGCATCCTAAAACATTTGTTTTTAACATATCTTTCATGTTTTATTGAAAAGGATAGTTCAAAATAAAATTTGTTTTTATTAAAAACGCAATCTATTTTTTGGTAAACTCTATACCTAATGAAAATCAGATTCGAAGTTGTTTATAATTAAATGTAACTTTTTACTGTTCATAAAACTCCAATAATAAAATGAGATTCCAAAGCAGCCATGACCACCTTATTTGGACATAACTAATAAGCATATCGCACACTAAATCAAAAAGAGTCACAACTCAAAATCCGAGTAACTTTCAGTTAATTGCTTCTGGATCGCACAAAAGTGATTTGATTTTTAAAAACTTGACATCACTGTGCTCTTGAAAGAGTAACGATAATAGTCAAAAAGAATAATATTGTATGTATTGGCTGCACCACTTTCTATTAGGCAATCTATGCCAAGAAAGCGACCAAAAAAAATTTTGAGTTGTGACTGTTTTTGATTTAGGGTGCGATATGTGGCTTTGAGTTTGCGAATTACAATCGCATGCAATTCAAATGCAATACACGAAAGAATAAATTACAGCTTAATCAGTAACCATTATATATATTATGTTGTTGGTATATGTCCATGAAATTTAATTTTGTTTATTGATATATTGCCGGAAAAGGGTGGTGGGTCTGATATTGGATTTTCAAACATTGCTAAGTACCGTTTTGCCATCTCCTATTAATGATTACTGGTCTTGAATGGCTTGATTTTGTTGGTTAGTTGTCAAATTACTCATCTTTAGGATAAACCAGCTTTTATGAAAGCGACCCTCAATAACCCAACTATTTGAATATATGTAATTAATTTCAGCAATAAAAATGTTTAAAATATTTCTGCCTCTGGAGAAAAATGCGAACAGAGGATTTAATAAGTTAAACTAATTTAAGGAGGTCGAATTTCGACCACGGGATATACTAGTATAAGTTAAAACCTAATGTAAGTATTGAATGTTGACAAGATGTGTAATTTAAGTGTGAAAAAATAAAAATTAACCCATGAAGATAACAAGGAGATTATACTAGACCAGCAAAGCCTGCACATATTTCTAATCTAATATAAATAAAGGTTTGCGGAATTTCAACCACTGAACGCTCTCTTGTTGGCATAAACATATTATTTTATTTTAGCATTTTTTTTTAAGTATGTAGGACGGATTTATAATATGAATATTTTACAGTTATAAAGGTGTACTTTAAATTACACTGCCCTGCGTACTACGCAGTAGTACTAAATAAAACGCATACACTTGGATAACTGGTTAACAATTCTTTGTTATAAATGTAATAATTTCTATTGGAAATATAAAATAATAGCTAATACTTAGTTATTTATTTTAAAGTTATACCATTTCCAAACTTTTTTTCGGAGAATAAAGAATATATCATTTATACGATTTTTTTTCTTTCGAAGCTTAGTTAAAAAATTAAAACGTGTTTTACTTAACCCTTCACCGCGCCGTGTTGCAGTCCTGCAACATAATTTTGAATTTACGATATCTTCTTATATAGAGTCACAACAGCAGTGGCATAAATATGTTGCGCATTTGCAACATTATTTCTCTTCAATTACTTAAGCGTTTTTAGCAAAGTAACTGTAAGTTAAAATTAAATAGCAAAATTTCGGACTAAACTCGGCCATTGGCCGACTTGGGCTAATAATCCTATGAGGTGCAAATTTTCAAAGTGCACCGGATATACACAAACACTTTGCAAAAAAAGTGGAGTATAACTATGTTACAAAAAACCAATAATTACTTCACAAATTTTCGACTTCAATAATTTTCATAACATTTTGTTTGACTCAATTAAACATTTTTTGTAATAAGAAACATAACATTTTTCGTCGAAATAACCGGATTTCTTAAAAATATCAGATAATGCCAAAACAATTGTTTTTAGTTATGAGGTTTTCTACCAGAAAAACCAACTTTTAAGAAAAAATAAGCTGTTGCGCTTTGATTAAAGCTATATTACATTTTTATTAAAGCTTTTTGGATGATTAATTTCAATATGGTAGAAAAAAATATTTCACAAAAAATAGCTTGAATATAAGGTTGGGCTGGTTGTGCTGACCAAGGGGACTCGATATTTTTAAAAAGACAAGTGTAATAAATTAAATGAATGCGTACTAAATTAGCAATAAATATAGTGATATTTAGTACGTTTTCATTTTTTGATTATTGTAAAATTTTTTTCGTGGTTGGGCTAGCTTCAATTAAAGGTAGCCCAACCCTCGATATTTTTTAAAAGTCAAGTGCAATAAATTACATGAAAGCGTACTAAATTAGCAATAAATATTGGGCAATTTAGTACGATTTCCGTTTTTGATTGGGCTATAAAGGTTGGGCTAGCTTAAGGTAGCTGATTTGTGGGGCTCTACGCGTTGACGACGGCGAGTACCGAAGAAGATTTAATAATGAGTTGTTTGAGCTCTACGCAGACGTCGACATAGTACAGCGTATTAAAACACAGCGGCTTCGCTGGCTAGGCCACGTCGTGCGAATGAACGAAGACGCTTCACTCCACAAGGTATACTTATCGGCACACGCCGGTGGAAGCAGAGGAAGACCACCACTCCGCTATGTTGGACGGTCGAAATCGCTCAGGCGGTTAGATTGCCATTTAAAGAAGAAGAATTTTGTACATTATGCGAAAATAAAAAAATAGGTGTCGTTTATTTTTCATCTAAAAAAATTCTTTCAGGTCAATCTAATTTGTTAGTTGTAAAAATGATATGAAGCGACCCATATATATTCGGGAGCTAATCCCGGGATTGTAATTCTTTCCACTTACTTGTACAACACGTTTTTTGAGATTAACTTTTTTAGCGATTTCTTCTAGCATTTTTCGGCTTGGATTGGACTGATTTTGATAACATTCATACAAGAAATTCAATTGGTCCGGTAGTATTGTGGTTCGTAGTCGTTTGTTTTGCTGCTTATCACCAATACTACCAACTATTTTTGATTCTATATCAGCATCTCCTACCACCAAATTACGATTTGAATTTGAATTAGGTGACGACAATGGCGTCACACCTATTGTTGCACAACCGCCATTGTCATCTGGACTTCCTTGTTTTTTTAGTACTATATTGTAGTCTTCCAAGGTAGTTTGAGCATCTACTTTTCTGGAATCAAGAAAGTCTTTAAAATTGTAAGCATATGCATTTGATTTGATGGTTGGGGCTGTAGCATCTGACGTTTTCTTTGATACTTTTTCTGGTGCTTGGGATACTGCAGATGTTGTTAATGATGATAAAGGTGATTTACGTTTTGTAACATTTGTCTCAGCTGTTATGACGACGGTCTCAGCCGCAATGTACTCAATATTCAACTCAGGGTTAGGGTTCGCAGTACTAAAATGCTTATCTTCGACTTGTTGGACATTAGCATCTATACATGTGCTGTCATTAATTCTGCTGCTACTATTTATACTATTTTCATTGTTGTTATCATCATCGTTATCTTTATTGTCAAAATTATCTAGCGGGCTATTCGGGTTATACCTTGTGTAGTTCGAATCCGCCGTGGCAGGTGCAAAATTGGTCCTTGGTAACGATATATGTTTACCTTTATCTAATGATGCGTTACTTGTGCTTTGTATTTTTGTGTGGGCATTTAAAAGAAACAACTTTTTCGATTCGTTTAACTGATAAAATTGTAGAAGGAACTCAATATTTGGCCTGACTCCACCAGAACAAATACTTCCTATGAGTTGCGGAGAGACAAAATTTTGCTTGAATATATTTTCTTGATAGTATTGATATAAAAAGTCATAGCTATTACTCTTACGCGATTCACATTGGTTATAGAAGTTAACCAGAAAATCTATTTCTGAATCGGATTTTTTGGACTCCTGCTGCTGCGTTTGAAATTTCTGCTTTATCTCATTATTATTCTCGTTATGTATAAAATATTGATATAAAAATTCGTACGTTTTTGTGTTCGAAACTGATGGTTTGAGGGAGTTATCATGTTCACTGCTATTCAAATCAACACCGTCAGCTGCTATGGAAGGCAACACCGAATTTTTAAGTCTCTTTGGAGGCGGTTGGTGCTGTTGTATAAGTAATTGTTGGTGATGTTGATGTGTGACGTTGGTACCTGCTGCTGGTTGGAAAGTTTGTAGTATACTACTAAAAGATTCATAGGTATCATTAGGCAGCTGTGTGTTGAACAGCCCAGTATTCATTAAATGTAGTAATTGATGATCGCGAAAATGTTCAAAATAATTGAAGTGTGCCTTGCATGTGCTGCACTCTAACTTAGTTTTGCTTTCTGCCTGACTTCCTTGAGAATGAACGCATGTGTTGTTGATTTTGTCATACCTTTTGTAAGGTGGGGTAGGTGAAGTTGGTGGACTCAAATCAGTCGCCGATGTTGATGACTTACTATGCATAAGCTGAGGTGATATGCTTTGAATTATCCTAGTACCAGCAGTTGTAGAACCTGTGGACGGCTGGGATGAGCTTAAATTATTATTACTACCACCTACAGTGGCATTAGACGCAACATTTTGACTTTGATGCTGTTGTAAAATCGGATTTCCACTATTTATATCTAGGGAAGAATTCGAGTCCTCGGAGCTAAAATTTTGTGCAATCTGTGCAGCGGCTACTTGCGCCTTTTCCGATTTTTTATTGTTTTCTTCCTTAAAGCAGTGATTCTTCTGATGACGGATAAGCTCATAATATCGTTGGAATGCCAAATTACACTTCTTACACGTGTAGTTTATATTATGTTTCTTTTCTTCAGTTTCGTACAATGTATTATTTGGCTGATTCTCGTAAATTTTTCGTTGTTTTTGACGAGCGTTCTAAAAACAAAAAGAAAACGCTGTTCAATTTAAACTATTAATATATAAATAAAAGTAGATGTGTATGCACATGGAATATCTAGTTTACAGTAATAGCTATTAAACACCACTTGAAATTTGAAGTGGATTCGTTTGAACATATTTTAAGCTTTTAATACGTTACATACAGATCATCAGACTAAACCGAAAGTCAGGGTAATTAAACTGGACACGTAGCACTACCATAAACGAATAGCGCGCAAAAAAGTGGGAAGTGCTGTTACTTTTCCGGCATGTATATTTCCAAGTACCGTCATTAATTCGATTATTTCTGTGGAGTTTTGACAAAACTACTTATCTCGAAGTAGAAAATTTTTTAGATATTAGTTGCGTAGGATCCTTCTCTATGATATGCATATGCCTTTGACTCGGCTCTACGATTTGAAGTTCAATAATTACATATAAGACCCGTAAAATCAACTCAATCATTCATGTTTTTTTCAGCCTGAAAACAAGGGAATGAATTTA
This sequence comes from Sphenella marginata, assembly GCA_951509765.1. Classification (NCBI taxonomy): domain Eukaryota; kingdom Metazoa; phylum Arthropoda; class Insecta; order Diptera; family Tephritidae; genus Sphenella; species Sphenella marginata. Next base: position 36,094,255 of record OX608078.1, on the reverse strand, counting down.
AACGTGTAGTGCTTATGCCCTTCAAGTGGATATCACTGATTAATTTGTCTTAGATATTTTTCATTCTTGGGTATATACGTTATTTCACTCTCCTGGAAATATTTAAAATATATAATTAGTTATGTCAAAACTCCACAGATTTTGTCCAGGGATTATCATATATTTGTTCGACATTATTTTAAAGTTTCTTGGAAACAAAAAACACAATTCAGTTCAGACGGCATACTTAGGATTTCCGAAAAAATAAATAAATAAATAAATCGCTGATCCTAGTCCGCAGAGTGAGATATACCGAACTCCCCAACTTTCCGAAATTACTTGGACCTCGATCTATGGGACCCATAAATCAAATCTTATTAATCTACGTCAAATGCACTAAGAGTAGTGACAATTTAAAAACAGAGCATCTGAATTTCAAACTTTGGCATTTATATAATATTACTGAGGCCTTAACCAACGGGCCCCTTTAAGGTATTTTATAAAATTGTTATCATCGGGTAAAGTTAGAGTGATAAAATAAAAATATTGTAAAATTTAACGAAGTTCGAATATTGATAAAAGTTTCAAAACAGAATATAGAAAAGCTGGTTTTAAAAAATAATATTTTGGGCGTTTCTTTGTAACATTGTTATTATTTTAAAATGCTGAATAAATAAAATTTTCTTTCGGTTTTTATCAAAACAATTGACAAAAAATGGGACGCAAAAGGGAGGGGAAATCAGTGCGGTCGTGCTTTATCAATGGTAAGTGTATATTTTGTAATTTTGTAATTGCAAAAGACCACTTAGGAAACAAAAAAAAGCCATTTGTTACTAAAGCATAAAAACCAATTTCTTGCGCTCTCAGAACAGAATCCACTAGAAACCGAAGAGGTGGTTGAAAAAAAAATGTATTAAAAACATGAATTGTCGATCGAGCCTAATGTACATTAGGCTGGAGCGTGAACATATGGAAAAAAATTTGTTCCACCTTTCAGAGTTCTAATAGGGGGGGATAGGTGCCTTATAATAACAAAAAAATACCCTCTTTTTTTTATTGAAATCGGTCAATGTCTTCTGCCTCCGCAGTGCCTTCAAAATTTATACAACAAAAATCTCTCCAAGAATGAAAGTACAATTTCCTAATGTAAAATCGTCTCCTGATTCCGAATATCACATCCATTTTTCTGTGGCTGATGTAGTTTCCGAGATATCCGCGAAAGTATGAAAATTCCCAATGTTTTTCATATAGGTACGTGAAAAGTTTGTATTTTTCATTTTTTCGATTTAAGCTCTTGAATTATACATTATACTAATTCCGATAAACATTTTTTGCCTTTAACTCTATAAGTATCTTTAGTAGTTTGGCGACTATGCCAAAAAACGTTAAAAAACTTTGAAAAAATAAGGATTTTTTTCAAATTTCAGATTTAGTCACTTTAAAATCAGAAAAAGTCTATGGTCGAAAAAAAGTTAGCCCTTCTATGTTGTAGTAAATTTAATTATGAAAATTTAAGGCGCACTAGTAAAACATTATGATGTGCCCTTGACTTTATAAGCCCTACTATATTGAAAGTCCTCAATCAAAAATTTTCTGAAATTTCCATACCCTGAAATTTCAAAATATCTCGAAAACTCTTCTACTTTTAAAACAAATGATTGCATTTTCGGAATCAGCAGAAAATTCTACATGGAAATTATGTATTAAATGTCTAGGATATGGAAATTTCGGAAAATTTCTTGGGTAAAAACAGAAAATTTTTGATTGAAGACTTTCAGTATAGCAGGACTTATAAAGTCAAGGGCACATCATAACATTGTACTAGTACGCTTAAAATTTTCTTAATTGAATTTACTACAACAAAAAAGGGCTAACTTTTTTTCGTCCATAGACTTTTTCTGATTTTAAAGTGGTTAAATCTGAAATTTAAAAAAAAAATCGTTATTTTTTCAAAGTTTTTTGAACGTTTTTTGGCATAGTGGCCAAACTACCGAAGATACTTAAAGATATAAAGGCAAAAAATATTTATAGGAATTAGTATAATGTATAATGCAACAGTTTGAATCGAAAAAATGAAAAATGCAAATTTTTTACGTACCTATATGAAGTAGTGTTTTGCAAAATTGGGAACTTTCGTATTTTCACCGATGCGGAGGCAGTTACTCTAATCCGAATTGGACAAAATTTTGACAGACGTAATTTAAGCCCAAAAGGCACCAGAACTTCGCTATTAGAATGCAGCCTGATGAAAAAACAGTTTTCACTCCACCCTAATGTACATGCGCCCATTTGGTACTTAGTAACTATGTTTTTTTTGGTTGTGTTCCTTGATTTATTAATTAATTTTTGTACTTGGCATATAAATTCAAAAAACGTAGATTTCCGACCCAGCCTAATTTGCAAAATGAATAAACGTTAACGAAAAAAAATGTTTTTGTTATTTTTTGAAGTGATATTCAACGAAATTTTTTTTTTTTTGATAATTACCAAAGAGTCAGAATTTTTGAAACCGATCACTAAAAAGGGGTCGGTTTTGTTTGTTAATTTAAATGTGGTTAAAGTGTAGCATGTGAGTATTGAAAGAGATTCCCAAAATATAATTCCAAAAAAAAAAAATGATTGTGCGAATTATTGGCATAACTAATTTGTTGACATTTTTTTTTCGTTTTGCTATATCTTATAATCTATTTGCTCAAATGAGATGAAATTTTCACAGTTTTTTACTACTTTGTCGTAGTTTATAATGCAATGTTTTTTTATTTCAAATTCTTTTAAAGTTTTTTATTTATAAATTTTTTTTTATGCAAATTTTTTGTAAAATGTCGTTCTGGAGCACCAAAAAAAAAATTCAAAATATTCCTTACGCTTTATGCAATAACATATACAAATTTCAAAGTGTGTAGACTTCCATAAACTACGCAAGGTACCAGGACTTTACCCACAGCAGCATTTCTGGGATCACAACAAGTTAGAGTACAATTAATTATGCGTCCTAGATTCTTGACTTTATTGACAGTTGTAAAAGGTGTGCCTGCAATGCATGTTGAAGGAATGTTAATGTTACCGAGATTTTTCTTAGAAATAGGTAACACATATGATTTGGCAGCATCAAGACATAGACCGCTGTCTCTCGCCCAACAAGATATTGCCATCAAATCGCTATTAACTTTGAAACATAAATCACTCATATCAGAGAAATTGCTAGAAAAATACAGCTGAATGGAATCAGCATATGCGTGCATACTTACAAATTTACATACATGAAACACATCATTGACAAATAAACTGAGCAATAGAGGACCAAGTATTGACCCTTTTGGAACACCTGAGGTTATACACTTTTTCTCCGACACACTTGTACCATTACAAACAAATTGTGGCCTGTCTGATAGGTAACTCCCAATAATTTTCCGTGCAGTGCTACCAAACCCAAAATATTTTTCTAGCTTATAGCAAAGAAAGTTGTGATCAACCGAGTCGAATGCTTTCAAAAAATCTAGCAAACAGTAGCGAAAGTTGACCTTTATCAAAAAGTAAGCGAAAATCACCCAATATTTTCATAACGGCTGTAGAACAACTGTGCTTAGCTCTACATCCCGACTGATTTGGGAAAAGTAAATTATTTTGATGTACATGTGTACTAATTTGCTCAGCAAGCAACCCTACCAACCATACGCAGAGAAAAAAGTGGATAAAACATAGGTCGCGCTATCCAGAAATGAAGATAAAAAAGTGGATAGTTTTGTATGAGCGCCGTGCAGATATTATCCACTTTCCCCTTGTACAAGTCGTGTACGTGTGACCTTGCATCACTCTCGAACTCATTCAGAAAAGCCATAAGAAAAACATAGCTGAACTTTTCTAGCAAAAAAAAAATTCCCAAAACAAATGTGACAGCACAGCAAAGGTTGCATACTTTTAGGCACTGCCTGGGCTGCCATCCTGCTGAACTCTGTACCCTCTTCAAAAAGACCCACAAAACGTCCAATAAATTTCCAAAAGCGTTTATGTCGATATTTTTATTTATTTCTACAAAATTTATATCACATAGCAAATTTTTACATATTTATAATCTTAGAAAAGACACCTAACTAAATTGAAATTGAACAGAGTAAAAAAAATAACTCGATTGTGATGCTTCGGGCATGATGCCTTTCACCTCTTATCATCCATTTTCTCCTTCACTTCGCAAGGAAGGATGACACGACCTAGAAGGTTTCATACCTTGCTACCACGACAGTCCGGAAATACCGGATTCATATCCGGCCAAGGACTGGCAAATCGACAACACTCCCCAAAACCATTGGGGAGTTGCTTTTTGGTTATACAACGACAACACCAATTCTACGCACAAATTTAAACTACATAATCGTTGCTGCTGCTGCGTTAATGCTTTGTTGTGGACCAGTAGCACTGCCGCTACTACCAATACCTCAGCGAAGTTCTGCACGAAATCGCGGTCACCACTGCTTCCAAATCCAATGGAATTTAGGATGAAACACTCTGAACCGTCGGCAACATGCGATCGGTGGTAATCCCAACCATTTATCATTTTTTATTGAATTTTAATTATATTAATAACATACTTACTTCATAATAGTTATTGACACTTACATTTCAAGTGTGACCGAATTCCACATACGCTTCTGCAAAAGTAATTAAAACATAAAATTCATTTGTAATATAAATCTATTTGGTAAAATTAACTTTCTATAATGATACTTACCTCGATTACAATGCAAATAAAATATTTTTTCAAAAATTTGAGAAATTTTTTTCAGATAACAAAAAGTAATTAATTTATTAAACGGCTGTCTTATTTGACTTTTTTATGATTTTGTTGTCAATTGTTAAAATCATACTCTTTCATTCAAACACATTGAAGTAGTAATAGCGAAAAAAGAGAACGATTTTTGTTTGGGAAATATTTTCATAAGAATGCGTTGGTGTTGGTATGGAGGAGAAAAAAATAGAGATGGTTTTGGAATTCGATAAGAAATTGACAAAAACTGGATAGCCTTGGTTGGTAGGGAAGCTCTCAAATACCTTAGACAATACTGGCAAAATGCTTATTGGCCTAAAATCACTTGGAAAACTTGCTGTTTTATTTTTGGCAACAGATTTTACCATAGCAACTTTCCACAGGGCAGGGAAACTGGACGTAGTTATTGCATGATTAATTATATGTGTGACGGTGCTCACAATATATTTCAAAACAATTTTTACAAATTTAATCGGAATACCATCAAATCCTATTGCGTTTGTTTTTATTTTCTGAATACATCTTATAATATCAGATTCCGATACCGACTATTTAGAAATGCATTGATTATGCTATCAGCACTGACAGTACATTCATGGACAGATTGACCACAGATACGTAAACTTTTTAAGTTTCTCCACAACTTACTTGGTGGTAGTGCTGGGTCTAACTTAAGTGAGAAATATTTAGACTCTTCCCCATTCATAGCCGTTGTAGCACGGTTTCTTGCAGCTTTATACACTTCCCAGTCGGCATCACCCCTTTTCCTTTACCAGTTACGGTACGCCTTATTACGTGCTTTAATTGCAGTCAATACTCTGCCATTGAACCATGGGCATGACGCTGACCTAACCTTACGAGTGCTTATCATAAGCCTGGATAATTCTATTATTTAGGAATTCTAATTTACGGTTTACATCCGGGAGTTTCCAACATTCACACCAAATACAAAGGAAAGTTCAAAAAATGAAGCATTATTGTCAACTGATCGGTAGTCTCTAAAGATATATGTATTACTTATGTTAGAACGGTCAAAACTTATATCTAGTGAGCAATAAATAAGGTCATGGTCTGATAAGCTGATTTCTTATACATTTTTCTTTTGTTACTAACATAAGTACACGCATGTATTTAAGTCTTACATTTACACAATTAACACTAAAAGATACACTTTATAATTAAAAGTTGATGATCAGTGTTTTTTCGACATAAGCTACGGTTATTTCATTAGTTTGTTTTATTTGCATTGCATGCTATTGTAATTCGCAATAAGCTTATAAAATATATCGAAGATATAGTTTATGGTTTGGAAAGCCAAAGTGTGGTTTTTCCAAGCGAAAATGAGGAAGCCAATCGCGCCATGCCTCAGAGCCAACAGTGCTCGCCACCAATAACACATACATACCCTCTCGTTCTCCAAAGAACAATTTTGAACATTTAGGCAAACATGGTCGTCAGAACCTGAGCCAAATGAATAAATACAATTTGAGCAAAACGGTCACATAGCACCTGAGCCAAATAATAAAATAAAATAAAAAATAATAATAACTTAAACAAGTAAGGAAAGGGCTGTCTTCAGCTGGGCCGAAGGCTTTATACTTTTCATTAATACACATATCTTTTTTAAGTGTCCTACATGGCCAAACCACATTTATGGGAGCAATCGGTTATATGGAAGCTATATGTTATGTACATTTATAATAAGTACCAACTTTGCAAAATTTTACGTTCCTAGCTTCTTAACTGCAAAATTTATAGCCCAAACTAAATGTTTTGTTGGTCCGATCTGGGTGATTTCCACTACACAGGTTACAAATATAATATGTACTAAACCTGCAAAATTTCGCTTTCCTAGGTTTTTGATTGCAAGAGTTATAGGCCAAAACCCATTTATCGGAACAATCGATTGTATGGGAGCTATGCGTTGTATTGGTCCGATCTTACTGGTTCCGACAAATGATTAATATAATACAAAATGGCGGCTCCATACCAAATTTCATCGAGATATCTCTAAAATTGAGGGACTAGTTTGCGTTCAAACAGACAGACGGACAGACGGACATGGCTAAATCAACTCAGCTCGTCGCCCTGACCATTTCGGTATACTTAACGGTGGGTCTATCTCTTCTTCTTCTCATACTTACAAACATCGGACCAAAGTTATAATACCATTTCATGTTCATGAAAGGTATAAAAACAACTCGCCTTCTCTATAAAAACAACTCGCCTTCTCTTCGAGCCGGATTCGAACCAGGAACTGATCTTAGAACGAAAAATGTATGTAAATGTCGTCTGCTCGATGCGCTCATGAACCACCTTCGTAGAAGAAAGATGCTCCTGTTTAGAACCTTATAAAATCTTTTAATACTCAAAACTGACAGAAGCTAATTCCCTGATTAAACTATTTGAACAGCGAAAACATCATTTTTACACCCATCGTACTAGTACAAATACAAGGGTATTATAATTTTGTCCACATAACGGTACTACGTAACGGCGCAAAATAATCGAGTTAGATATAGAGTTCCAGGTATGAAAATTCTTAAGTTGAAAAAAAGGAATTGATTAAGGCATGTCCGTCCGTGTACACGATAACTTACTTTCTGGCCAAGGTAGGTTGCTATAAATTTCGAAATCGAAAATTACATAAATTGACATAACTTGCGTAAAAACTGAGATATTTGCATGGAATTTGGTGATTGGTTACTTTCTGGCCAAGGTATGCTGCTGTTGAAAATTGTCTCAATCGAAATATAACCACGCCCCCTTTTTCGATATCGAAAATTTTTAAAGTCACATAAATTAACATAACTTGAGTAAAAATGTAGATCTTTGCATACAATTTTTTATACAGGTTATTTTTTGGCCAAAGTAGGTTGCTATTAAAAATGGGCGAAATCGGATGACAACCACGCTCCCTTTTTCGCTATCGAAAATCACATAAATTTACATATCTCGGTAGCCGAATTAGCTAAAAACTAACGCTAGGCATTTAATATTCGGTTCACCCGAACTTAGACTTCCTTAATTGTTATATTTAACTTTTTTCAAGATAAGAAATGTCTTGACTAAATACACTGGATCACAAATTCCAACTTTTTTTCTGCACCAGAGACGCCATAGTGAAATTCCTATGTAAAATCACCTCCTAATTCCGAAAATCAAGGTTATTTTTACTTGAATGGTACCGTTTTTGAGATATTTACGATTTACCGTTATTTCAAAAAACAAAAAAGATAGCTCCACTTAATCGTGTATATCTCAAGAACAAACTGAGCTCTTCCAAAACGGTTTGAAAAATTTGAAAGCTTATAAAATTTACTATAATCAGTACATACAACACTTTTTGCTAGGTCCTGCAGATTCAAACATATTGAACAATCATTACGGATTTTTTAAATTTTTTTGTAAAAATATAAAAAAATTTGTACTTTGCGAGGAAGCATCTCGAAAACTTTTTGTTTTCTTGCAGATAGTTTTCCCTCCTCTAAGCTCTGTTTTATTGCAAAAAAAATAAGCTATCAGTGAACAAAATCGATGAACTAATACAAAAGTTATAAGCATTCAAGTAAATATATCCATTTAATACATAAGTACCCTACAAATAATAGCATATGTACATTAGAGTGGGTTGATTTAAAAAGTGAAAAATCGCCATAGCGGAAACTATTCTAGGGGTCATTATAAGCAACTCTGCTGAAGAAACTTTAAGTCTAAAACCGACTTTGACCCACCGGAAATCGCGTTGAAGTTTCATAGTTAGGTAATGAAAATTTTTGTATGCGACCTATCACACTGCGTGACAGCGAGCATTAACTTTTTACGGGACATACCTTAAGTTGTAGTTCTAGTCAAGCACACAAAAACTACACAGCGAGAATTTCAAAAAAATGGTCACCATCTGGAAATAGGGGGCAAAAACCCCTTTTTAATTGTTTCAAGGATATATCTGAAACTTTAACAGGTCGATGTCTGTACATTGCAGATATTCCAAAAAAATTGATACGGTCAATCATTATTAAGCCAATAGAATCCAAATCAACCGTTTTTAGAATTTTTGTCAGTCTGTCTGTCTGTTTAAATGTTTGTAATCGCATCACTCAAAAACTGCTGAATGTAATTAAATGAATCTTTCGTCATTTATTAGTAGGCGTTCAATTTAAAATTTAAGGTATCCCTTATTTCAATAACTCGACCAGTTTCCGAGTTATCGACCAATAAGTGGGCCAGGGGTGACCAAAAATGTGTAAGTACAATATGGGTATGAAACGAAAGGTGCTTACGAGTGATTTCATAACCAATGTGATAAATTTCAATATCTCAGCTTGTTTCGGAGATATCCCCAAAAATGTGATGTGATGTATTTTGCCAAGTATAAATGGAATGATATGTTACCAAAGACTTTCTTTATTTATAGGATTCTACGGTACCCCAGGATTATTTATCTATAAAAACAACTAAAGACTATGGGTCCTTTTGCGAAAAATTGCAATTTTGGAAAGTTATTACTATATATATTAAACAGTTTGTTCATACATCAGAATAGCTCTAGAATAATACCTACCCAAAAAGGAAGTTGAGGGTAACTGAACCTTCGATTTCGAGTTGGTTTCTGAAAAAAAAAAAAAATTTTAAATTGCATACCATTTTTTCACAATATGCAATGTGCTTAGCTATGGCACCGCTAGCTGTTCTTGGTCCGCTAGTTTTTGAATTATCGAGGAGGTACCTTTTCAATAAAAGGTAGTTCATTGAAATGCAAAAGGCATATAAACCAACGCAATGGCCTTCCCAAATCGATCTCAAAACAACTAAGAACTTTTATGATGTATTTACGTAAGCCTGCTTATCCGGCTAACTAGTAATTTATATGATTTATTAATATAAAATGAAGTGCTAAATTAGACCCACGCGAGCCTTACGTTTCTCCGTCTCACATATTTGGGAATATGTGAATCATGTGGTACCCTAGAATCCTATAAATAAAGAAAGTCTTTGGTATTGAAATAAGGGATACCTTAAATTTTAAATTGAACGTCTACTAATAAATGACGAAAGATTCATTTAATTACATTCAGCAGTTTTTGAGTGATGCGATTACAAACATTTAAACAGACAGACAGACTGACAAAAATTCTAAAAACGGTTGATTTGGATTCTATTGGCTTAATAATGATTGACCGTATCAATTTTTTTGGAATATCTGCAATGTACAGACATCGACCTGTTAAAGTTTCAGATATATCCTTGAAACAATTAAAAAGGGGTTTTTGCCCCCTATTTCCAGATGGTGACCATTTTTTTGAAATTCTCGCTGTGTAGTTTTTGTGTGCTTGACTAGAACTACAACTTAAGGTATGTCCCGTAAAAAGTTAATGCTCGCTGTCACGCAGTGTGATAGGTCGCATACAAAAATTTTCATTACCTAACTATGAAACTTCAACGCGATTTCCGGTGGGTCAAAGTCGGTTTTAGACCAAAAGTTTCTTCTGCAAAGTTGCTTAAAATGACCCCTAGAATAGTTTCCGCTATGTCGATTTTTCACTTTTTTCCCTCCCCTGCAAATCAACCCACTCTAATGTACATATGGTTCTGTCTTAACTCTATGATCTTATTTTACAATTGGAAATGTTATGTGTCTTGTTTTGACGCTTATTTAGATTAGGATCGGTTTCTCTTATGAGAAACCAACAGAAGTCGCCCATCATAGCGACATCCCAGAATCCTTGATACCAACTTTCAATCACTTTTGTTTATATTTTTCCCGTTCTTGTTTGTTCGGAACTGGACGATGAATTCAGATGTATGGCTATATATTCTCATGTAAATTTATGTAATATATAATTTATTATAATATGTTTTTTTATTTACCCATTTCCGCATAGTTTTTGATTAAGTCGTTCACTATCATCTCGTAGTTAGGACTTTTGTGTTTGCCTAAAAAAGAAGTAACGACCTTTTCAAAAGAATCCCACGCTGCTGCCTCCACTGGTGACAATAGTTCTTTGAAATGGTTATTGGTCATCATTTTCCTTATTTGCGGTCCCACAAAAATCCCTTCCTTTATTTTTGCTTCTGAAATCTCTGGGAAGATTGTCTTCAAATGATGAAAAGCTTCGCCTTCTTTGTCCAAAGCCTTCACAAAGGTAGAATTATTTTTTCCTTCTTTATAAGTGGAGAGTATTTTATGTTATCTACCCCAACTTGAAACTCGATTCGTTCAGGCCAATACGTTATGATGTAGTGGTCTTGACGAGCTCGGCTATCCCATTTGCATAGAAAGCAACAGTATTTTGTGTATCCACTTTGTAGACCACATAGCATTCCAACGACTTTAAGATCGGCGTATATTTTCCAATCATGTTCTTCGTATTTGTTTAACTTGAGCAATTTTTGCATTATCTCATATGTTTCCTTCGTATTTAATGCATGCGCGATCGGGATAGATGGCTTTTGGTTGCCAATATGCAATAATACGGCCTTTAAAACTAAATTGATTGCCGTCTATGAACAATCGCCACTCTTTTGAATCATATGGTTCACCAAATTGTTTGAATAGACCAGCAATGTCTTTGCAGTAACAAACACTGTCCTCCTTCGTATAGTACTTGGAAAATTCTTCGTGACGAGTTGTATAATATGTTACCTTAACATCGGATGAAACAAATTTAAATTTTTGCATTCGAGAGGCGTGTAGTTCGGCCTTTTCCTTTGACAATTCCAAATTCCTTATCCAATCATTGAGTTGTGCTTGTGACAAAGAATTTCTTTCGTTTTCCGTTTGAAATTCAGTACAACATGATGCCGCGTAATCAGATACTACTGTTGACAATGAAACTGGAGCCAGAACTAAAGTTAAATTTGATTCTGGCAATGTCGCTTCTGTTGAAATTAGTTCTGGTAATGACACTGTAGATACGCTCTCATAGGTTACTTTTCTGGACTTTCCAACCCCAAGTACTTTTGTAGTACAAATATAGCAGTCCGTTGAATGGCAAGTTGGTTCCCTCCACTTCATTGGTGTAATAAATTTCACACGTCGCCTAAATAGATAGTTTCAGAAACTAGTCAGCTATGCATTAAAAGGGAATAAATTCCTAATTTTTACAACGTACCTTTTTGTTCCGGTTTCCGAAGAAATCAATTCGACTCGGCATGTGGTGCACACAGTGTTCGGTGTCTATGGTTTTTCATTGTTTTTAGGCTCAATTCCAAAACACTTATAGTATGTAACTTTCAAAGGATTTGAAAACACAAGTCTCATACTTTTAACAATAAATTGACCGCAGATGAAACAGAACATATCTGGATCATTTGTACACAAACTCTCGCGCCCTTTTATTCATTTTTTATTTTAAGTAAATGACGGGTTATAAACTGCAATTATAAACTGAGCAGTATCCGGCGAGCCTTGCAGATATTATGAAGGAACAAGGCGCATGTACTCTTATTTATACTTAGATCCAGTAAAAATTCAAGCCTACCTAAACAAAAAGGTTCCCTAGTTCCAAGGCCGTATTTAATGGTTTGAACCCCCCCCCCCCGAAATGATTTCCCAAGCATGCGGAACTCACATATTTTTTACCAAATTTCAGTTTCTTTTTTTGCATATCTTTATGTTTTCGAAAAATCTACCACGGCCTATATTTTAATCTACCACACTACCAATGTTGTAAGGTCCAACACTGGTGGGCACTTTTCATTGTGACCATGCATTTTTGCAAGCAAGAGCCCTAATTAACAGCTGACGTTTGTTTACATTTGAAGTGCACACAATTTTGAGAAAAGAAGTGTTTTTATTAAAGTTACAATGAGTCTAAAACGAAAGTCACTGTTTGATTATGGATTTAAAAGCCGAAATGATAAAAACATAAATGCTCCTGGACAACAAGACTTTCAGACATCAAGTCAAGTAGCTACAGCTTCAGAAATTGTATTACCTTTAGATACAAACACCTCAGACATTGGTGATTATTTAGGAATAGTCGTAGAAGAAAGCCAAAAATATACCTTTCTTACTTCACCGTGGATACCTGAAGAGTCTTTTGTGTTTACTATTATAGGAAAAAGGAATTTAAAATTCCAACATCATTGGCTGAAAAGGTATAAGATGCCATTCATCGGCATAATGTATTTAAGTTTAAATAATTTTTCCAATTTTTAGATATGAATGGCTGGTTTATACGCAAGCCAAAGGGACAGGTGCTTTATGCAAATATTGTGTTCTGTTCTCCAAAGAATGCGCGGGAAAAGGCAATCACCGACAGTTGGAGTCATTTGTGTCCAAACCATTCAACAGATGGAAAAATGCCATTGAAAGCTTTGAAGCGCACTCAAAATGTCAGTATCATGTTACTAACATTATTTATGCTGACAACTTTTTAAAAACGTGGACAAAGGCGGTACCTGATATACGTTCTCAAATTGTGACCACACGTATGGAAAAAGTCAAAGCGAACAGAAGTAAGTTAGTTTCCATTATTGAGGTGATTAAGTTGTGTGGTCGGCAAGAACTAGCTTTGCGAGGAACAGACGACTGTGGACCGCTTGGCAAAGAACCAGAGCAGAATGACGGTAACTTACGTGCACTTTTGCGTATGCGAATAGCTTGTGGTGATGAGATTGCTAAACTTCATTTTGAAACTGCAGCTAAAAATTCGACGTATTTAAGCCCAACTATTCAAAATGAAATAATCGCAACTTGTGGAGAGTTTATTCAGCGCAATGTTGTGGAAAAAATAAATATGGCCAAATCGTTCTCTATTTTAGTAGATGATACAACAGATATTGCGCAAATTGAGCAAATGTCGCTATGTGTACGCTATATTGACGTTGACGATAATGGAATAAATGTTATGCGGGAAGACTTTTTGCAATTTGTTGGTCCTGAAAATACTACGGGTCAATATATGGCAGAAGTTATATTAAAAACCATACGAAAATTAGGTATAAATGAAAAATATATGATAGGGCAGGGATACGATGGCGCAGCGGCAATGAAGGGTAGTTTCAAGGGAGTACAAGCAGTCATAAGAAAACAATTTCCTACAGCTTTGTATGTACATTGCTACTCTCACTCATTAAACCTAGCGCTGGGACATGCTTGTGAAGTGTATTACATTCGACATTGCTTTAGCATTGTTAAGACTGTTGCGTCGTTTTCCAAAAAGTCTGCAACAAGAACACTAATCCTGACTGAAAAAATCAAAACGTTATTTCCGAAAGCTGCGTCTAGTAAGTTGATTTCGCTCTGCGCAACTCGTTGGGTGGAAAATCATGATAGTTTGCTCAGGTTTAAAGAAATGCTTCCTGCAATTATTGTAGCTCTTGAGGAATTACTTTTTGATCCCGATACTGGCATGTCATCTAAGGTAAGTTCCTTTCTAAAATCTCTTACAAGCTGTGAATTTGTTGTTAGCCTATTTATGGCATCGACAGTGTTCTCGCTGACTCTGCCATTATGTAAGATTTTGCAATCAGTTTCTTTGGATTTGCCAAAAGCAATTGAGCATATCGAAGTCATATTGCAATTAATCAAAGATTTACGCCATAACGTAAATGAAAAGTTCGGCGAAATATTCAGAGAAGCATGTCAACTTTTAAAGACCATTAATGGAGAGATAAAGCTTCCGCGTATCGCTTATATTCAAAAAGAGCAAACGGGAATTAGCACAAGAGATCCTGAGTGGCTATTGCTATTCCTTTTCTAGATGATATATCCACACAAATGGAAGACAAATTTATTCAACACAAATCAATTATTAAGAAATTGAATTTCTTTATTCCTTCGATTTGCTGTTTAAAAGAAATTGATTTCAAGGAGTCCGATGCAAAAGAACTTGAAATATACAAAGGTATTATTGACACTGAAGGACTTGCTCCTGAGTTTGTGTTATGGAAAAAAAATGGATCCAAGAAGAAACTTGTAAACGGCCAACATCTGCTATTGAAGCTTTAAATCTATGCAATAAAATATTTTTTCCAGCAATTTTTTCTTTGTTAAAAGTATATGCGACAATAACGGTCACTACATGTTCAGCGGAAAGGTCCTTTTCAACACTGAAAAGGTTAAAAAGTTTTTTGCGTAACTCCACAGGAGAGGAAAGACTAAATGGCTTAGCCTTAATGAGTATTCATCGTCGAATTGAAATAAAAACTGATAAGATAATAGATGACTTCGCCGCTAAAAAGTCCAGACGCCTAGATTTAATTTTAAATTAAATTTTAAAGGAAAATATTTTATGAAATTACAATTAATTTTTATTGTTTTTATTGAATTATTATTTTTTTTTAGTTTTAGTTTTTATTTAATTGCATTATCTATATGCATACACCTGAATTCATGTACCTGAGTACTTATTATTTTTTATTTATAATAAATGCTTGCACAATTAAACAACGTTTTATTTTGATAATGTGGAACCCCCCCCGAAAAAAAAATCCTGGCTGCGGCCTTGCCTAGTTCTACAAAGAAAACACTACCTGCCTCAAAAATATGCTCTTGTTTAAAATGTACCTAGGTTTGAGAAAACGTCACTAACAGCTTTTTGTATCTAATGACTTTTCGAAAATCTACCCTACCAACCATACGCAGAGAAAAAAGTGGATAAAACATAGGTCGCGCTATCCAGAAATGAAGATAAAAAAGTGGATAGTTTTGTATGGGCGCCGTGCAGATATTATCCACTTTCCCCTTGTACAAGTCGTGTACGTGTGACCTTGCATCACTCTCGAACTCATTCAGAAAAGCCATAAGAAAAACATAGCTGAACTTTTCTAGCAAAAAAAAATTTCCCAAAACAAATGTGACAGCACAGCAAAGGTTGCATACTTTTAGGCACTGCCTGGGCCGGCATCCTGCTGAACTCTGTACCCTCTTCAAAAAGACCCACAAAACGTCCAATAAATTTCCAAAAGCGTTTATGTTGATATTTTTATTTATTTCTACAAAATTTATATCACATAGCAAATTTTTACATATTTATAATCTTAGAAAAGACACCTAACTAAATTGAAATTGAACAGAGTAAAAAAAATAACTCGATTGTGATGCTTCGGGCATGATGCCTTTCACCTCTTATCATCCATTTTCTCCTTCACTTCGCAAGGAAGGATGACACGACCTAGAAGGTTTCATACCTTGCTACCACGACAGTCCGGAAATACCGGATTCATATCCGGCCAAGGACTGGCAAATCGACAACACTCCCCAAAACCATTGGGGAGTTGCTTTTTGGTTATACAACGACAACACCAATTCTACGCACAAATTTAAACTACATAATCGTTGCTGCTGCTGCGTTAATGCTTTGTTGTGGACCAGCAGCACTGCCGCTACTACCAATACCTCAGCGAAGTTCTGCACGAAATCACGGTCACCACTGCTTCCAAATCCAATGGAATTTAGGATGAAACACTCTGAACCGTCGGCAACATGCGATCGGTGGTAATCCCAATCATTTGTCATCAATTCATCCTATATTGAATTTTAATTATATTAATAACATACTTACTTCATAATAGTTATTGACACTTACATTTCAAGTGTGACCGAATTCCACATACGCTGCTGCAAAAGTAATTAAAACATAAAATTCATTTGTAATATAAATCTATTTGGTAAAATTAACTTTCTATAATGATACTTACCTCGAATACAATGCAAATAAAATATTTTTTCAAAAATTTGAGACATTTTTTTCAGATAACAAAAAATAATTAATTTATTAAACGGCTGTCTTATTTGACTTTTTTATGATTTTGTTGTCAATTGTTAAAATCATACTCTTTCATTCAAACACATTGAAGTAGTAATAGCGAAAAAAGAGAACGATTTTTGTTTGGGAAATATTTTCATAAGAATGCGTTGGTGTTGGTATGGAGGAGAAAAAAAAATAGAGATGGTTTTGGAATTCGATAAGAAATTGACAAAAACTGGATAGCCTTGGTTGGTAGGGTACCTGCTAACTAACTGATATACGAATACTAACACATATGTACCAGTAGGGTCCCTACCAACCATACGCAGATAAAAAAGTGGATAAAACATAGGTCGCGCTATCCAGAAATGAAGATAAAAAAGTGGATAGTTTTGCATGGGCGCCGTGACCTTGCATCACCCTCGCACTCATAAGAAAATTACATAGCTGCGCCGTTCTAACCGTTAAAAATTTCCCAAAACAAACCTGACAGCAGGAAAAATGTTGCATACTTTTAGGCATTACCAGGGCTGCCATACTGCTCATTGCTATATCCATAATACATTTTCAAATGCCCAAAATATTCACAAAAACGCATTTTTATTACCTTTTACATCATGAACATTTTTTCTTTATTAAAAACGCATCAAATGCAGTACATATATGAATATACTTAATATAAAATTACCAATATAACATATTAATAAAAAAATTCTTGTAAACGAAGAAAATGAAATGAAAATTCTTTACATAGTTTGGCGATGTGGGATATACGGCAGCTATTTTGAGGAAATGTAAATAAAATTAAACCTTTTAGTACACTAAGGTCAGCGTCTCCTACATAGGCCTTCTGGTGTATGGTTTTAAAATGCAATACACAGCTTATACAGGCTCCAAACAGCATCTGTATTTCTAACATAACAAATAAAACAAGCTAGAAACTGACGAGGTGCAACAACCTTTTGGTTTTAAATGTGGGCGGCCTACGCTTACCTATGCAGAAGTAAAACAATGGAGCGTACTCGTAGCACATTATGGCTTAGATAGGGCCAAAATTTTCTTGCCACTTGCCGGCAGTACCTGAAGACGCTAGCACTGATATTTGTTCTCCTTTTTCCTTCCTCGATGTCGACTGCAAATTCTGCGGAAACATACGTTTTATTATTGTTAATTCGTATAAATATATAAATTTCAATATCAAACGTTTAATAAAAACACACTTACCGCGTTTTTCAACTAAATACAATTTTTTTCAACCAATTCTGAAATAATTTTTTCAAATGACAGAACAATTAATTTATAGAAGCAGCTGTTTTATTTCCTTTTGTTTTGAATTAGTTTTCAGTTATTAAAATTCAACTGTTTCATTCACACTTATAGGAGGAACATTAATGAAAAATCAGACTGTGTTTTGTCTAGGAAAAATATCCCAAAATCAAACGATGGTGTTGGTATGGAGGAGAAAAAATAGATATGGTTTTGTAATTCGATAAGAAAACTACAAAAAGTGGATAGCCATGGTTGGTAGGGGTACTTAAGCATTAAATGGATATATTTACTTGAATGCTTATAACTTTAGTATTAGTACATCGATTTTGTTCACTGATAGCTTTTTTTTTTTGTAATAAAACAGAGCTTAGAGGGAGGAAAAAATATCTGCAAAAAAACAAAAAGTTTTCGAGATGCTTCCTCGCAAAGTACAATTTTTTTTATATTTTTACAAAAAAAATTTAAAAAATCCGTAATGATTGTTCAGTATGTTTGAATCTGCAGGACCTAGCAAAAAGTGTTGTAAGTACTGATTATATTAAATTTTATAAGCTTTCAAATTTTTCAAACCGTTTTGGAAGAGCTCAGTTTGTTCTTGAGATATACACGATTAAGTGGAGCCATCTTTTTTGTTTTTTGAAATAACGGTAAATCGTAAATATCTCAAAAACTGTGACTTTCGGAATTAGGAGGTGATTTTACATAGGAATTTCACTATGGCGTCTCTGGTGCATTTTGGCTGTAAACCAGTGTTTTTAGGGAGGAACCTATGAAATTTTTTTCTTGAATAAATTTAAAAAAATATGTGGGTATCAGCATATCTATACCATAATAAATCTCTAGAAGAGTCGTGTCTGTACATTGAAAATTTCTTTGAAAAGATGACTGGGGATGACCTGGGGAATGCTATAGAGTTCATCTGATCCATTTTTAAAATTATTGTCTGTCTGTTTGAACTTAAGGATCTCGGAAAATAAGCAATGGATTTTGATGAGACTTTCACAAATATACTGCTTGAAGCTTAGAAATGGATCTGCACTTTGTTTTATCAAAATCCGACCACAAAGAAAAAAGATATACCATTAAGATTTTCAACAACATCATGATCATATTTGCTTACAATTTCAGCACAAAATATTTCTTTATCATTTTGATCAAAGCTTTCATTTGTGTCAAACGAATCTTCAAGAAAAGAAACATCTCGCGCGGCTTCAATTTTTCTCGATTTAATATCGTACAGCCTATACTCTTTTGTGTTACTTTGATAACCAACAAATTTCATTTGTTAATTTTAGGTATAAATTTACTGCCTTTCGGCTTTGGACCTTTTTGCAACACAACAGCGTCGCAACCCCATACCTTGAAATGATTAACTGATGGCTTTCTACCAAACCATCTTTCAAATGGAGTTACATCTACCAATAATTTACTAGGTGATCGATTCCGGATATATACTGATGCATTTACCGCCTCTCCCCATAAAATTTGTGGTAACTTTGATGCGTGGAACAAACACCGTGCCATTTCTACAAGGGTTCTGTTTGCCCTTTCAGCAACACCATTTTGTTGCGGCATATAACTAACTGTAGTTTGATGAGTAATGCCCTTTCTTGAAAAATATTCTTTAAATTTCGAGTTACTGAACTCTTTACCATTATCGCTGCGTACCGTTTTTATCTTACGACCCGTTTGTTTTTCGACATTGAGCGCAAAATTAACGAATGCGCCAAACGCATCTGATTTGTTTTTCAGGAAATTAACTGTCATGTATCTCGAAAAATCATTGACAAACAAAATGAAATAAAACGAACCGCCTGATTTTTTATGCATTTTACATAACATGCACGTTAAACAGCCAATGTCTTTTGAAATTTTTATATCGAAATCGCGACACATATTTTAATTTGACAGTTTATTTAGACCATCGATATTGATGTGTCCAAATCTTTTACGCCACTTATGCGCATTGTTTTTATCTTTGACGCTATGCTACATTTCCTGTGACGTAAAAGTCTTTAAATTTGCAACAAAAACTCCCATTTCATAAACCGCAGATATTAAACTTTCGTTTTTGTTATTTTTCATTACAGCCATATTTTACGAAAATCTCACTGAATACCCTTGCGACATTGATTTGCCAATAGATAAGAAATATGAATATAAGTCCGGAACATACAACACTTCATTTAATGTTATATTCGAAAAATTAGACCTTAACTTTACCGTTCCAGTTCCCTGCGCGTATATAACTTTACCCGACGCCAATATAATTTCTTGTTTCTTTTCTTCAATATAATCAAAAAATTCTGCATTTCTGCACATGTGGGATGTTGCGCTACTGTCAAATATCCACATATCATTGTTAATTTCTTACGCCGCATGAAAGGCCCCAACATTTGGCCATTCGAGCCGTCGAACTCAACATTCTTACATACAGACCTTTTATAATATCATACGTTTTATTTTGCGAAAGGTGCTACCGAGACATGAATAAAGTTAAAGTAAAAACCGTATTTCGAACGAAGAGCTGAAACAGCAAGACAGCGAAGAAGCAGAGGAAAAACTCAAAACTACTAGCTGAGACAGTCCTTCCTCAACTTACAAACGATAAGGTGCGTGTGAAATTATATTTTGAAATTGAGCAAATTAAAAAAAAAAGTGAGTTATGTGTTTAAAACATTAGGTTTAAAAAATATCCTCCTAGAAATTAGGACGGTTAAAGTGGAGTTAATTTACTTATATTTTTGCTGTTTTTTTTCGGTCGGGATAGATTAAAACAAAAACAAAAAAAATCACTGCGCAGTGCGAAGTAAGTCAAAATTATAATATATATACATCCATTCATTAGTACTAGTATCGCCCGTGGTCGAAATTCGACCAATTTAAATTTTCTTCAAAATTTTGAAATAAAATACTTATTTTCGAAAAAATGTACCGAAATAGTCGGGAACTCTTTAGCTTTGGGGTCAAAGGGTAGAAGTTATGAAAAATGTTGAGTGCTACATCAAAACATGCGGTTCGGTGTCCCTGATAATAATATGCAGGCGGAAGGTCAATACTATAAGCCAGTCAAAATTTATCAACAAAAAACCTTAAGTACATTTTTTACTTGGCCTTATGTTATAGATTTTGTTAGAAGAACTTCAGAAATTTTAAGTAAAGGACCAGCCCCCATGCACTCAACAACGGTTTTTATAGTGCTTTTGATCCTATCAATCCATATTTACCAATAAATTCAATATTTCATTATCAACTCATGGCAGTGTTATATGATGCGTTTAAACTTCATTCAAATGTTATAAAAAATGTGCATTTTGACAGCGCTCTCTCGAAACGAAGAGTCTCAAATCTATTTATCTATGGTTAGTAAAAGGAATGAGGGCAAAAAATTTGAAAATTTGAGCAAGTGTTTCACGCACCGAGTAGAAGAAACCAAATGCGCAGAAATTTTCGGCAGAGAGAATGACGATTTCTCAATTTTTCGGTAACGTTTATAATCGCATGGCTTCCCCTCATAAGTATGTACATATATGAATGTATGTATGTAAAATGAATGAGTTTTAAAATCTTTGAGCTTACAGGATTGCCCATATGCGTGAGCGTGTATAATTGTACAATTTTTATACCAAAATGGGTATAAATGTATACTACTTGCAGGACACCTGACTTCGATTCTCGGGATTCTCGGTGAATCGGGATTCTCGGTGAAGACAAAAAAGGGAATTGTTTTTTTTTTAATTCTTTTAAAGCAAGGAAAATTATTTAAAATGAGCCGGCACCTTTACCACTGCTGTATAATGTATATCATTTCTGTTATGAATCAGAGACTTTATCTACTGGGTTGTAGATGTCGCTAAGGATAGTGGGGAATTTCTTTACGCCATGCGTGCACGGGTCCATCTAGCGTACATCGAAACAGTTAGATACTGTAGTTTTGGCTTTTGGTAAAAGCTTTTATATACATATGTTGTGCTGTTGGAGATTACAAAATAGTTGGAGAGTTCTGGAAAGTTTGTAGGCTTCTTTTTTGTTTAATAACAAATAAACAAAGCATAATTTTCAAAATTTTTTTTCGCGAGACAGTAGAAATAGTCCATACCTAGATGGCAATATAACTTTTATAGGGATCTATCTATAAATACTATATGAAGTTGGGTTGCGAAAATTACTATGGGGAGAGTGTTAGCCTATTAATATATTATAGATAGATAGATACTGCTGAAATTTTTCATAAGGTAATGAAAACATGCACCAACTGCAGTGATTAGATTTCGGCTTGTAGTAAGGCTACAGATTATTTTCAACAACATTTGAAAGGTAATAACTCCTGCTTTACATTTCTTTGCATGGATTTTGACATTGTTCTTTTTTCTCTTCTATTTTTGAAAATTCCTCCTCTGGTGTTGCTATCAAAATATTTTATTCTACATAACTAACTTCATTCTTAGTATGAAAAATACATTTTCTGCTTAGAAAATATACTTTTCCAATATTTTATTGTAGTAGACTACTACTTTTTTATAATAATGGAATAAATTGGTCACATTTGTTCGAGCATGTCCTATGAAGGCACTAATTGTACCCTTTTTATATCAAAATGGGTATAAATGTATACTAATTACAGGACACCTAACTTTTATTCTCGGTGAAGACAAAAATGGAAACAGTAGAAATAGTCCATACCAAGATGGCAATATATCTTTTATAGGGATCTATCTATAAATACTATATGAAGTTGGGTTGCGAAAATTACTATGGGGAGAGTGTTAGCCTATTAATATATTATAGATACTGCTGAAATTTTTCATAAGGTAATGAAAACATGCACCAACTGAAGTGATTAGATTTCGGCTTGTAGTAAGGCTACAGATTATTTTCAACAACATTTGAAAGGTAATAACTCCTGCTCTTGTATTTTTGAAAATTCCTCTTCTGGTGTTGCTATCAAAATATTTTATTCTATATACCTAACTTCATTCTTAGTATGAAAAATACATTTTCTGCTTAGAAAATATACTTTTCCAATATTTTATTGTAGTAGACTACTACTTTTTTATAATAATGGAATAAATTGGTCACATTTGTTCGAGCATGTCTATGAAGGCACTAATTGTACCCTTTTTCTACCAAAATGGATATAAATGTATACTAATTGCAGGACACCTAACTTTGATTCTCGGTGAAGACAAAAATGGAAATTGTTTTTTTTTTTTTTAATTCTTTTAAAGCAAGGAAAATTATTTAAAATGACACCAGCAACTACTTATACTTTCCAGCGTCTATTTACAGCTTTGCTCTAAATGAGACAATTGGTAATATTTTTCTGGCCAATCTTCAATAAATTAAAAAAAAAAATATTATGATAAAAGGTTTTCATATGTTTCAAGGCAAATATAATTTATAAAAAAAAAACCTTAACCTGCCCCGAACCCGTGCTTTTGAACCAGTAAACGCACGCATCAGAGCCGGCAAATTTACCACTGCTGTATCATGTATAACATTTCTGTTGTGAATCAGAGACTTTATTTACTGGGTTGTAGATGTCGCTAAGGGTAGTGGTGAAATTCTTTATGCAAGGCGCGCACGGGTCCATCTATCGTAGGTACATCGAAACAGTTATGTACATACTGTAGTTTTGGCTTTTGGTAAAAGCTTTTATATACATATGTTGTGCTGTTGGAGATTACAAAATAGTTGGAGAGTTCTGGAAAGTTTGTAGGCTTCTTTTTTGTTTAATAACAAATAAACAAAGCATAATTTTCAAAATTTTTTTTCGCGAGACAGTAGAAATAGTCCATACCTAGATGGCAACTTTTATAGGGATCTATCTATAAATACTATATGAAGTTGGGTTGCGAAAATTACTATGGGGAGAGTGTTAGCCTATTAATATATAGATATGCTTCAATTGTGCTACTTGGTGGAGAATTTTTTATGTTGTTGTACATTTTGGGAGTTTTTCCCGCCAATATAATTTTTGCGCTTCGATACCACTATTATATACATAAAATATATATACCTCTAACGTATCATGTTTCAATTTCGGGTTGTCTCCTTGTACATATTTTGCCTCCTGAATCTGACTAGATAACTATAGAACTTAACCGGTATATATGCACACTAAAGCGTATCACGGTGTATGGAGGAAAAAAAAGTTGAAATTGTTCCCCCCCAGTTTGAACACTTACCTTATGAGGTTTTCAAAAAATTTTTTTTAATTTTTTTGTCACCCTGTAAAAACAGCGAAATTTGATTTTTTTCTATAATTTCTATATTTTACGTTCGATTTTCAAAAATAATACATTTTTGGAAAGGTATTGACTAATGCAATATTTCATCCATAGAAACTATTACTCCATCATGCCAAGTTCAGCTTTTATTTTAGTTTTACTAAAACCAACACCCTGTATTTGAAAACAAAATAGTTTTCTGAAAACTAAAAAACAAAGAATACTTACCTGCATATATATGGACGAAATCTGACACGGGTTAAACCCTTTACAACGATATATCGTTCTTTGAAATCAAGGCTCAATTGGAAAAGTTATAAGCAAAAAACGAATTTCGCTGTTTTTACAGGGTGCCGAAAAATTTTTTTTTCCATTTTTGAAATCATCAACAAGTAAGCATTCGAACCAGGGGGGAACATTTCAAACTTTTTTTGGCGATACGCTCTAATGTACACGCATAAGAAAATACATGTGTCTCATTGACTCCCGATCTTTTTTATTATCTACCGATTTCCACACTTTGAGAGAACAGGCCCAGAGAGCACAGTTTCTTACTCTTCGTCGTGTTTTTTTGTCTTCCGCATATATGTACCATATGTACCTTTAGATTTTTTTGCTGCATGCGAGCCTTCTTTTTATTTACTAAATTATGTATGTACGTAACAAATTAAGGTGGTGAATATTGCAATAAATACATCTTTGGCACAGTAGCAGTTAGAAATAAAACGAGCCAGTGAGGGATCTGGTAGGATTCGCTGCCTAGTAATACTCGGTATTCCCAATTATTAGTTAGCATTTTCCTTAAATATTTGGTGGTTTTTCTGCACTCTAGCTACTAAATTTAGTACCGTCAAAAATGGATTTAAGTTTATTTGCCCGCTGCTCAGATCAGTAGCGCGATTCACTAACTTTTTTAACGTAATTTGTCAACGATAAATTAACTTAACAATAATTTAAACAATTTTGTGATTCACTAACTGTTTTAACACAATTTGTCCACGATAAAATAACGTAACAATAATTTTAATTATCTATGCTATTCACTAACTTTTTGTCAACTCTTCAATCGTTAATTTATCGTAGTCGATTTGTAAATTGATATTTTATCACGTTATCCGTTGGTGTCGTTGAAATATTGGTTAAAATAAAAATAAATTAAAAACTAATTTTTTGAGCAGAAGTATTTCTATATTTAAAAAAAAAGTATTTATTTAAAAAAAATATATATTTTAGAAAAAATGTCTCCTAGTTATTGATATCGAACTTGCGACGTCTATTTTGTTATCCAGACGCTTGTCAGCTGCGCTACTGCGACACCAACGGCGGCGCTGGCAAATGCTGCAATTAACATTTAAGCAACGTTCTAGTCAATTTCGACTGAGATGCCACATGTCATCATTTTAAACAATTACTTAAACGTTATTCTTAAATCCGAGTTAGTGAATCGCACAATTGTTAAATTAAACAGTATACGTTAATTATAAATATCTCTATTGCGAAATTGTTAAAAGTTAGTGAATCGCGCTACAGGTAGTTGAATTTAATGTGAACTTTGATGCTACAAAATTTCATTGGAAATCATGAAGGATGAACTCACCGAGTTGTGGATAAAAGTAAAAACTGCATACGAGAGATGCATGGAGTCCCTGGAGGAGGAAGAGGAAGTAGGGGCGGTTAGGGCCAAGTATTCAGCTACTTTCAAAGACTACTTGTCTGGTATGAGCTGCATTACACAATGCTTGAAAAAATACGAGGTCACTCCACCGCCATCTTTAGACTTCCCGACACATTACATTAATAATAAACGGTTAAGCAAGGTGGAAAAATTGTTCCACATGATTCGAAAGACCAGCGGGGAGCTAAAGAGATCGTGAGCAAATCTCCGCTCATAAACCAAGGCTTTGAATTGGCATGGAGTAACCTAAAAGCCAATTATGAGAATAAGCGTGTACTTGTTAACAGCCACTTAAAATCGTTATTAGCTTTATCACCAGTGGTGGGCACCACTACAAACAAACATCAGCACAACTTGCGCAGGTATGCGTGCGCTTACGAAAGGACGGTGGGACAAACCGCAATTTTGATAGCTGTAATTTTTTTCATGTTGATGTTTTATATGCTTTTGGTTTTATTTTTATTGTATTTTTTAAACAAAAATATGCTCTTCTTTATTCAAAAACAACTTTTAATTTTTTTTTTTAATAATAAAATTCTGTGTTTATTTAAAAATAAAAGAAAAAATGTCGCTTTAAATTATATAAGATTTAACGACCTAGAACAAATCAAACATTGTGGCTCTCCAGCGCTATTTAAAATAAATAAATATTGAATTTCCCACCCAATCTGAAACTTCATACAATTTTGTATAAATGAACAACAATGTTTACCCACTGCCCACAAACCTGTTTCTTTGACTCATGAAAGCAAACAGAGCGAACTTCTTGCTCATATTATGCTCTCCGCTTTTGTGTACGTACACACGATTTTACTCTCTTGGCTCCATAGAGCCGCTCTGCCCATCGTTGTTTATCACTCATTAGAACTGAAAGCGCCACTGCGTTGAAGGAATTGCAGCGAAATATCAATGGATGCTTAGAAGCGTTGGAGTTATACGACATCAACGTATCGGGTTGGGACCCAATCAGAGTATTTCACTGGTCAAATAGGCTTCCGGAGACAATGGGAACAATCATTGTTGGATAAAACGGCCATACCAGAACAAAAAACACAATTGCTGTCTCAACTGTCTTATGCGGGGTCACTCAGTAAAAGAGTGCAAAATCAGTTATTCATGCACCACGTGCAACAGCACGCATAACACTCTACTTCATAAACCTACACCAGTTTTACAAACCAATAGTCAAGAGGTTAATCGTGCCACCTCTTCCCAAACGTACCACACAAATATATAGTCCATTACCTCAAGTAGTACCTCCTTAACGAGGAGTGAGCCATCTGATAAGCCCATAAACATCGGTTCAGCCCTTCTAGGAACCGCCATTGTAAACATTTGCCACTTGGGCTCCATATACACGGCCCGTGCCTTAATCGATTCGGCGTCGGATTCATTTCGGAAAGGATCAGAAAGCTGTTAAAACTTCCCTTCTCTAAAACCAATGCAGTCATCTCAGGACTCAACAAGGTGTCGGCAAATGCTTCAAAGGTTTGCGCATTCACTTTAGGTTCGCCACGCGACCCAAATTTGTTAATGGAAACTACCGCATTTGTATTGCCACAAATTACCGGTAACTTGCCGTCAAGGTCATTAGATGGGTCAATCCTTAACGAGCTACCTGGGGTTCACTTAGCCGACCCCAATTTTTTAATAAGCGGTCCAATAGATATTTTAATCGGGGGGATATGTACCCCAAGGTTATGATGGATGGGGTGAAGCGGAGCCTTCATAGAAATCTTTTATTCCAAGAAACGGTGTTTGGATGGACAGGGGCAGCCTCCAACACTTCCGTGTCTTGCTTTGCCACCAAGGTTTCCATAGGAGAGGATATTTCCATGGATAACCAACTTCCAAAATTTTGGGAAGTGGAGGAGGTCCCAAGGCGGATCATCCAAACTAACGAAGACATGTTTTGTGAGAAGTTATTTGCTAAATCCACCACACGGAGCCCAGAAGCTAGATATATCGTATCACTGCCCTTTAAACAGGGATAGCCTACGGAAATAAAACTAGGAGCTTCACGCCCTAACGCGTTACGACAATTTATTCATAACGAAACCAGGATGTCAAAAAATAATGGCCTTAAAGAAGAATATGACAACGTCATAAAGGAGTATCTGGATTTAGATCATATGGAGAAAGTACAAAACCCTCCTTTCCAGCATTTCCTGTCCCATTTCGACTTGCCCCATCATGCGGTTGTTAAACCTGACAGTACAAGCTTAAAGTCGTGTTCAATGCCTCCAAAAATTCATCAAATCGAGTCAGTCTTAATGATATATTACACGTAGACCCTGTTCTACAAGCGGACCTTGCATTATTGCTTATTCGGTGGAGGATATTTAAGTTTGTTTTTAACAGCGATATCCAAAAAATGTAAAGGCAAGTCCTACTGCACCCAAACCATAGGCCATACCAACGACTCTTGTTTCGCGATAACGTAGATAAAGACATCGGGGACTACCAACTGAAAACCGTAACCTTCGGAGTCCTTACTTGGCTATCAGAACTCGCAACAAAAATTCTAAGAAACTCCATGTATGTCGATGATGTTCTGGTAAGCTTTCCCGTTATTTCCACTGCTCTACGAGCCCGCAAAGAGTTAATAGAAGCTCTAGCCAGTGCAGGATTTTCTTAACGGAAATGGTCTTCACACAGCAAAGAATTATTGTCAGACCTACCCAAGGAACATCTCTTAGAAGGGGAGTTTTTAGACTTCGACGAGACTGTAAGTGAAGTAACACTGGAGTTTAGCGTGTGATCCAAAAGTGAGTGTTTATTAAAAATTCTTTCTCTTTTTATACAAATTATTGACTTACACGTATAAGCTTAAACACTAATACTTACAAACTACTTTCGTAATGTGTAAATATGTATAATATGTAGAAATGTCTAGCGTCAGCATTTTGCGATCAAGTGCTGTCATATGTAACCAAATATGCGGCATGTGCTAGTGAAGTTGAACTCCCGCTGAGTTCATGATTTATCTAGGTCACTGGTGTTTGTTTATTGTGACGAAATATTCTGAAGTCAACAGCCTGTTCGTCACTCTACACCATCCACCTTAAGAATAGTCATATATAATTGGTTGAAATTGGATAGGACTATTAATAAGTGCTTTTTGTGTTTTATTGTAATTTCTTGTTGTACATATTTTTTTTGATATTGCTCGCGTTGTTTGTTTTTGTTTAAATTCGCTTTGCGCGTACATACTTATATATAATATTTTTTTTCTTTGTGTATATTTGTATCATTATGAGTAAAGTGTTTACAAACATTTTGTGTTTTGTTTTTTTTTTCAACATACTGACTTTGTTTATGTGTGTTCGTGTGCATATTTACATATCGACAGCCACACTGCAAAACCCTGTATGTTCAAAACCAAAAAGTTTTCAGGAGAGGGAAAAAACTGTAATAATTATGAAGTATTTATAAGAGCGACGGTTATTTCATTTCACCACTGGAAAGAAACGGGAAGTTGTAACCCGATTTTGACTGAATTTTAATGTGCTAAATATCACGATCTATGGGAAAGGCTCAGATCCTTATTTTTGGAAAAATACGGGGTTTTGCAGTGTGGCTGTCGATATATTACTTTGAGTAATCTGGAGTGCTTTATTTTAGATTATTTTTTTTTTTGTATTACTACGGTGTTATACTGGTTTAAGTCTAATTTTATGAATTATTACTTGTTTAGCTATTACTATCGCCTATGTTATGTGGTACTAATGTAAAATTATTATTTATATCTATACTTTTAACTTTATATTTTCCTTTATATCTACTATCTAACTTATGGGAGGCCTCTTCTCTAACTAATACTAAATCTCCTATATTTATCTCCTTACTATAACTACTTTTAACATAATTAAACTTTTGTTTTTCTTTAGCCTCTTGGACTAATTTTCTAGCTCTCTGCTGTGCTATCTGGAGTCTATTTTTTATTTCTTTGTCATAAGCCTCGTGATTTTACAGTGGGCTGATTTTATTTTCTTTTAAAAATTCGTAATTTGCTGGATTTTTCCCAAATATGAGCTCAAACGGGCAATATTTATGTATGATAGACGGCGTTGTATTGTAACAATACGCGAAGTACTTAAGGTATTCATCCCATTCGTCTTTGTCACTGGATATGTACGAGCGTACATATTCACTGAATGTTCGGTGACTGCGTTCTACTGTACCCAAGGTTTGATGATGATAGGGTGTTGAGGTTTTATGCAAAATTTTTAGTAATTTACACAGTTCTTTGAATAAGTTGTTTTTATATTCGGTGCCCATGTCTGTCATAATTGATTTTATGTGTCCATAAATCAAAATGAAGTTTTCAAACACGGCCTTAGCAACTGTTGTTGTTGTTTGCTTGGGACTGGAATCGCTACCAAGTATTTTGTTAGATCGCATATAATGGTAACTGCATATTCGTTTCCATTTATCGATTTCGGTAATTTGTCCCCTAAGGTCAACTGTATTTGTACAAGTCCTAAGTCCTGGTAAAGAATTGTCCTAAGTCAATCTTATCCTCAGCAATTAGGTTGCTTGTATCAATATTGCTACAAATTTTCTTTCCTTTTTTGAAATATAATTTTTACTTCAAATTTATTTAGCACTTCATATATTTTGGGGTTTTCTTTGTGACTTTGTTTATCTTCAACGTTAGTGTTGGTATTTTTTGCTGCTGATCTTGTTTTTACTCTTAGGCCCATTTTCATAAAAGCCGGTTAGCGCTTTATCGGAATTTAATCGGTGATTTGGCTAAAATTCGTTTTCACCATGCCCGGTTATCATGGATCAGCCGATTAAAGCCCGATTAATTTGATCGGCGATGGATGGCCGGTTAACTGCTGATTGAGCAAACTTTGACGTCTGTCAGCTGTGTAGAAAATAAAATGCGGCAGTGATTGAATTCTAGAATTCACCTATAATATTGATTAAATGCAAATACCAAAAACGTTTTGGTATGTAATAAATATATAAGGACTTACCAACTCTCAAAAGAGGTTTTCACTAATAAGATTGATTTATCCGGTGGTGGAGAAGAGGCTACGCGCAAAGGCAGCAGCTCCGGCGCTGTTATTGAATCTATGAAGAATCATGGTAAGGGCATCTACTCGGGAACATTGAATCCAGCTTTACAAGATCGTTATGGACGTCCCAAACGCGATATCTCTACAGTTATACATATATTGAATGATTTTTGGGCGCCACACCGCAGTATAGTCGTGGTGCGCGCATAAGCTTTGAGGCACCAAGCACATCAGCTTCGTCGGCCACAAGTGGTGTTGCTGGCACGTCGAGTACCAATGGCATACGAAGCAGCAGCAAGCAGGTTAGCTAACATTTTTTGACATATAAAGTTTGACTTAGTAATCCATTTTTCATTTACTTTCAGCTCACCGGGAAACAGCATCACCATCTTCATCAGAGCAGAGCAAGCAAAGGCTTGAGGCACGCAAATTGAAGGGCGCCCCATATGCCACACGTGGAACAGTTGGTGCACCAACCACTAAAGCAGCGAGCACCACCATATTCAGCGCAACTGCCACTATCTCAGTTCAAGAACAACACAGCAAACAACATTTCGACCAATTTCTGAATAACTTAAACAATTGTGTCAACAAGGAGCTTATAGATTCGGCAGCAATTGAATTCCTGCTAAATTTCAATACAAAGAACAATCGGAAAAAGCTGACGAAATCAATTTTTACAGTACAGTGGTATGCATTTTTCTTGTCTAAAAAGTATCACTTTTATAATGCATTTATACTCCTATTACAGAACACGTTTGGATTTACTGCCATTTCTTTCACGCTTTGTTGCCATTGTTAACCTATACAATACTGATGTTGCTAACGATTTTTCAGAGATGTTACGCAAAGAATTCAAATGGCATATACGTAAAAAGAATCAACCCAATATCGAATCAAAAACTAAAATTGTACGCTTCATTGGTAAAATGGTTAAATTTGGACTATGCAAGAAGTTCGATGCTCTCAGCTGCTTCACACACTCAATCCTGATTATATATACCAGCGTCTCAAAGATCTTGGAAAACAGTATGAACCTCGCTTGCTGCTATAAGTAAGTATAGATGCTGTTAAAACAAGTCTACTATTTCTACAAATATTTCTATATAGGAAACACATGCAGCTTTGAAAAATTTAACCCGCATATCCTTGCTAACCGATTTAACGCTTATGGTTGCATGGAGCCCAGAAGAGGGAGGCAAAATTATAGAGACTTACAAACAATTTGAAAAACGTTCGACGGAATGGATTGTGGAACGGGTTGAATCAAGTCCACATCAGAAGGTTTGTCTGAAATAGTTTTACCTTAACTCTTGATTCTGATCAAATATTTATTTTAGCTGGTTTCTGCTTTGACTAGCATTAAGCCCGTGAGCAAAACTGATGCCGTAACACTGATACAGAATTTTGGAAAATTCGCTTGTAATTTGGCTGGGGCCTCGGAAAGCTGCAAAGCTTTATTAAACTCTGCATGAACATTTTCTTACCAAGTAAACAAGTTATTAACTGGCAATTTATATTTATTGAATAAAATTATTTGCAAAAATGGAATAACTTCTAAGCTTACCTATACTGTGATTGAATGTTGAAGGATCTGAATTTGATATCGTTACATATTGTTGCCATAGCTTAACACAGCTTCAATTAAACAAAATCCAATCGAATTTTCTGAACATTCTCTTCTGCTTTGTTATTTAACGAATAAATCAGAATATGTGAATTATATTGGATTATTGACTGTTTGCAACAGGACACTCAGCCAACGAGTACAAGATTTCCAATTACTTCAACATTCCACGGTATTATCGGCTCGTAAACATGAAACAAGGCACTTCTACCTTAGTATACATACTAAAATACCTGTTCTAAAATATTCAGGTTTATTTCAAATTAACATACGAACATCTTTTAAAGAAACTCAATGAAATGATACAATATTTTAATCAAACTTGATTTTATTCAATTAATTGAAGATATT
Organism: Sphenella marginata; assembly: GCA_951509765.1. Lineage (NCBI taxonomy): Eukaryota > Metazoa > Arthropoda > Insecta > Diptera > Tephritidae > Sphenella > Sphenella marginata. The sequence continues at coordinate 36,061,636 of OX608078.1, read as the reverse complement.
ATAATTTAATTGTACCATCATCGCTACATGAAATAAGTTGACCTTCATGTGCTGGATTCCATTTAACGGCATTGACGTCTTGTGTGTGCGCCTTATCCTTCGATGGAATCATGGTTGGTTCATTCTTTTTTGAATTTGCATCTTTTTTAAATATGCGTATTGCATCATCTCCACAACCAGTAGCGATTAGTCCAATTTTTTTGCACCATGACACATCACAAATAGTTCGCGAATGGTCGCCAGATAAGGTACAAACACATTTCCAAACTGTTTTATCTTCTGGTGTGTATATACCTTCCTCATTACCCGGATGATAAGCACGCCATATTTTCAGTCTTATCATCACTGCAAGAAACCAAACGTTACCATCTGCATCGAAATCGATGCTCCACACCGTATGCGAATCTAATGTAGCCGTTGTGTACCAATCGTTATCTGTGGCATTTTCAGCATACATTTTTATTGTATTACCATAGAAAGCTGATGCCATTCTGGTTATGTGAATTGAGTACAGCAGCACAATCGAATTAATCAGGGTAGGGCTAAGTAGCGCTACAAAATCAACAACATCGAACTCATCATCACTAGCCAATTCCCAAATCCATACCGATTTGTCCCGCGAGCATGTGGCTAAAAGGTTGCCGGAACTTGACCAACATGCACTTTTTACTTAATTTTCATGTCCCTCCAATGTAGCAACGCACTCAAATTCTCCTAAACAAAATAATTTAGATTAGGAAATTAACTTTTGTTCATCGTAACACATACCAGTTGCCTTCGACCATATCGCTGTTGTACCATCAAAGCATGATAGCCAAATGATGTACCCTCTGGTATGGGTGCGTTGAAACCTGGAATTTTTAAATTCGGATATGATGGTGGTGGACCATATCGTTGCTGTGCAATCAACCATGGTGGTGGAATTTTATGGGAATTCGGTCCAACCGGCAAACCAAGACCTATACGCAGCTCTTCAGATGAATGGCCTGATTTTTTCTCTTTTAAACGTGTCTCATACTCTTTACCCTCATAATACAGGTCACCATGTATGGTCATACATGTTTGTTTGCCATTTAAAGAACATTACTAATATATTAATTCAGCCAATTCACTAATTTACTTTCTGTGAAAACGTAAACAAAACGAAAACCAGCTGTTTTGCCAATTCACAATGCAATTTTTTGCTAATTTATTCACAATGATGTGTCTAATAGGCGATAACTTAACCAGGCTTTGGTGAAAACCAAATTGTCGATTCAGAAAATCAGCGATTAAGGAATCACCGATTAGGAATAATTTAACCGGCTTTTATGAAAGCGGGCCTTAGTATTTTACTTGCTTCCACTGACATATCTTTTAAATTTGTAATTGTTATGCGGGACAATGCATCCACAAAGTGGTTTTCTTTTCCTGCGATGTACTCCACATCAAAATCGTACTCTTCTAAATCGAGTCGTACGCGTGTTAATTTAGATGAAGGACTCCTCATTGAGAATAGGTATGTTAAAGGGCGGTGGTCAGTTTTAACTAGGAATTTTCTGCCATAGACGTATGGTCTGAAGAAGGTTATGGCCCAATGGATTGCGGCTAGTTCTTTCTCTATTGTCGCTTTGTTGGTTTCGCCTTTTGTAAATGACCCAGAGGCGTAAGCGATTGGTAACTGTATGCCATTGTGCTCTTGGCTAAGGACTGCTCCGCAAGCGTATCCACTTGCATCTGTTGTAATGCAGAATTGTTTATCGAAGTCTCGGTATTGCAAAAGTTTTGGGCTGATTAATGCTTCCTTTAAGTAGACAAAAGCTTTTTCGCATTCTTCTGTCCAATCGAAGGAAACATTCTTTTTGCAAAGTCTATTTAATTTTCTTGAGTGTTCTGCGAAGTTAGGTACAAATCTTCTGTAGTAATTGCAGAAGGCTACGAATCTTTTAACATCGTCTGCTGTTTTTGGTGTTGGATACTTTTGAACTGTTTCAAATTTGCTTTGGTCAGGCCATATTCCTTTGTTTGTACATTTATGGCCTAAATAAGTTACTTCTTGGTTGAAAAATAGACATTTGTCTGGATGCAGTTTTAGATTATATTTTCTACAAGTGGAGAACACGTCTCTTAAATTTTTTAGCATGTGGTTTTCAGAGCAGCCTAATACAACCAAGTCATCCATGTAGAGGAAGGCTTGGGATGGTTTGAGCCCTGCGAATGCTAGGGTCATCATTCTTTGGAATGAATTTGGTGCTACTTTTAATCCATATGGTAGTCTTTTGAACATGTATGTGCCGTTTTCAGCTGTGAATGAGGTGATATCTCTCGAGTCCGGGTGTAATTCTATTTGGTGGAAACCTGCCATGAGGTCTAGGCATGAAAAATATTTTGCTCTACCAAGTTGGTCTAGAATATCATCAATTCTTGGAATTTGTCTTCTGCTAACTTTTTGTTAACTTGTCTGTAGTCAATCACCAATCTCCATCTTTTTTCTGTGCTTCCTGGGAGCGATTTTTTAGGAACCAGTAAGATTGGGCTATTGTACTCTGATATAGAGGGTTCTATTATGTCATCATCGATTTACTTATTAATATGTTTGCCGATTTCTCCTTTTTGTGTCTGCGGTAGTCTATAATTTTTTATGTAAACAGGGGTGTCATGCTTCATGTGTAATTTTTGTTTGTAAAAGTTGTTTGATGAAATTGGTTCTGTTTCTAGTGCAAATATGTCTAAGAATTCTGTGCATAATGATGTTACCTGAGGGTTGACGTAATTTGGAAAATTTTTCGTTAGTCATTTTAGTTTTTCTGTATTGTTGCTTTTTTCCTTATGTGTGGGTGTTTCAATTAGTGTGTATTCGTCTAGATTTTCGGTGTCGATTTTGTAGTTTTCAATAGCTGCGTTTTTATGTGTTGTGTTGATAATTCTAACGAAAGTTTGATCTGTGTTTGTGATTGTATTTGCTATGAAGATGCCTTCTGATAATTGTTGGTGAGGTATAAAAATGTTTTTGTTATTTGTAATTACTTTAACTTGCCTGATGACTTCCGACCTAGCTGGGATCGTGATTGTATTGACAGATAGACAATTTGTTAGGTTGATAGTTATTGTTTGTGGGAAATCGTATGGTCTTAGGATTAATTTATCCTCCGTTTCGCCATAGTCTAACATGCAATTGTAATTCTTTATAAAGTCTAGTCCTATTATTCCATCGCATGGAATTGGGAAATTGTCTTCTACGACGTGAAATTTATGGTAAATTAGAAGTTCATCGCCTTTTAAGTCCGCTTTAACTGTACCTAGTGTGCTAGTTATACCCTGACCAATGCCCTTTAAATCTGTTATTTGGCCTGTATTTATCTTATTATTACTGCTTACTTGATGTTTTTTAATAATGGAGATATCGGCTCCTGTGACAACTAAGAAATTTGAGATTGAATTATTTAATGATGTCCTTGTAGATATAAAACTGTTTAGGTGTAGGTTTAGTACACATATTTTTCTAGTTATTGGTCTTGAAGTGGAGTCTCTTGGTTTTCCGTCTGGTTGCAACTGCGCACGTTGCGTGTCTGGCTATAGGGTCTGTTGCCATTCTGTTCTTGTGCTCCTCTCTGGGAATTGTTGTTTTGTCTAAAGTTATTGTTGTATCTTAGTTGCGGTATGAATCTCCTGCCTTGGTAGTTTCCATAGTTGTTACCTCTGTAACCTCCACGGAAATTACTTCGGTATTGACCTTGTCGTTGTACATTCAGAATTGTGTTTGAGCTGCCTGTTATTTCAGTGCAGCTGTTGGTGAATTTAGAAATTGCGTCGTTCATTGTGGTGAACGTTCCAGCTTGCATGATCATTTTGACCTTGTCATTGGAGCTGTTTTTACACATAGCTTTGACTGCTACTTGTGTTGAGTATTTCGTTGCCAAGTCTGGGTTGAGTCCATCCGAAATATAAGCTCCTTCCAATGACCTGGTAATTTTTTCTATTTCCGCTGTATATTGATTTGCAGTTTTACTGCGTTGTTGGATGTTCAGGAGTTTTGCTGTTAAAACTTCTACTGATTCTCCTTTTACTGCAGATTTTAATTTTGATTTTATTTGGGTTATCGTGTTTTCAGTACTAATGAAGTTTCTTGCCGTGCCTTTTAGCTTGGTTTTTATTATTGTTACCGCTAAGGCTTTGTGGGCTTCTTTTATTTGATCGAGTATGTCAAGGGCGTCTAAGAAACTTTGGAAGTTCTCTGGCTTACCATTAAACTCTGGTAGCACTGATGAGGCAGTTTTAATAAAGTCCACAATGGTTTGTGGCATTGTGACGTTTTGGTTTTGGGTAATTACCGGTTTATTGTCTCCTATAGATGAGGATGACTGAGTAGGCAACTGAAAAGTAAAGTCCTCTCTCGACGCACGAAAATCACACTCTACAAGTCACTCATCGCTCCCGTCTTGCTATATGGTGCAGAGGCGTGGACACTAACAACATCTGACTAGGCTGCATTGGGAGTATTCGAGAGAAAAGTTCTGCGAAAGATTTATGGGCCTCTACGCGTTGGCGACGGCGAGTACCGAAGAAGATTTAATGATGAGTTGTATGAGCTTTACGCAGACGTCGACCAGTGTTGGGCGTTAATCAATTAAATTTTTAATTGATTAATTAATTGATTAAGAAATTAATTGCAATTAAATCAATTGCAATTGAAGTAATTACAATTAAATAAATTGATTTAAAATTGATTGCAATTGAAATTTAAATTGTTTGTTGCAATTAAGTTATTTACAACTAAATTAATTATATTTGAAAAAATTATAATTAATTTTTAATTGTATTATGAAGCAATTAATAGTATACGTTTGTATATATACATATGTACATATATAATTTATCATTTTTTGTAAGTTTGATTTATTTCAAATATTGAAAATATATCAGGAGCACAGAATTTCTATGTAAGCAATTATAAAACAGCGAAATGAAAATTGAGCTAATACAGTTTTAGGCAAAATATAAAGACCTCAAACGAAAAGTTCTAAAATTTCTTTGACATAAATTTGTGATGAAATCTTGTGAAGCTATTAAGAATAATGTGATTTATGACTATATTAAGAGCATACAAACTACAGTGGAAGTCAAAAGACTATAGATACCATTCATAGTGTAATAAAAATATCTCAACAGCTCTGCTTTTTTCTGTGGTATCTGCCCTGATTCCTACAACCCTGTTATTTATACTGCACTTGACGGCGATTAAGGGCTATAAGGATTTTCTTTATAACATGTTATTCAATGCGCATCCCGCATGATCACAATCAATGCTCACGATAACCTCTATAACTGGTATCTGATCATGGGGAATACACAATGAAAGGAATTTCATATAAAACGAACTTAAAATTTGGCTTTCTGGTCAAAAAAGCCAATACCGGGAAGATTTCTTTTCGAAATTTTTGTTACATATGTAATTCAAATGCAAGATTCGCCACCTTTAGGATCGGAGAAGAGTCAAAGCAAATTTCATTTTTATATTTTACCGAAAAAGCATAAGATACACATGTAGGGTAAAATAATCCTACTAATTTTTATATTTTTTTTAAGTCATCTAAAAATATTTGGATACAATTTTTAGTTGCGGTCTTAATAGTTCAAACGTTGGTGTACTATTCATCCAACATTTAAAAAAGTTGTTGACGTTTTTGCCAGTGAATGGTGTTTTTTCGAAAAAATTCAATATTCAAAATTCAAATATTGCTATAAATGTAATAGGAGCACAGACATTTCATAGAGGCTATTATACAAAAAAAAGTTTAACTCAAAATCAAATTTCTGCCACAAACTTGTGTACATGCAGGGGGACAGTGAGGGGACAGTAACCTCTCCTCGACTCAACTTACTGTTGCATTAAAAGTAATTACAGTAGATCGTTTTTCTTGAAAATAATAGGTGTTGTTGTACTTTTCTAATAGTTAGTAATAATATTGATCTTCAAGTTGTCAAAGAGCTTATAACATATGTATACGCAGACTTGGAAAAAGATAAATCTAGATGGACTTTATGTAAAATACTGTTCAAAATGCCTTAAAACTATTTGTTTGCAAATGCAGTTGCAGGATTGCATTTATAAAAATCTTTTCAGCAAAATGGCAACACGTTCTACAATTGTATAGCAAATATTTACGAAAGTTGGCAATAAACTATTATCCAGATATCCGGATATGATGCGTTTGCATATCATTTACACCAAACGTACGCGGTACCTAAATTTTCAAAAATTAAAAAAAATATTAATTTTTTTTTTTGAGGACGCTACTGATTTTTTTTTTTTGTCTAGGCTACTAGATGTTTTTTGTTATATTTCAGTCAAAACAAAAGTATCAGATATACATACATTACATGAAAGAATTATAAGACCAAACAATTTTTATGTCTACAATTTATGAATTCATTTTACATTTTTGTATACATTAATAATTAATAACAATTAACATAGAACAAACACATTAAAATTAACAAAAAAGAAATTCCAAGCAATACTTAAACGGGTACAACGAATTATCCGTCAGCATACTGAAGCAATATTATAATATTATTATCTTGTGTTATTTTATCGTAATCTATTTTTTTCAAACACGCCTTGGGTTTTGAGCCAGTGGTTGAGTTTTTTACCGTTTTTACGCTGTTTCTCATTTTTTTGGCGTACGATTTATACTCCTCAACGCATCCCTCACCATGTTTGCGTTTCAAGTGGCCCAAAAAGTTGGATGTGCAGTTATTATAACCTTTAACCTTTGTAATAGGTTCAACCGGGCACTTCAGACAAACCGCTGTGATGTTATTGCCCTTAGACTCTTCTGGCAGTATCTTAAAAAACGTTCCATCCAGCAAGGAAAGTCGCTCTGTCGAAGATGTGAAGCTTTCAGATCGTTCGTTGATTGGTAGGGGCGAAATTGAATCGAATGGCTCTTTGACCGAAATGTCCTCCATGGCTATAACTAGCAAAGGAATATTTTCGTAAATTAACCAAAAAAAAAACTCAATTCAGTTCAGATGACACCGGATATTTTATTGCTGCAATGTTTATTCACAAACTGACTCGTTTGTAAAATGTTTCGTTATACATAAACCAAGGCACACTATATTTGACAGAAACTGTCACAACAAGTATGTAAAGTACTAAGCAAGGCGAATTAATAGAAGGTGGAAGCCAGGCGAATTACAAACACACATCCATACATTTTCAATGTACTTTGTTTTTGTAATTTGTAGGACTAATGTCAAAATCGTATGGCGGCTAAATGTGTAGTGTCAAAATTTGAGAAAAAAGTAGCTATCAGCTGATGGGATAATTCCACCTTGTATTAATTCGCCTTGGTACTAAGTAATTAACTCAAAAAAAAATAGTGAAAATTACACATTAGAGAAAATAATACCGCATCCCAGTTTCCAATAAAGGGGCTGATGAGAAGCTGGTGACTTCGAAAACTGCTATTCCAACCATCGAAGTGATTGGTGTGGGAATTACTTTTCATCAACATGAAATGGTGTTATAACTTTGGTCCGATGTTTGTAAGTATAGATCTACCAATAAGTCTAATGAAACTATCGGGGCGATTAGCATCAAAATGTTTATTTAGCATTAGTCGGACCAATACAACGCGGGTTTGGCTAATTGTTAGTAAGGATTGGACACTTAAAACCGTGATGCGTATTCATGAAGGGAATATCGCATTTGGCATAGCTTGTTTTACTTTAATAGCAATTGATAAATAAATTCAGTTTGAATTAAAAAAAATTAACTAACGTTTCGCAAAACCATTTGTATAGTAATAAATTGTTTGGTCTTATAATTCTTTCATGTAATGTATGTATATCTGATACTTCTTTTGTTTTGACTGAAATATAACAAAAAACATCTAGTAGCCTAGACAAAAAAAAAAAAATCAGTAGCGTCCTCAAAAAAAAAAATTAATATTTTTTTTAATTTTTGAAAATTTAGGTACCGCGTACGTTTGGTGTAAATGATATGCAAACGCATCATATCCGGATATCTGGATAATAGTTTATTGCCGACTTTCGTAAATATTTGCTATACAATTGTAGAACGTGTTGCCATTTTGCTGAAAAGATTTTTATAAATGCAATCCTGCAACTGCATTTGCAAACAAAGAGTTTTAAGGCATTTTGAACAGTATTTTACATAAAGTCCATCTAGATTTATCTTTTTCCAAGTCTGCGTATACATATGTTATAAGCTCTTTGACAACTTGAAGATCAATATTATTACTAACTATTAGAAAAGTACAACAACACCTATTATTTTCAAGAAAAACGATCTACTGTAATTACTTTTAATGCAACAGTAAGTTGAGTCGAGGAGAGGTTACTGTCCCCTCACTGTCCCCCTGCATGTACACAAGTTTGTGGCAGAAATTTGATTTTGAGTTAAACTTTTTTTTGTATAATAGCCTCTATGAAATGTCTGTGCTCCTATTACATTTATAGCAATATTTGAATTTTGAATATTGAATTTTTTCGAAAAAACACCATTCACTGGCAAAAACGTCAACAACTTTTTTCAATGTTGGATGAATAGTACACCAACGTTTGAACTATTAAGACCGCATATATGTAAAATATCTTTTGCATTTGTGACTGAAAGCAAACATCCTTGCTTTAGTAAAATGTAGGAAACAAAATTCTAAATTATAAAAGAGTGACACGTTTCTTCTCGATAGTGACGTTTAGCTTTTCCAAAAAATGGGCCCTATAGATATCAGAGCGAATTCCCATTTTCATATAGAAAGCAGGAATTTTGAAGTACGTATACCTCCTAATCAATTATTCGCACATGACCAAAATATTACCTTTTCAAGGATACATACAGTATTCTTATTATTTTATACATACACTTTTTCGATATATAGGAGCTTTATGAGCTCTCACACAAATAATGAATTGAACGTGATTTTGAAAATTTCCTATGGTCTTTTTTTTTTTCTCAACACTGTATTAACAGAGTTTTTATTTAATTATAAATATCTACATACTTTCATGAAAATTCTGTGCCCCTGATAATTTGTACTGAATATTTGAAAGAAATCAAGCAATTTTTTTTGGATATATGGCCGACATGTTAGTCGAAATATAACTTAATTGTTAAATTCGTTAGAAAATTTAAATTAATAAATTATTAATCGTAATAAACGATTAATAATTTATTAATTGTTAATTGCGAGCATTGCAATTGATTAATTATTAATTGTAACTTTTTATCATTCCAATTAACAATTGATAATTGTAGAAGTTGCAATTAACAACTATTTAATTGTTAATTGTTAATTGTTTTCACAATTTTAATTTGCCCAACACTGACGTCGACTTAGTACAGCGCATTAAAACACAGCGGCTTCGCTGGCTAGGCCACGTCGTGCGAATGAACGAAGACGCTCCAGCCCAGAAGGTATACTTATCGGCACCCGCCGGTGGAAGCAGAGGAAGAGGAAGACCACCACTCCGATGGAAGGACCAAGTGGAGACCGACCTGCGATCTCGTGGGGTCTCCAATTGGCGCCAGTTGGCGCAAAGAAGAAATGACTGGCGAGCTATGTTGGACGGTCAAAATCGCTCAGGCGGTTAGATGGCCATTTAAAGAAGAAGAAGATGAGGATTGGCTCGGAACGGGTGATGGGGTCCGGTTCTGTGTAGGATTTAATGTTAATAAATTGAAATCGATGACGATTTCCTTCTCCACTGTGGTGGGTATTGTTACTTCAATATTGTATCTAGCTAAGGAGGCCACCAATTTATCTCGTACAGTGGAAAAAAATTGGTAGGCTTCGTTTTGGTGTTCTTTTGTAAGTAAGCTATTTACCCTATTGACCACCTGTCTTGCTATTTAAAGCTTCTAATATTGAATTGAAATGTCTAATTATCGTTTCCGTTTTGATTGGGATGGTCTTGTTTATGCATTTGTATGCTTTATCTGCTTTTATTTTTCCCTCGTTAGTGCCTGATGGATTTCTTGCCAATTATTCATTTCTTGGTGTACAAGAATTTAAAGAAAAGGTATTTTTTTTTGTGTTTATATGCGTTGCTGTACGTTATTCAATTGTCTAATTTTATTCTTTATGCAATTTTTCGTAAGAATTGCGATTGTGACAATTAAAAGCGCAATTACGCATACGTAAATAGTTGGCCATTTGTCAAGAGTTTCTTCTGTGACAATTTTTTGCTCGTATTTTACTACTTGGTTATCCAAGTTCTTTTCGTCTGAATTTTCCTTACCGAATTCATATCCTGCCAAACCTATAAGTATCGCATGTAGAGCGGTTTTCCACCATGCCATTTTGAATAAAATTAGTAGATAAAAGATTTTTATTATTTTTTTTCAATTAGAAAATCTATCTTCTTTTTTTTTGTCTTTAAAATAATTTATAGTTAAAATATTTTCTAATTATCCGATTTATTTGTTTCCTAAGCACAAATTTTCATTTTTGCTAATTGTTAGGCTGCCGTGTGGCTTGCCGGAATTTGTTCTAAAAAATTTTTTGATGGTTGATGTTTTGAAGGTTGAGCTTGTGGTGAAGGTGTAAGTATTACCATCCTTTTTCAGTTCCACGGTGGGGCTAATGCTGTTACCCGTAAAACCATTCCAACACTTATATTTTTGCTGCCGGTCTTCTGGATGTCTTCTGTTTGGTGTTGGAGGGTTCATTAAAAAATATTAGCCGAAAAATACTTATTCTGCCAGTCTTCTGGATGTCTTCTGTTTGCTGTTGTAGATTTCATTCAAAAACATTTGCCGAAAAGAAGTCCAAATATGGCCGCAACACTTGTCAACGCTATATAAAATATCAGAATTTGCTTCTCGCCTGCTGTCCTGGCGGGATTATGACTGGCTGATACTAAGCCTGGTCTGGATCGCCATGTAAGTGAAGTAACACTGGAGTTTAGCGTGTGATCCAAAAGTGAGTGTTTATTAAAAATTCTTTCTCTTTTTATACAAATTATTGACTTACACGTATAAGCTTAAACACTAATACTTACAAACTACTTTCCTAATGTGTAAATATGTATAATATGTAGAAATGTCTAGCGTCAGCATTTTGCGATCAAGTGCTGTCATATGTAACCAAATATGCGGCATGTGCTAGTGAAGTTGAACTCCCGCTGAGTTCATGATTTATCTATGTAGGTCACTGGTGTTTGTTTATTGTGACGAAATATTCTGAGGTCAACAGCCTGTTCGTCACACTACAAGACTAGCAATACGAAAGCGCTTGGTGTTAGATGGAACGCTCGGTTGAATCACTTATATTTTATAGTTCAACCACTCGCACTAAAAGACTCATATACAAAACGCTAGCTTTTATCAATCATATCAAAACTGGCCGACCCTGCCGGCTGGCTTGCTCCTACACTTGTCATAGCAAAAATTATACTGCAACAGATATGGTTAGAGAGCACACCTTGGGATAAGCCCCTGCACACCCAAACACTTTTCAGATGGAAAAACTTCATTGAAAACTACAAATCCATAAGCCTCATTAAAATGCCGCGATGGGTGAAATATACCAGTAACGCATTAGTACACATTCATGCTTTTTCCGATGCCTCGGAAAAGGCATACGGCGGGGCGATTTACATTCGTTCAAAGAACGGAGAAACTCTATCTTCACACTCTTAGCCAAGACTAAAGTGCCACCTATAAAAACTATATCCCTTCCCCATTTATAGCTCTGTGGGGCCCTTCTGATAGCTAATATGCTAGACTCATTGCTAGACGAATCAATCTGTGCAGTATCGTCTATTTAAGCCTGACATCGACCCGAGGGACACCACCTTAGAACGTCAAGGTATGGTTGTCCGGTCAGGCGATGTCGACCTTGAAATCATAAACATTTACGTACCTCCTGTCACCTGTTGTCCCAGGGATTACTACCCTGACATTCGTGCGTTACTCAGAGACGAGAACCGCGTCATCCTTGGTGACTTCAACGCACACCACGACCTGTGGCACTCCAGCCTGCAGGCCGATGGTAGGGGACAGGAGCTGGCTGACCAAATAGATGATGCGACGTTCTGCACGGTAAATGGGGATGCCCCCACTAGAGTGGCGGTAAACTGCTCTAGCTCGCGAGAAGGGGAAAAGGCGTTTCGTATGGCCCTAATTTCAGCCTCCCATCAACACATTCCGTCAGGTAGAATAAAGTAAGTGCGTCCATTCTTCCCAGCAGAGGCAGCGGCCCTGGCAAATGAACGTGACCATATTAGACGACTTGACCCTACGGATCCTCAAATAAGGGATCTTAATGCGGAAATCAGACGCTTAGTAGATCAACACAAACGCGCTAAGTGGGAGGAGCACCTAAGGTCTTGCAACCTCTCGGCTAGAGTTGGCAAATTATGGTAGACGGTGAAATCTTTGTCCAACCCGACTAAACCTAACGACAAAATATCCATCGCCTTCGGTGATAAGGTTTAGTCGAAGCCAAAAAGATGCGCGAGCGCCTTCTGCCGACAATTTGTAATGCATCCTCCGTTGAACAAAGAGATTCCCTGAGCCACCAGGGAAGCGCACAAACACAAAAACAGCGATGCGCCCATTGCCATCTCCACAACAGAAGTTCATGAGGCTATTCGGAGATCTAAGAACACCAAATATATTGGCCCCGATGGCATTTCCATGCTGATGCTGAAACACCTCGGCGACGAAGGCATAAGATACCTTACACAAATTTTCAACCTTTCCCTTTCCACCTTTGTTATTCCTGAAAGATGGAGACAAGCAAAGGTGGTCCCACTACTAAAGCCTGGCAAGGCAGCTGCCGTAGGGGAGTCATATCGCCCGATATCTCTCCTCTCGCCAGTAGTGAAGGTGTTGGAATCCATTTTTGTTGCCGTACTTCACCGCAAACCTGCGGCTCGCCGAACATCAGCATGGATTTCGCAAAAATCAAAGCACCACCACCGCGCTGAACGCCATAACCACTCAGATAGGGGACGGACTAAACCAAAAGCTTCCAAACCACAGGACAGTGCTAGTTGCGCTTGACCTGGCCAAAGCTTTTGACACGGTCAACCATGCGCAACTAATGATAGACCTTGAATTCTCGTCCCTTCCTCCCTGTTTAAACGTTGGACTGCCAGCTACCTGAGTGGTCGTCAATCGTCGGTTGAGTTTAGAGGCGCCAGATCAAAACCCAGAATAGTTAAACAAGGGGTGCCACAGGGTGGTGTCCTATCCCCGTTTTTGTTTAACTATTATATATCGAAACTTTACCCCACCCTCCCCCCCCCACCAGAGGGTGTCTCGATCGTCTCTTACGCCGACGATTGTACGATTCTGGCAACAGGCCCCTCCGTTGAAGAACTCTGCTCTCGAATTAACTCATACCTCCCAGCCGTGTCCGAATTCTTCGCCGGGAGAAACCTGGCATTGTCACCGAATAAGTCCTCGGCCACCCTATTCACGACGTGGACAACGCAAGTGAACATGGAATTAGACGTATACGTCAAGCTACCAACTGTCTCACACCCCAAAATCTTAGGGGTGACGTTTGATAACATGTTCAAATACGGCGCTCATGTAACCGCAATTGTCAATAAAGTCCAAAGCCGTAACAAAATCCTCAAGTCCCTAGCTGGCAGCACTTGGGGTAAAGACAAAGAAACGTTACTAGCTACATATAAAGCAATTGACCAGCCGGTACTAAGCTACGCGACGCCTATATGGTCGCCGGGGCTAGCTGACACACATTGGACGAGGCTACAGGTCTGCCAAAACACCGCCCTTCGTACCGCCACTGGGTGTCTTCTTATGTCTCCTGAGCATCACTTACATAATGAAGCGAAAATGCTCGCCGTTAAAGAGCATAGCGAGATGTTGACCAGGCAATTCCTGTTCAACTGTTGCAAACCGCAGCATCCGAACGGACGCCTGATCAACGAGGATCCGCCCCCCAGGAGCATAGGGAGCCATCTACGCAAAACACTACGATGAGATCCGGCACCTGATTTCCACGCCGTTTGATCCTAAGGTGCACCGGCAGGCCCTCACCCTCATCCACACGAATTCGGTAAATTCCCATGTTGGCTCTCTCCCGGTGAACGCCGTTCTTCAGGCAACAACACCACCCGTTGCCGAAGAGGAGCGCGGGCTGCCTAGGGAGACTAGGGTGATGCTGGCCCAACTCCGGTCTGCATATTGTAATAGGTTAAACTCTTACCTATCCAGACTGAACCCCGACTTGCCTAATATTTGTCCGGCATGCGGCTTGTCCCCCCATACTACTAACCATCTTTTTGTCTGCTCATCCGAGCCTACTCTTCTAACACCCATATCCCTCTGGTCCTCCCCTGTTGAAGCCGCTAGGTTTCTAGGACTTCCGTTAGAAGAGTTCGATGACAATACTGGGTAAGGTTGATACTGACTACCTAGGCAGGGCAACGTAGTGTTAAAACAACAACAAGAACAACACATTGCTAAGCGAACTATCATTTAAGATTGACAACGTTCTTTGTTGGACCGACTCCACGATAGTGCTGTCATGGTTGAAAAAGCCACCTTGTTCATGGACGACCTTTGTGGCGAGTTCAGTTATCAACTCCAGAGACAATCCAGCAGATTTGGGCAGCCGCGGTGTATCCCCGCAAGATCTATGCAAAAATTACTTGTGGTGGCATGGTCCGAGTTGGCTTAGGGAAGATGTGATCCATTGGCCGACGCAGGACAAGGAAATTGCAGATGTTACACTCGAGGCCAAGAAAATAGCTGTACATGCTTCTCAAATAGCAACTTCGAAGACCCATTAGATAGATTTTCTCCTCTTCCGCGTGCTTTGCGGGTTTTAGCTTACGTCTACCGTTTCTTTTGAGCGTCAAATAAGAAAAGTTCAGTAGCGATTTCAGCAAAAGAAATCACAAATAATCTCGAAAAACTAATTGCACTCTCCCAAAAATTGTGGTTTTCTGAGGAGTATCTAAGCTTATCACAAAAACTCCCCATGTCCAAGAAAAGCAAGCTTCTTAACCTGAATCTCTTTCTAGATGAGAAAGGCCTCATCAGAGCAAATGGAAGGCTCTCCAATTCATTGTCTCTATCGTACAACGAAAGACACGGGATTATCTTACCATACAACTCTACTTATGCACGCCTACTAGTAATATTTGTTCATAACATATCGCTTCACGGCGCAAATCAATTAGTTCTCCGCGTGCTTCGTCAGCAGTATTGGATACCCAAAGCTAAAAATTTTATTAAAACCACATTAAATCAGTGCAAAGTTTGTGTAATTCATAAGGAAAAAGAACAGTCTCAAATTATGGCTGCACTCCCTAAAGAAAGAGCAACTTTATCACGACCTCTTCAGAACACAGGAGTAGATTTCGCTGGCCCATTCGATATAAAAAATTATCGAGGGAGAGGGTGTACTATCACCAAAAGATATGTATGCATATTTGTCTGCTTTTCTACAAAAGCCATACATTTGGAGGCTACAAGTGACCTCTCTACCGAGACCTTTCTAGGAGCATTCTCGCGGTTTGTTTCGAGACGGAGTTGCCCCAAACAGATATTTTCAGACAATGGAACAAACTTTATCGGTGCTTCTGCTGCGCTTAAAAACCAGTACAAAAAGTTTGTCAAAACCGCATAAGAGTCGACCTGTCCTTTATACAGCCATCACGAGTTAAGCTGGAACTTTATTCCAGCTGGAGCTCCCCACATGGGGGGATTGTGGGAAGCCGGTGTAAAAAGTTTCAAATTCCATTTTCGACGTATGGGTACTCCACATAAATACTCATTTGAAGAGTTCCAAACCCTACTTTGCCGTATTGAAGCCTGCCTGAATTCTCGACCGATATCCCCTGCCTCGACTGATGTCCCGCACTTACTCCTAGCCACTTTCTTTCGGGTGGGCCTATGTTAATCCCAGCTGAGCCTTCAATCGAAGACAATCCAGTATCCCTCATAAATCGATGGCAGAAACTAAAAGCCATTAGTCAGCAGCTTTCACTTCTTTGGAAAGAGGAATATTTAAAAGAACTGCATAAACGATACAAATGGAAGTTTCCTCAGAGAGATCTAGCCATTGGTGATTTGGTGGTTGTCCGCCCTTACATAAAATTGGTAGCAGGTCTAATATTGAGAAGTACAGAGGCATAGCTAAACTCTCAGCTATCCCTAAACTTTTTGAACAGGTAATTACGTTCCAACTCCAATATACTTGTAGGTCTTTATTATCACCTTGCCAACACGGTTTTGTAAGTCGCAGATCTACAACTACCAATCTGTTGGAATTTACTTCCTTAGTTATGGACGGTTTCCTGAATGGCAAGCAAACGGATGTCATTTATACCGATTTTAGCAAAACATTTGACTCTGTTAATCATGCGCTTTTAATTAAGAAACTTGATCTACTTGGTTTTCCTGAACATTTATTACATTTCATTGAAAGTTACCTGGAAGGTAGGACTCAACGAGTTTTGTTCAAAAGCACATTTTCGAAGTCAATTGACGTAACCTCGGGTGTACCTCAGGGTAGCCATCTGGGCCCATTGCTTTTTACGCTGTTCATAAATGACTTACCTAAGGTTATCTTACATTCTCGAGTTCTTATGTACGCAGATGACGTTAAAATCCACCGTATAGGAAACGACTTCTCCTTATTAGATTGCCAGCGCTAGAAGACCGTAGAATATTACTCGGCGTAATGTTCATTCACAAATTAATTATCGGAGAGGTTGACTCTCCCGACCTGGTTAGCAGACTACATTTTGCAGTTCCTGTTAGGACTTCCAGACATTTTGTGCCCTTCCATTTGCCTCTTTGCAGGCAAAATTTTGCCAGAAATAACCCCATGCGAATTTGGTGCTCACGTTATAATGAGTTGTACAACTGTATCAGTTTCGAATTTTCAACTGCCGCCCTGCATACGGCCATATCTACTCTTGATCTTAGCCTGATATTTTAATATTTTCTTTTTGTTATTTAATGTGATATTATATATATATTATATGTTAACTAAATGTATATAATTTTTGTTTATAACTTTAATTTTGGCTTTGTATACATTCTCCTATATTTTATATTTTATCCCTTTATACTCAATAGTCGATCGCTATATGTTTTGAGTCGACTTTAAACTTAAAATAAATAAAAAACAAGTAAGGAAAGGGCTGTCTTCGGCTGTGCCGAAGGCTTTATACCTTTCATGAATACGCATATTTTTATTTAGTGTCCTACATGGCCAAACCACATTTATCGGAACAATCGGTTATATGGAAGCTATATGTTATGTTACTCCGATCTGTATGATTTTCATTACACACATCACATATATAATAAGTACCAAACGTGCAAAATTTTACGTTTCTAGCTTCTTAACTGCAAAATTTATAGCCCAAACCCCATTTATCGGAACTATCGATTATATGGGAGCTATATGTTTGGTTGGTCCGATCTGGGTGATTTTCACTACACAGGTTACAAATATAATATGTACTAAACCTGCAAAATTTCGTCCTCCTAGCTTTTTGATTGCAAAAGTTATAGGCCAAAACCCATTTATCGGAACAATTCATCGAGATATCTCTAAAATTGAGGGACTAGTTTGCGTTCAAACAGACAGACGGACAGACGGACGGACGGACAGACGGACATGGCTAAATCAACTCAGCTCGTCACCCTGACCATTTCGGTATACTTAATGGTGGGTCTATCTCTTCTTCTTCTCATACTTACAAACATCGGACCAAAGTTATAATACCATTTCATGTTCATGAAAGGTATAATAAATAAAAAAAAGAGAACGTACCCCCGAATGAGTGGCGCTTGGGCAGGATAGGTAAAATTTTTCAGAGTACTGATAAGAGAGCTCGAATAGAGGAGATTCGTACACAGAAGGGTCTTATAACTCGACCTATACTTAAGTTAGTGGTGCTTCCAAATTAAACTTATCACGTACCTTTTATTTTGCAGCCTTAACTAATATGGAACTTGCAACCCGTGCAACAAGGCCATCGCTATCAGCGGCACCACTACTAACGACAGTACCGACCCCACCTGCAAAGCTACGGTCAATACAACAAAATGTCGAAAATGTAAACTAGCGAATCCCCTACGATTTTGCAAGGGCTTTCTGTCACTAAACTTTGAGCGACGTTTGCGTTTTGTGTTAATACACAGGTACTGCACACGTTGCTTAGCATACTCCCACACTGCAAGAAACTGTACAAGCTCAGGCTCGTGCATACATTGCCACCAAAGACATCATTCGCGAGCCTCGTCACCCGCAGCCACCAAGTCTACCATAAATAACCGGAAGTTTAACTCTATTGAAATCGTGCTCTGTATTTTTGCACGTAAGGCATCGACGCGTTCTTGTGCGAGCATTGTTGGATCCGTGCTCTCAGACGAGCAAAATTAGCAAAAATCTTGTTCAGAGCCTTCATTTGACAACTCTACCAGTATAGAGTCGTGCCAGAATTCGGATTAAAAACAAGTAAGGAAGGGGCTGTCTTCGGCTGTGCCGAAGGCTTTATACCTTTCATGAATACGCATATTTTTTTTTAGTGTCCTACATGGCCAAACCACATTTATCGGAACAATCGGTTGTATGGAAGCTATATGTTATGTTACTCCGATCTGTATGATTTTCATTACACACATCACATATATAATAAGTACCAAACGTGCAAAATTTTACGTTTCTAGCTTCTTAACTGCAAAATTTATAGCCCAAACCCCATTTATCGGAACTATCGATTATATGGGAGCTATATGTTTTGTTGGTCCGATCTGGGTGATTTTCACTACACAGGTTACAAATATAATATGTACTAAACCTCCAAAATTTCGTCCTCCTAGCTTTTTGATTGCAAAAGTTATAGGCCAAAACCCATTTATCGGAACAATCGATTGTATGGGAGCTATGCGTTGTATTGGTCCGATCTTACTGGTTTCGACAAATGATTAATATAATACAAAATGGCGGCTCCATACCAAATTTCATCGAGATATCTCTAAAATTGAGGGACTAGTTTGCGTTCAAACAGACAGACGGACAGACGGACAGACGGACGGACGGACAGACGGACATGGCTAAATCAACTCAGCTCGTCACCCTGACCATTTCGGTATACTTAATGGTGGGTCTATCTCTTCTTCTTCTCATACTTACAAACATCGGACCAAAGTTATAATACCATTTCATGTTCATGAAAGGTATAACAACAGTTCGCACTTGCCCAAAGCTACAGTCGACAAATTTGCAAATTTAAAACTTGCAGATCAAAATTTTCACATGTCATCAGCAATCGCCTTTATCCTCGGTGGAGATGTATATTTTAAAATTATAAGACAAGAGGTTTCCTACAGCTCAAAACAGCATATTCGGGTGGATCCTTTTTGGCCCATGCTCCCTTTAAGGCATCCGAACCCCATAATGGGTTACTTACTACCTTAACATAATATCGGTTTGAATTAATTGAATTTGCTCAACGTATTTCACACACTGAAAAAAAATCTACAGTAAACGGCCGTCAAATTGATAGTAAACCCTGTCATTTTTCGTCCAACAGTGGGTAATATAAATTTTGAAAGTGAGCCCCTATCATTCTTCGAATATACTATCATATTGACATGAATTACTGTAAATTTTAAAGTGGACACATATCATTATGCAAAAATCACATGTTTTTACTGCCAATTTTACAGTAAATACTGTAATATTTACAGTATTACCATCAATCGTTTGAAAGTGGTTTTGATATGTTACTTTCAATGTGCACTTTCAACTTTTTTATTTCAGTGCACGTATCCAGTAATGATATCATTTTTTATATGAGAATTATATACACATACATCCATGAATGAAGGTCAAATGTTATATCTAAGTTGAAGTTATGATTATACATACGTATGTACATTAAGGCGCCTCCATACAAAAAAAAATGGACATGCTGTTTCCATCGGAATTATAAACTTCAATGTATTCTAAGATCTTGGTCAAAATATTTCGAAAAAATATTAAGATTTACCGGAGCTAAACCGCGTTAAAAAAAACGCTAAAAATATCGTTTTTTATGTATAAAAGGATTATGAAAACATATTTTTTAATAAAAAGCACCTGACATGATGAATTAGCTGCAGTACAAAAGGTAAGCATAAAAAAGTTTTATCAACGCAATCCAAATATTGAGATGTATGATGCTGTTTTTGGTGTTCCTTTGCTGAGGTCATGTACTTTTATTGGCATTATATGTTATAAATTGTGATCAAAACAAAATTTGCATGAAGACGCTTTAAAAGAGGATAAAGAGCGTAACAATATGCCGCAATTGTTTTAAAAATTATGTGCTTGACTAGGGTCCTATATAGGACTAAACTTTGTTCTCCAGTTTTGTAAAAAATCAAAAAATGGTGGTCACAGTCGGCGTGTGCGAATATTAATTAACATATAATATTAATTTTTTTTGACACATGTTCAGTCTAATGTCAACATTTACCTGTGCTAGAGCAGCTCCCATTTAATATATGTGTCACACTTTCTCATGTCACAACTTTACCACACCTTTCTTCTAAACTAGGTGTAATTTTTCCTTGAAAATTAGAACACATATAGACCTTGGTGGCATACATCTAATTTCTAACGGAAGTCCAAAAATATTAAGCCATATTAAAATGAGAATAGATTAAACACGAAATGTCACAACCCTAAAATGTCACAACTTTTTTTTCCACTGGTTTTGATACAGGAATAACTATTATTTAGTGTTAATACATGAATAAACTGATTTTGGAGCATATTGTTCACATATATATATAGCCCACCGTTAAAAAACACGAAAAAATACAATAATTCTTGGTTCAATTTCCACCAAATATATATGTGTTCTCATAAGGGGTTAATAGTTTAAATATGAAACTGAATAATTCACTTGCGTTTAAAGCAGTTTATGAAATGGTTGTAGCAAAACTATATATTTTCATGCATTTTTTCGATATTTGAATAAGTATGGGTACAGTGGGCGTTAATGGGTTAAGTTGTAGCGCAATGCGAAACAGGGGCTATTTCTTATACCCCATTTACACTGTATACACTTTCAAAAGCCAGTTATCGTAACATTGACATTTCACAAAAAGTCGATGTGAAAAATATCAGTTTCCAAGGAATCAGCCATATGTGTATCCCTTGGTCAACAATTATATAATTTGGGTAAAGTGGGAGGTGCCACGCCCACATTTTTTGTATTCAGTACGTTGTTTGTACTTCAATAACGTCCAAAGTTTATGGTTGATCTGTTTTAAACTTTTTCAATACGTTAAAATCTTCGTTGGGTACGACATATGTACATAGGCTACATTTGTAATTTTTTTTGAAAAGTGGGCAGTTCCAAGACCACAAGCTAAGTAATATTTCATTTCGTTATATCCCTGAACGTATTTGCTTTAGTGACATTTTAACGTTCTTAAATCTTAATCAAAGCACTTAATTTTTTATGTTTGTTATTGCCGTTTATACATATCCAGAGTATTATAGGATTTCCATAAAATCATAATAGTGGCGTTAAGTAGTAGGTATAGGATATAATTAAATAAATACTAACTACACATCTGCTCATCAGCGCATAATGGTTTTTTTCATACCCATTGAGTTCAAAAGATCCGTTTTTTGAGTTGGACATCAAAAAAATTTATTTGTTTATACCAAAGACGTTAAAACCGGAAACATTGTATATCCTAAAGCACTACAATAAATGGAATGTTAAAAATTAATAGAAAAATATTTGAAAATGTATTTCTAGGGAAGTCACTGGTCAGGCAGAACAACGTCTGCCGGGTCTGCTAGTGTTAAATATATGTGTACGGTTGGTTTCGACGATCGTTAGTAATGTAGAAGTCGGTTATTTTTGTCTTCTGATTCGTTTTGTGTGTCTGTTTGTTTATTGTTGGTCGTTTTTTTATAGTACCTGCGGTGTTGTTTGGTTTGTGTTAGTTTGTTCGTTTATTACCCTTCCGTCAAATGTCGTGAGTTGTTGGATGTTCTGAACGCTATGTTCATGTTGTGTTTCTTGAAGAAGTTTGCTAGTTTCTATGTCGTTTTTCCAGTGTATGTCATTGTCGTCCAGATCTTTGATTTTTATTCTGCGTTATGTCTTTTCTGGGATCCATGCTTCCTTCGGAGCGTGTCTACTACGCCTTTTTTGTATCCGTTGCTTGTAGCTATGTCGTATATGGTGGTAAGCTCTTTCTTGTACGATTCTTGAGTGAGGGGTATTCTTTGAAGCCTGTTCACTAGGTGCCTTAATGCCGCATTTTTGTGGTGTTGGGGATGGTTTGATGTGGAATGAATTATGGTGTCCGTTGTTGTTGGTTTTCTGTAGATGTCGTATTTAAACTTGTTTGTGGTTCTGCCAATTTTTATCGTTAGGTCCAGGTTCTCCTTCCTTCTCGGTCTCCATAGTGAATTTTATGTTTTCATGTTGTTTGTTTAAAAACTCTAGTATTCGTTCATCATTGTTAGTGTTCAATATGCAGATAATGTCGTCGACGTACCTTGCGTAAAATGTCAGTCCTAGTTCGGTTTTTAGTTCTTGCATGTATTTTGTTTCCAAATTCTGCCTGAATGCTTCCATGAGAATGGATGATGTTGGGTTCCCCATTCCCAGTCCTTTTGTTTGTCTATATATCTTATTGTTGAACATGAAGTAATTTTGGTGTAAAGTTGTTCTTAGTGTGTTCGTAATCTGTGCTGTTCTGACCGTATCTTTGGTTTTATCACGTAGTGTTTTGTTTATTATGTCCAATGTCTCTGGAAGCGGTATAGAAGGGTATTGGTCTTTTATGTCAAATGAGACGATTGTGCTATTATCTGAAAGTTTGACGCTTTCAAGTCTTTCCATTAGTTCGCTTGTATTCTTTATCGTATGCTTATGGTCGAGTTCAAGCGTGTCATTCAGTATCGTCTTTAGATGTTTTGATAGTTTGTACCCCGGCGCTGACTTTAAATTTATTATTGGACGCATTGGCGTATTCTGCTTATGAATTTTTGGTAGCGCTATTAGTGGGGGAGCTGATGGGTTTATTTGTGTCAGACTATGTCCCGTCTATTAATTTTGTAGCATTTTTTATAGCCCCTTTGATTTCCATCTGGTATTTATCGGTAGGGTTTTGGTTTTTTATGCGGTATTTAATTTTTTTGATTAATTCCTCTGTTTTTGTTATATATTCGTCCTTGTCCATGAGCACTGTCGTGTTTCCTTTGTCGGCCTTTGTTGTAACAACGTTGTTCCTTTTAAGCTTTTGTCGTAGGCCTTTCATTATTATCCCCTCTTTATTCGTGTTCTGTTGGTCTTGCTTTGTTATGTAGTTTGAAGTATAGTTATAAAGTTTGAAGTAGAGTGAAGTCTAAATACATCCTGCAAAAGGTAATATACATCACACATGTGATGAATAATTAATATTGAATTTATATGGCAAATTATATGCAATGAATAACCGTATCACAATTTCCTAATTAAACATTGTTGTTGTGTTTTCATATGACCTCTGTGGTTGTGTTCGGATCGGTGTTCTGCGAGAGGCAAAGGCCCCAACAGCAATAGTATACAGAGAAAATCATCATTTAAATTTATGACAATTTCTTTCAATTCATCGACAATCGAACAAAAAATATTTATTTGTGTAGCAAATTTATCTTGTATACTTAGCTCGAATCGCAATAACTTTTTGAATAAGCTAACTTTACCTGATGCTGTATTAGTTTTATAAAGGCCACTTAATACATCCAACGCACTCCTCGCCCTATTGCAGTTTTAAAATGAAAAAATTCGTCGGATTTAACAGTCAAAATTAAAGTTGCAGGAGCTTTTTGATCGCGACACATCCATACTGCCTTTTAATTATCATCTTCAGGACATTCTTCCTCGATTTTACTCCGAAGATCAAGCGTAACCAGCAAATTCTTAACTTGAATACTCCAAGCCGTATAGTTCTAGCTGCTCAGCTTTTCGATAGTTGCAATCGCTGCAGACATTTCATCTGCTTATTTTTTAACACCGAAAAAATGTGAAAACCGATCAACTAACGATTAACAAGGGAAATCGTTCGCCCGTTCCGAATATTTGCGCAGATTAAAATTTTTAATTCAATGAGCTATCTGGGCCCATAAAATTTGTTAGACAGAATTTTATTCGGAATGAAAAAATAGTTTTCTACATTTGATTGATTTGATTGATTGATTATGTGTAAAAAGTAAATTGATTTACAAAATGTTTGAATTGCAAAGTATAATATTAACAAGTACTAGTATGTAACACCCGATAATCGGGTGGGTTTTTTTTAGAAACAAATTAAATAAATATGAAATCTTTAAACGCTAATATCTTATGAACAAATTAACCAATTGAAATTTTTGTAATTTTGTGCAAACATGCTCATGATAAGCTTTCATTTGATACACATTTCATTTATGTACGTATTGTAGTTTAGTCTAGCTAAGCGCCTTGTTTTAGAATAATACTATAGATTATAATATAGTACTATGAACTTTTAATGACTAAGTATTTTAATAGATTCAAACAGGAATCGTATTATCAAAATTTTCAGACACCCACAATAAATTTACTTACACTTTACCAAGTTAATTTTTTATTTTTATTTATTTAGATATTATATATATAACTTTGCGCAGCTCATACTGCTGACTTTCGGAATATTTGCTTACTTTTAGTGATGTTTCATCTAAAGGTACAAAAGAGTGGAAGCTTTGAGTTCCTGTAATAGGATTGGCATTTTTGTATCTTGAAAGTAGCTCTTCTTTTGTTTTGTTGTATTCATCAGCGTCTGCGTAAGCAACTTCTATGGAGGTGTTATACGTTTGTGAAGCTCAATGACAAAGGTCTTTCGCCGTTTGAATATGGTTTTTATTTGCTATGCAATAATTCCGAGCGCCTCTTTTTAATGTCCCACCTATACCGTTGCCACTCAGCGAATATTTCGAAATCAATTTTATGATGACATAAATAAATTAAGTTGTTCTTGTTTTTGTACTGTGCTCCTCCACCTTGAATTGCAAATTTTACAAATATAGGTATGTAAAAAGAAAGACCGTAAAAACCAAAAACAAAATTAATAATGTTTGAAATATATAGATGAACTGCTATGCTTTAATAGATTTTACAATCGGATACTATGGCAAAGGTTCTATGCATTAAATGATCGTTATCTTTGTAATAAATAACCAACGGATGTGTGGCTTGATTATAATAAAAATAGTTTCAAAATTTCATCTGAGTGTTGTGTTCCATTTTTTGTAAATGAGTTCTTGAATCAAAATTGTTTCGTAATATTCCAACATCACCGTTCTAATGTTCGTTAAATTATCGTAGCACCGACCACACATTGATACGCAACACTCTATATTACCATTGCAGACAACGAATTTAATAAACACTAGCAGACCCGGCAGACGTTATTCTGCCTGACCCGTGACTTCCCTGGCAATATATTTTCAAATATTTTTCAATTAATTTTTAACATTCCATTTATTGCAGTGCTTGAGGATATACAATGCTTCTGGTTTTAACGTCTTTGGTATAAACAAATAAATTTTTTCGATGCCCATCTCAAAAAACGGATCTTTCGAACTCAATGAGTATGAGAAAAACCACTATGCTCTGCTGAGCAGAGAAAAAATTAAGTGCATTCATTAAGATTTAAGAACGTTAAATTTTCACTAAAGATAATACATTCAGGGATATAGCGAATTTAAATATTACTTAGCTTGTAGGCTTGGAACTTCCCACTTTTCCAAAAAATTTAGAAATAAAGCCTAGGTATGTCATACCCAACGAAGATTTTAACGTATATGAAAAGTTTAAAACAGATCAACCATAAACTTTTGACATTATTGAAGTACAAACAAAACACAAAAAATGTGGGCGTTTCAGCGCCCACTTTTCAGAAATTAAATAAATCTTGACTAAAGGATACACATTTACAAAAATCTTTAATTTAGGCATAATGTGTTCATAGCTATGTAGATTTAAATTTTATATAGCCTGGGGGCGAGGCACCATTTGGCTATTATTGAATTACAAACAAAACACAAAAAATGTGGCCGTGGCACCACCCACTTTTCCCAAATTATATAAATTTTGACTAAAGGATACACCTTTACAAAAATCTTTAATTTAGACATAATGTGTTCATAGTTATGTAGATTTAAATTTTATATAGCCTGGGGGCGAGGCAACATTTGGCCATTATTGAAGTACAAACAAAACACTAAAAATGTGGCCGTGGCACCGCCCACTTTTCCCAAATTATATAAATCTTGACTAAAGGACACACATTTCCAAAAATCTTTAATATAGACCCAATATGTTCATAGTTATGTAGATTTAAATTTTATATAGCCTGGGGACGTGGCACCGCCCACTTTTCCCAAAATTAATATAGCCTAAATCGTACACAACAATTTAAAAATAATATTCCTTTTATTAAATTAAAAGTAACAAATCAGAAATGAAGATTGGTGGAACTTTCGTCTTTTAATTTTGGCTAGATCTTGATGTAACCGCTCTCACAGTTCGTCGCTCGTATCACCCAAGTTTTCGGGAAAGAAATCGAGATGGGAATGCAGAAAATGCATCTTTAGAGACATCCGAGCTTCAATCTTTCGATAATTTTCCAACATATCGCCAATAATTTCCTCAAAATTAGGGGATTTGTGATTACCAAGAAAGTGGTGAACGATATTTTGAAAAGATGCTGCTTCATCGGGCGTTAAACATTTTGTAAATTCTTTATCAGCCATTAGTTTTCTAATATCAAGTCTCACAAATATTCCTTCTTTAATTTTTGCATATGACAATTTAGGAAACAACCTGACTAAGTACTAAAAAGCCGGTCCTTCACGGTTTAATGCTTTGACGAAATTCTTTATAAGGCCAAGTTTAATGTGAAGAGGTGGCAAGAAAATGTCTTGTGGATTTGCAAGTGGTTCAGCGGAGACGTTTTGCTCTCCAGGCTCATATTAAGTACGACTTTGTCATTCTTTCCTTACATAATGATGTTCAGTTGCGCGGCTATCCCACAAGCATAAGAAACAATAAAATTTGGTGAATACAGATTGCACCCTAGTGTTTTCGATTTAATTGGAATTAATGTTTATACCTTTAGATCACCACATATTTTATATTTATGATCATTGTATTTCGCATTGTTTCGTAGCATTCCTTCGTTTGTACTGCATGAGCAATCGGAAGAGATGGTTTGTTATTCCCGTTGTGGAGAAGAGGAGCTTTTAGGCTGTATTTTGAACCATCAATGAATAAACGCCATTCGTTTCGATCGTAGGGTGCATTCATTTCATTAAATAAACCATTAATATCGTTACAGAAACTTATTTTGTCTTCTTTTTTGAAGAACGGTCGAAGTGCCTCATTTCTGTTTCTGTATACAGTAACTTGTGCTCGAGAGTAGGGATGGCCAAAAAAGATCGGTGTTTAAAAAAACCGGTTTTTTCTATTCGCGGTTTCGGTTTTTTTGATCTTTTTATCGCAACTGTCTTTAATCGATCTTTTTTCAAAAAAACCGAAAACCGAACTATCGACTTATATGCCATTGAATTGTAAATATTAAATTATTTTTCGCGATAAGTGATGGCCCCGCATCTAAAAAAAGGCCACTTTGGCAATATTTTGATGGAAAAGGGAATAAAGAAGTTTTATGCAAGCTGTGTGGGGCGGTAGTAAAACTGGGAGGCGGCACGTCCAACTTAAAAGGACACCTCCAGCGCAATCATGCCGGTTGGGATAGAAATTATTTACCTTGTAACACCAACAAGAGCTCCGATGATGTGTTGTGTTGTGATGATTCTAATTCGAATGAAGAAGTCAGAACTATTGATAGGCAGCCACCATTTCCAGACAAGTTTTTGAAAACATGTTAACTGTGACTTTTTTGAATTCAAGCACCCACATTTATATGTATTAGTACAAAAAAGTATTATCTTTTTCAGAATTTTTCGCTTTTAAAAATTTGATTTAACTGTATTAACTTGAACTGAAAAATAAATATTTGTTGCATTAGAACTTCTTGAGTTCTTTTAAAAATTTAGAGAGAAGAACCCTATAGTAAGTATCTACATTGTTGTATTTCTATAAATTTTCTTTTCGAAGTTTAAAATTGTGCCGGTTTTTCGAAAAACCGGTTTTTTCGTGTCCGGTTTTAAAAGCGGTTTAAAACCGGAATAAAAAACCGCGATTAATCACAAACCGGTTTTTTTTCAACTTTGGCCATCCCTACTCGAGAGTCTAGATTTTTCTATTGCCGCAGCCGTGATGCTAGCAACTCTGCTTTTTGTTTGGACAAACTCAAGTCACAAATCAAATCGCTTAGTTCGTCTTGCGAAATTAAATGTGTGTACATATGTGTGTGTATGTGTGATAGGTTTATGTACCTTATCCTGTTTGTTTTGTAAGTATGTATGTATGACAATATTATCTTAAATTCTAGTGGACTGCATAAATTTACTTATTTTAGAGCGGCTTAGTTATATGTTCATACATTTCTGAACATTCTGCCATTTTTACTTACTTATCAAGCAGTGCCACGATTTAAAAGCTGCTATAACGGCACAATGGTGCTATCATGCGAGATCTCGGAAACTAGAATCAATCTTGAAAAACTGAATGCAGATTCGAGTTGAGCATATCAAATATAGTTAAGAATCGCTCTTATCTGCTCAGATCCAAAAGTTGACCCGATTTTGTAAACTTGTGTTATTAACCTAACCTGTTAGTTTGGTTTTTTTTATAAGAATCCGTTGAGAAGCTACAATGTTTTAAAATATCTTCAAATTTTCGTATTTTTCCGTACTTCGAAAGTTTGGAAAATGATTACTTGCGAATTTCGAACATTATGAAAAAATAAAAAAATACGGGCCGATTTATTTTGCATCAAGTTTATAAAAAAAATTGTTTTTAGCTCATTTAAATTTTTTAGTTGTAAAAATGATATGGAACGATCTAAAAAAAAATTTTATTTTTCAAAATCGCTTGATCTCTGAGATACGAATTTATCAACGAAAATGCGGATTTCCGTTCTTTAAAAAAAAGTCCGACATATGAACATCATTTCTAAGGTTGCCCCCAAGTTGCGTACTTTTAAACAAAATGTTAACCAACTCGCTTTCTACTAGGATAGGTTGATATTCACTGCATTATCGACTATTTGCAAATTACCCAAGTTGTTGGTGGAATAATACCTAGGTTATATTAGTTAAAACAACCAGGAAACTTGACCAAACTGCAAAAGAGGTTGAATGTCATACAAGATGCAGAGGTTAAGCTACCGAAGTATTTTCGTTCAAAGTTACCTAAGTTGTAGAGTATAAATTTACCCAAAAATTGGGCAAAATATACAAGACTTCATTGAATTTACCCAAGAAGAAAGCTTACCTAGCTTTAACTAAGTTTTTTTCGTTACGATACAAAAAAAACTTAGTAGGTTAATTTTCCCTAAGTTCTTAATTACGATGCAATCGACTTTTTGTTAATTTTACAATAGTTTTTCTCTGTGTGTATGACGTGCTTGTTCATTATTGAACAATTTTTAATGTGTATTTTTTCAATCAAATCTCAATACCTTTCTAATGGTATGAAGGTCTTTGAAATCGATAAAGCCATTCCGTAGTAATCACACTTTAAAAGTACCTATTATCGTCATTTTCCGAATATTTCGATACCTTGCCACACCCACAATTTTTCGAAAATGCACGACCGAACAACCCGACGAGCAGCATCTCTAGCATTGATGATCCAAAACCTGAGGCGAATGAGAGCAACTAGAGCTTTGGGTCCTGCATGAAAATTTGTAATGTGTAAATGGCCCACTAAGCATTCGACAAAGTGACATTTGCTTGGTAAGAGTACAGGATGTCGCTGTGTGTGTGGCAGAGCTGCCAATTCGAGTCGACCGCCCACTTTAAGCAAGTTAAAGCCACAAGTGTCGCTCACGAACGGATTTAGAATTATATCTTCTGAAAAATATTGCCGTTGAATATTCCAAATTATTCACCAAAGCGCAGTTTCAATTTCTTGCGGTGATAAATTTGGAGTGTCGATGATAGTTTTGCTTGCTTTATTGTTTTTTTTATAAAAACGGAACATCCATGCAATGATACGTACACCAGTCATATGCGAGCTATATTTGGCGATACTTTCAACGATGTAATTCGACTTCTCAGCGGCGAAAAATATAGCTTTGCGTTTTTCTTTGTTGATTTCATCCATGTCAGAGCAGGGTTGGGAGTTTTCAGGCCAAAGTTCTGAGGAATATTCTAAAAATGGTGGTCCCGAGTACCATATAGAGTTTTGGAGCTCTCATACTGTGCAGCCTGTGGACACAATGTCTGCAGGATTATGTTGCGTCGGTACGTGTCTCCAATGGCAATTACTAGTTAACTAACGAAGGTTGATAAAGTGGAGGAATGCATTCGTAGCCAATGTAGGACAATTTGCGAATCAGTCCATAAGTAAACTACCAAATCTTGGTTGACAAATATATGTCTGACCTTTGCAATTAGTTGTGCGAGCAATTGCGCTCCACAGAATTCAAGCTTTGGTAGCAATTTTTTCTTTGTTGGAGCGATACGAGATTTGGCTGTTATCAATCTTGTTGTGGCATTACCATTTTTATCCTCGGTACGAACATAGGCACAGCATCCATATGCGTGAATGGAAGAATCGCAAAAACCGTGGAGCTGAGTTGACAAAACAGTAGTTTGTAAACAATATCGCGGGACTTGCAATAATGACAACGAAGACAATTCTTTGAGCAAGTTTTGCCAAGCACAATGAAGGTTTTGGGGCACCGATTCGTCCCAATTTAGCTTGAGTAACCATAACTCTTGTAAGATGATTTTCGCTGTAACAAGCAGCGGAGCAAGGAGACCTAGAGGATCGAATAGCGACGATGCTAGTGACAATATATTGCGTTTTGTCGACTTGTCTGACTTAAGACCCGTCAAAAACGAAAATAAGAAAATATCATTATGTTGGTCCCAAGCAATGCCTAGTCCGTTGGTTATTTGAGCATCGATGATGTTGAGCTCTTTCATTGTTTCGTCATCTACGAATGACTCAACTTTTGAGTGCCATTTAGCGAGCGTCATGCCGCCCTCTTCTAAAATAGTAGTAACTTCAAATTTTATTTGTGATAGTTCTTCTAAAGTATTGGCTCCACACAAGAAGTCGTCGACGTAGAAAGACGATTTGATTCTGTCTGCACCCAAGGGGATTTGACTAGCGTAGGTGTCTGCTAAGTAGTTCAAACTTCTTACCGCAAGATATGGAGCAGCCGCTGTGCCATATGTCACGGTATTAAGTTGATATGTGGCCACATTTTCATGCTCTGAGTAACGCCATAAAATATATTGAAAGCACCGGTCTTGTTCGTCGACGCTGATCTACCTATACATCTTAACGATGTCGGCAGTAATAACGTAGCGATGTGTGCGAAATTTTAGTAACAGCATGAAAAGATCCTGCTGTATAGTTGGGCCTACCATTAGAATTTCGTTGAGTGACTTCTGTGTAGACGTTCTACAGGAGGCATCAAACACCACGCGCAACATTGTTGATGTGCTATTCGATTTCAGCACACAGTGATGAGGGATATAAAAATGCGGTTCAGTGATATCATAGTTGTTTACAACGGACATATGGCCGAGCTCCTCGTACTCACGCATAAAGCTAATGTACTGTGCCTTTGTTTCTGCTGAACGTGCCAATCGACACTACCCAACCCAGCAGCGTTTTTTGGAGTGTTGGTAAATTAACGCCTAGTTTTATTTGACCTACAGATAACACATCAAAAAACGTATCCGTACCAAGCAACAAATCTATGCGATTCGATTTAAAGAAATTCTCATCCGCTAGCGTGGTGTTTTCTGGCAAATTCCAAGGTGAAATATCTATCTCCGTCTCTGGCTGGTACGGTATGTGTGAAGTCACACAAAAGGTTAAGGGCAGCTGGTAGTTAGTGAAGGGAGATTTAATGATAGTTGAAGTTTTGTGTTTAATTTTTGTGCTTGATTCCCCAATGCTTAAAATATGAACATTGTGCTTCTTACGTGGCAAGTGAAGTTTTTGTGCGAAACCATCGGTGATAAGATTCACTTGCGAACAAGAATCAAGCAGTGCTCTACCCATGTGGTACCCTCCACTTGCGTCGCGAACGAGAACAACAGCCGTAGCGAGAATCACCGAGTCTTGCGATGGTGTTTCAAGGTGGGTGTGAACAGCAGCCGATGTAGAATTCTGAGTTGATGCCGAGAGTGGTTGAGTTAATGATCCGGGCGAAGCCAAAGATGACGATAAACTTGGAGTAGGCGATGCCTTTGAGCGATGAAGCATCGTGTGGTGAGCGCGGCCACAAACCTTGCATTTGAATGCCGAGGAGCAGTGGGTAACCTTATAGTTTTTCGAGAGGCAGTTTATACAAAGGGAAAGTCTTTTCACATTGCTGAAACGATCTGCAACGTTCATATCATTGAATCGTTGACAGCCACCTACGAGAATATGTTCAGTGCTTGCACAGAGAACACATGTGCGATTGGTACAGGCAAAGGAATAGTTTTGTTTTGTCGATTGCTGCTTACTACCCCTTTTAGCAGGCTTATTATCGAGCTTACTAGCTGTCTCTACAGTAGAATTCGAAGACTCGATGCTTTCAAGAAACTGACAGCGTCTTTCAAGCACTTTAGCGCAGTCGGTCCAGGTTGGGCAACTTTATAAAGTCTAGCGACTCTTTCCATTTTTTTTCAGTGCCATCATCCACCTTTTGCATAACAATATATATCACAATGGCATTAAAAATATCTGTGTCCGTGCCTAGAGATCGCAAGGAATCACGGAGTGCAGAGACGTTGTCAATGAGAATACGAAGTTGAGTGCAATTTTGTTTCTTTGTGTGCGGGAGTTCGAAAAGAGTTTCTATATTTTCCATGAAACTGAGCGTTTTATTGACATAACGCGATTTGCTTTTTGTAATTCTCGTTGCTCACCTGGAATGCCTTGACCGTTTCCAATGCTTGCCCTTGCAAACAATTCAGAAGGTGGTTGAATTTTTCGATGTTGGAAAGGCCAAGCTCACGATCAATTCTGTGATTAAACGAAGTGATGAAATTTTTATACTCTGAGTACTTTCCAGTAAATGTAGACAACTTTAACAACTTGGAGTTATAAGTAGGAATCACAGCCTGCTTTTCTCCCAATATGCTGCTATTCAAATCTTCACCCAATTGTTCTTGAATAGCAATTTTAACGCCTACATATAAATCTTCCAACTCACCTCTCATGTTATCATCAGGCTCTAGCTTTTCTATTTGTGTTTGGTAATTCATGAGTTGAGTGAAATACGACTCAAGTATACTTCAACTCAATAGTTGACAAGCCTTTCCCTTCTCCTTTACCATTTGTCTCGATAATTGTTTTAATACGCAAAATATTCTTTTTTGTGTTGGCTCGTTGCTGCTTGAGTGTGTCCGTCATTCCAATGATGTTTGAGCGAGATTTAGCGAAAAATACAACAACAAGATACCTCCAACAAAAGAAACGTAGGCTGAGAGTCGTACGGAGAACGGAATATTATGATGCAGCAAAAACTACAATGCACTACTATTGCAATGCTGGCGAAGATGCAACGGAAGAGTTGGAGTAAGGTGCGATGACGTCACTTGCGACAGATGTATGAGTTCAGTTATTTGCAAAAAGTAAATTAGCAAATAGAAATGTCAAAATGAATAGTCAAAAGCCTTTTTCTGACTTTGCAGCTTAATTTGTTG
This sequence comes from Sphenella marginata, assembly GCA_951509765.1. Taxonomy (NCBI): domain Eukaryota; kingdom Metazoa; phylum Arthropoda; class Insecta; order Diptera; family Tephritidae; genus Sphenella; species Sphenella marginata. The sequence continues at coordinate 36,027,812 of OX608078.1, read as the reverse complement.
TTGCTGCAATGATATGTATTGGAGCTTGTGTTCTAATACCTATTCACAGTTCACTTGCACTTAGTTAGCACCCGTTTCACCGAACATAAATAAGAACGCGACCGCTTGATTGCTATACAAGTACTCACTCTTTAACTTTTATTGAATTCATGATATGCAGAATAGGATATGTGTTTAAAGGGAGAGCAAAAATGTATGGTTTACAGTAATTAGTTTCGTACATAAAGAAGTAGCATAATAAGTACATAAATAGAAGAGAATAGTGTAGTATACATATGTGTGTATACTAGGGTGACCCAACAGTACCTCTATGCAAAAGTTCAACAAATTTTGGAGGGGTCGGGTTCAAAATGTACGTTGTTTTCAGCCTTTGATATGAAATTCATCGTACTGGAAAATTTGTTTTGTTACAAATTGACACACTATGATATTTCGCTCATTCCGAGGCATGGCGGTTGTTCAAGATATTTTTGAGTTCAGAAACTGTAAATCGGAATCTGGTTTGATTTTTTGAAAAAATAAGCATTTAGATTTTACATCACTAAAATACACCAAACAAAACCAAAACGAAGTGGAAATGAAAGCTGGGGCCTTGCCCCTTAGTTTGAAGCCCAAATTTCAAGGTTTATTGAGAACAAAATTTAAACCAATAACACAGGCCGATACAATGAGACCGATTTTTTTGACCATAAGCCAGACCATAATTTAATAAAGGCTTTCGATGCGCTGAATACAAATCTGGACACAGAATTGCTCTATCACGTCAGGATTTTAAAATATCCTAACAACATCGTTTCGGTCCAGCCGTTCTCAATTGATGAGTTACTATACATTTTTTCCCACCATTTTTATATATATAGATATGGAAGAGTTGAAATGAAAGCTGTGGCCTTGCCTTTTCTTTTGATACTTACATTTATTAAATTTTACCCATAACTCATTCATCGATAAATATATCGAAATATGGAAGAGTTCAACTAAAAGCAGTGGCCTTGCCCGTTCGAACTACCCCTTTTAATATTGCACACACAAATCAAGGCACACACATATCTATATCTTTTTATTTGACACACACATATAGTTTTTATATATTTTCACTTATTTTTACCGATATCTCATTTATCGATAAATATATCGATATATCGAAAAGTAAACTAGTAAGGAAGTCTAAGTTCGGGTGTAACCGAACATTAAATACCTAGTAGTGATCTGTTTTGGTATCCTAATTTACTCAGGTCTGTTTTAATACATACCTGAAAATTTTTTATAAAGGCAACTGATTGTTTTCGATAAAAACATTTCTATTGTAAGTGGTAAATTAAACTATCACTAAATAACAAAATATAAATAGCTTTCCCCATGTTCATGAAAGGTATGAAAATAAAAAAAATTAATAAAAAAAAGGCAGTAGGGTGTTAACTACTTGTCAGTATATTTTGCGTGTTTGCTATCCGGGTGCTTCGCACACAAGGTATAAAAAGAAAGCTGACACCATTTTTACCGATAACTCATTCATCATTCAATATATCGAAAACTTAAGATAATAGCTGTGGCTATGCCTTTCATTTGACACCCATATTGAACACACGAATAAAGGTTTTGTGGGAACTACCATTTGGATGATAACTCATTTGTCGATAAATATATCGAAATGTCGCTAAGTCCTAACGAAACCCATGCCGCCCCCGTTTAGTTTGATACCCGTATTGTATGCCTGTATACCAAACATCATTAGTATAGGTCCAGAGTTATATGGAATTAAAATAAATCGAAAAGTAACGGACTCTAGAGGTACCCGTGGATGAAAAGAACTATAGTTCCTTCTAGACTATTAGCTGTCTGTATACCAAATGTTAGCGGAAAAGGAGGCGTGGTACCTCCCATGCAATCTTAATTTTTCAAGCTGATAATCTCTAATGAGTTCAAGGTAGGTATATAGAAATTTATATGGAGCTAGGTGATATCAAGACCCTTCTTACGCAGAAAAGAGGAGGTTATCAAAAAAGGGGCGGCGGCACCTTCCATGCAAACTTATTTTTTCATGATGAATATCTCTAAAATGGTTAAATAAATTAAGTTTAACCAAACGGGAGTTCAAAGTCATATATACATGCCAACACACAAGGCACAGATCCGTTTACATTTGTTACTCAACTCGTGACATTAACCAACCCACATATCGATCAGCATGACTGATCGACAGTGTCGGTTTGTCAATGTGAACTGCCAGCATATAGAGTATTAGTGTATTAGTGGATATTTTGTATAAAAAGGGAAATCATTCCCCAAATAAAACAAGCTTGTTCTGACACCACAACCATTGTATTTGATTCTTGTCACACACTCAACATCAGCGTTATGGCCGCGACACATAGGAATTCCGCATATACCTGCGTTTTGAAAATGGCGCAAATGAAAATGAAATGTCAAATGCTTCTTCCTACGCATTTTTGCAGCAAATTTCGAAAGTTGGCAAATTTTTTATATCAGATGGCGCTAGTGATGTTCGATGTGTCGTTGCCAATGCAAATACACACATTCGATACAACTGTCAATGCATGATGCTTCGTGAAAAAGGTGAAAATTACAGAAAATTCTGAACTTTGATTGCAAATATCTCTTCACTGGAACAAAAAAAATGAAATTTCGACTTCGGATCATTGATACTGAGGTCAAAACGCGTCTTTTGTCACCCCTATCATATTTTTAGCTAATTTATTAGTAGTTGAGTGCCAAAGGAAACAAATACCCATTTTAATAATTGCAACCAAAAGGAATTTTATCAGCTGATTTTATAAATTAAATTTTCTGCCAATATCAATTTCAATTTTTTTTTCGGTGTTTGAGCAAAAATATATATATTTCATTGAAAAGCAAGGTAAGTACGATAGTTTTAAGCCTTTTTGATAAAAAATATTATTATTTATAATGCATTGTATGTTTTCACAGGCGCAGCTTAGGTATGGACTGCTGTTCAGCGAATAATTGAAAGATTTTGGGGTTCTTTGCGGTCGGCCCACAAGAACGAAAACTAAGCCGTCGAACTTTGAGGTACGTAAAGTGAATACAGTGTAGTGTGCCTGACCAAGATCAGGACATAGTTATGACGTCACCATAATATACAAATGTTCATGCGCTTGTGCATTTGTTTACTATGGTTGTGGCCAAAGTGAGTGTAATATATTAATAGTATTCATTGGAATTTGCCGAGCGGGATACCAAAAGACGCATCTTGACCTCTAGATCCTAAATCTGAAAGCGGCAATAAATTATTTTATTTCTATTAAGGGATATTTGTAATCAAAGTTGTGAATTTTCATGTGTTCGTCGTAACATGTTATTCCGTTGTATATTAACAAATGTACATGCGCATGTTCATTTGTATACAATGGTTGGTGCCCAAGTGATTTCAGTGTAGTGTACCTGGCCAAAATCAGGGGTATATTCCGGTAACAGCATAATATACAAATGTTTATGCGCTTAAGCATTTGCATATCTTGGTTGTGGCCAAAGATTGTGCACCAAAACAAAGCACCAAGGTCTTGTTTTTTTATAAATGTGCTGCAAAAACCATAAAATCGTAAAACGTGAGCGACAATGACCACGCGTATATATTTCGAAATATTTCACCACCAGAAAATGTTCAACTTTATTTGCAAATATCTATTCATAAGAACAAAACATTTCGCTTCCAGATTAATGATACCGTCTTTGATACCCCTCTCTGTATTTTTAGCAGGTGTCTCCTAAGGAAAAAATTAACGTATACATTACGAATTGGAAGGCACATATCATATTTCAGCGGTATATCTAAAAACTTAGGGCTAGTATGCACTCAGATATACGGACATGCCTAGATCGACTCAGGTCATCGCACTGATAATTTCGGTCTGTTTATTGGTTGTTCTATCTCTTCTTTTTCTCAGACTTACAAACATATTCAATAGGCAGTGTTGGGCAAATTATAATTTTTAAAACAATTTATTAATTGATAATTGCAACTTCTACAGTTACAACTAACAATAAATCAATTACAAAGTTTGCAATTAACCATGCAATTTATTTAGTTGCGATTAATTTCTAATTAAAAATTTAATTCGTTAATGCCCACCACTGATGACAGGTATACAAAATTATTAAAAATCTTGTGTGCGTTGTTTTTTAAATATTTATACCACTTATAGTTCCAATATATATAACAAGTTTTAATTTTAGCACACTATGCAGCAACAAAAGCCAAAAAAAGTGGGATTTCCATAACTGACAGGAATAATGTCAACTTTACCGGTATGTTACAAATAACTTTTTATCAACCTATAGATTTTAACTATTTATTTATATTTTACAGGTATGTATTTTTGGAAGTGGAAAGCCTGCGCCTATATGCATAGTTGTTTAGCATCAAAAGAAAGTTTATTAAATTACCTTTCATTTGATGCTATTTGCGTTTATGTCGCTTCATTATTTTTTTGTAAATTTTGTAAACACATATGTGTAATACGAACAAAATCCATGGATTTTTTTCAAGTTGTAACAAAGTTACATTTTTCTGAAAGATTTTATAATTATATAGTTGTTCAGCATCAAAAGAAAGGTAATTTAATAAGGTAATTTAATAACCTTTCTTTTGATGCTGAACAACTATATAATTATAAAATCTTTAAGAAAAATGTAACTTTGTTACAACTTGAAAAAAATCCATGGATTTATTGCAACAAATAAAACAGCGTGTATTTAATTATATGTATGTATATAATTACTAAAGTACTGCACAAGCTGATTCGCTTTTCTATGCACACACTGTGATTCGGTGTTATTGCTTATGTTTGTTTTGATTCGTTTGGGCAAACGATCAGCACTCACACGACAGCAAACGAGAACAAGAGTTGAGCGGCAATGAAGCAGGTCTCGTGTTGAGTCGTTTGATCTATTTCGATTATTATTGTCTTTCGAGTGACGAGCGATATAAAAGTAACAACACCATTTAATGCTGCAAATAACTCGCGTCATTCGGTGCATGCAATTAAATCGTAGCTGTCGGTCAGTCTTTTTTAAGCATAACAAGTTATAATAGAAGAGTACGCTAAGATGGAAGGAGGTGTAAGTAAATTTTATTATTGTGTATTTTATAAGCATTATCAATGCTCTATTACCTGATATGTTTATCTTCATATGTACTTACATTATAAGGAATAAAAATAAGTACAAATGTACCTGATTAAACTAATTTTGTTCTTTGGTTTTAATTATGCCTGCAAAAATTTAGAAAAAAAAGCATTTTTGTGCAGATAAAATAGCGTGTAATCATACAGACAACATATTCAGCCAGAAATCGGTTACATTTTCTAAAAAGTAACTATAAATAAATATCTATTTGTACATTTATATTTTTATTGCAGTTACATATGCTGGGTAGGTTTTGTGCTAGGGCTTTAAGAAAAAGATGCCAGGGCCGAAATTCATTATGTATAGCGTTTATTATGGGACGGGTTTGTGCTGATTTCACATGTGTAAATAGTTTAATTTGCTTAAAGCAACATACACAAAATAATACTACCTGCTTCCTATTTTTTTGGTAAATACTCATATAAATGTACTTACATATGTATGTAGATGGGTATGGTCATAGAAATTTGCGAACTCTTTGTATTGAATGGGCTGGTTAAGGATAAACAGCAGTAGGTAGATTTTTTATTGCGCTTGAACAACTGAAGAATTGCATAAACGGTGACTATTTGTTTTAAATTTGGGTGTCTAAACTCGTTAACTAAATAAACACAAAGGACATACTTGCAAGAGGGATTGCGAATTCACCCGGCAGTAGCAGGTAGCTATTTTCGCTTTTGTCTTCCCTTAAAAACCTTTCATATATTTTAAACAATGATTAGGTATGCTAAATACGCTTGAAAGATTAAATTGTCCGCATACTATGTGTTAAGATGCAAAATTTATGCATACCAATTTTTCCGTTACTCATTAAAAAAAAATATGAAAGAAGAAAGGCAAATCATGAGAAAAATACCATTAGTGGGATTCTTTAATGACCGGTTTTTACGATCGTAGTGGGATTTTTTGAGTTTTTCAGATCATGCAGGTTTGTAGTTTATTGAATTTTAGTGTAATAAGATATCAATCTTAAGCTTCTGATTTAATTACCCGATTTTTGGCAATTTGTTTTCTAGCCAATAAAAAAAATCGACCTTAGCATTTCGGCTAAAAAAAATTGCCAAAAATCGGGTAATTAAATCAGAAGCTTAAGATTGCTATCTTATCATACTAAAAGTCAATAAACTACAAATTTGCATACTCGCAAACGCTCTAAAAATTCTTAGTAACAATCTCAAATATTTCCTAATAATTCGCTGAATTTTCCTGAATTTTGCACTTAATTCTAAACTTTTGTTTACAATATTTGTATTGTATTCCTACATACATTTTCATAAGAAATTAGCGAAATTATTTTTAAAGAAGTACCATTGGAGAAACCTGCAGTGTAACGTTTTGAAATAGATTAGAGACAAACTGTAAGCAAACGGTTGGAGTTGAATATGAAACTATTGCCTTTCGAATCAATTGTCAACCGACTCAACTGCCTTTCGAGTTAAGCATAAAACGAGCCACAAAACAAACACTCATTTCTAAATGCTTGCAGTGCCGTCTGATGCGACGTCTTGCTTGCTTACAAGCAGTTCGGCTCATATCGCGTGTTATTGTTGCGCATAGCAAGACACACAAATATTTGCGAGTGGCTTGAAAGGGCGAACGGATGATTCGTTGCAGGCGTTTAATAATTACTTTAAGGAAATTTTGTATTATATTTATTAAAATTTGGGTATACATTTTCATTAAAACGTATGTTAAAAAAAGAAATTGTTTTGATATGATTTGGATATTTTTGGGCCGTTTCCATATTTTTGGGGTATTTTTTTGGGCATTTTTTTAGGCATACCAGGTTTCAGATCTGGCAACTCTATGAAAATGCAACCCTTTGTTTTGGGAAATTTTTATATTTAGAACGGCGCAGCTATATATTTTCTTATGGAATTTCTTCCACGTACACGAAATTTACATGGGGAATGTGGATAATATCTGCACGCGGCCCATAGAAAACTATCCACTTTTTTATCTTCATTTGTGGATAGCGCGACCTATGTTGTATCCTTTTTTTTATCTGCGTTTGGTTGGTAGGGATAGTTTCCATTTACGAAATAATGCAAATGTGTAGATCAGGGCCGGCCAAACAAATACCAAAACATTTGCATAAGTGTGCATAAGTTTTGAGTGATTTTGCGTACAGTGGCTGCAAAGAAAATGCGGACTGTGAAACTATAATATCAAAACGAAATTTTGTTATTTGATTTTGCGTCAAACCATAATTTTATTTTGAGTTTTGGACATTTTTTTTTTGATGTGTGAACATCTTTGGAAAGGAAAATAAAGGAAGGGAAAATGAAACACGTTAAGGAAGAAAATGTAAGGAAAGTTAATGTAAGGAAAGATAAGAAAAGAATGAGAATGAAAATAAAGGAAGGAGAGGACAAAGAAAATAAAAGAAAAGAAAAGAAAAGAAAAGAAAAGAAAAGAAAAGAAAAGAAAAGAAAAGAAAAGAAAAGAAAAGAAAAGAAAAGAAAAGAAAAGAAAAGAAAAGAAAAGAAAAGAAAAGAAAAGAAAAGAAAAGAAAAGAAAAGAAAAGAAAAGAAAAGAAAAGAAAAGTAAATAAAAGAAAAGAAAAGAAAAGAAAAGAAAAGAAAAGAAAAGAAAAGAAAAGAAAAGAAAAGAAAAGAAAAGAAAAGAAAAGAAAAGAAAAGAAAAGAAAAGAAAACAAAAGAAAAGAAAACAAAAGAAAAGCAAAGAAAAGAAAAGAAAAGAAAAGAAAGGAAAAGAAAACAAAACGTTTCTTCTACAGCTTCATAAAAGCGGAATCAAGGCTTCTATAGAGAACTATCGTGGCACGGCAAAGCTTTCTGCCATCCCAAAAGTGTTTGAAGCTATTGTTACCAATAAGCTTACGAATCCTATCTCTACCTTGATTTCTGACTTTCAACACGGGTTCTGTAAGGGAAAGTCCACCGTTACAAATTTACTTTAATTTACAAATCATGTCTCAAACGGCTTTAGAGAAAATCTGCACACCGACGTAATTTAAACTGATTTCAGAAAGCTTTCACTCTTTACTTATTCCATTGTGTATTAGTACAAGTGTGATATGTTATCTGTCGAAAGTTTGACAGGCACTTCAAAATGAAGTTTTTTTTAGTTTTTTGTTTACATCTGAGGCACTTCAATATGGCGGCGCATCCGGTACTCCTATCTTTTAGCGAATGATAGAACGAGATGCAGGATGAAACCAATATAGAATATAAACAAACAGGTGTTAAATTTTTTAAAAATTTTGACGTCTATGCTTAAGATATCACACTTGACATGGTACACAATGACTTATTCATAAACTGGATCAGTTGGGTTTCCAGCCGGGTCTCAATCGCTGGATCTCTTCTTACCTTAGCGACAGAACACAAAAAGTAGTGTTTAAAGATTGTGAATATGATGTTATTTATGTCTCCACATGAGTTCCTCAAGGAAGCCATCTGGGATTCTGTTGTTGTTGTTTATAAATGATATTTCTACAGTAACAGAATTTTCGAAAATTTTAATGTATACCGAGGATGAAAACAATATAGAATATAAAAACACAGGTGGTAATTTTTTTTTAAAATTTTGACGTCTATACTTAAGCTTCAATAAGATCTAAATACACTAGTTACTTCGTGCGATTTAAATTATATGCCGCTTAATTTAAATAAATGTAAATACATGCGTTTTTCGAATTTCACAGCCTGCTTCCTATACAATTAACAATTATAGTCTTGAGCAAATGTATGATTTTGTTGACCTTGGGGTTACTATGGACTACAAACTCAGTTTGAACTGCCACCTTAACGTAACAGTCAGTAAAGATAGAAGCGTTCTAGCATTTGTTAAACGATGGTCTAAAAAATTTAGCGACCCTTATGTAACTAAAACTCTCTTTACAACATTAGTCAGACCGATACTTGAATACGGTTCTACAATTTTTACTCTTTTCCTTAAGAGATCTTCACTGGGATCCCTTGTATAATTTGCCATCGTATACGAGTCGCTTAAAACTAATTAATCTTCACAGCCTTTCTAGTCTGAGGGAAATGCTTGGAATTGTTTTCATGATTAAATTACTAAATGGTTCAATCACAAGCCCGTTTCTTTTGCGCGAAGTGAACTTCAATGTACCTTCTCGTCCATCAATACATTTTAAACAACTTATCTTGAAAAAGGGCCGAACTAATTTTGAATTAAATTAGCCTTTTCGTTGTTTGTGTCAAGATTATAACTCTCATTCTGGTACGTTCGATATTTCAGACTCACTATGCAGCATAAAAAAGTCAATTCTTTCCATCCTAAATACATAGCAACACTTTGCCTTCATATCCTTTGATTCTTATCTTTATTCTTTACAATAAATATTCGCTGTCAACTAATTATTTATTAATTGTGTCATCGATTTTTTATTTACCTTACTTAGCTGATGAGGTTTTCTCTGTAGCTGAGCAGTTTTAGATCTCGACGATTAACAAACCAAAGCCTTTCAAAGACTCGGCACGAAAGAACAATCGCGCGTCATGCGGATGCGTCCCTCGCGCCGGTCGGGATATGGTGGGTAATCGTTTGAGAATTATTATTCAATGAGTTGTTTTTTAAATGAACTTAATAATAAAATCTATTTTGGGCAGAACGAAGTTAGCCGGGTCGGCCTGTCTTCAAATAAAATTTGATTTAACATTACGAAAATTTGTTGTGGGTACGAACATGTATTAAAAAAAAAGTAATCTAAATTGTAACAAAGGCAAATATCTACCAAGGTACTGAATATCAAGCGAATCGCATTATAAATAAATTTTTTTTTAATATATAGGTCGGTTTTCGCAAAAAGAGTTTACTAATTCTAATAGTTTAGACGTTATAGACTTGCAAATAAGTTCACAACCTTACGCATTTATCATATTAGTCAGATAAGCTATTATATGATAAGATTAGTAAGATGATGCACATGTTTTATGGGTACGAATATGCATTAATGCGTAATTCCTTGAATGCTGTGATAATGTTTTGTAGTTCCCACTTCCCGGAAAATACTGTTCTTAATTTTACCAAGGGAAAGAGTTATCGGTCAACATTTTTATTTCGGGTGAACTTAGGAATATTCGCACAAAATTGGTATAAAAAGAAAGGGGAAGGCCACAGGTTTCATTTGGACTTTGCTTCATTTATGGAAACATCTATTTTGAGAACGGCTGGACCTAATACACATAACTAAATTTGGAAGGTAGATTTTGTATCCGCTCGAGATGGTTATACGCTAAAAAAATAAAGGCATTTGGAAAGGTTTTGGAGATGTCCCTAAAAATGTTGACCAGGGTAACCTTCTTTCAATATGAGCCCGATTTCGAGATATGTATTGGTCAAAATGTCAACCCTGTCAAGGGGCGCTCGATGGTATTGGTATGATACGGGTATCAAATGATTTAACATGTTTTAGCTTTTTTCCCATATAATACGAAGGTTTTTAGATAACCAAAACGTGGACCAAAATTGGAGCTAGAAGGTTTTTGTGAAAAAATGGGTCTAAAATGAAAGGTCTTGATGAGAGTTTTAAAATCGGGTCATTTTAAGTATTTTTGGGATTAGGATTGAGAAAGAGATAGGTATATGGATGACAATTAAAAAGCAATATGAAAAGACAAAAGCATACGAAGAGGATGTGGAGGACGGAGAGAAGGATGTGGAGCTGAAATTAGGACTAACTAACTAATTATAACCTTTTCCCGCCGCACTCGGCGCTTCTTCCACATTTAATTTTTTCTTTCTCTAACACCGCACCTTTATATCTCAAATTTATACTCAGCCCGATTCTAAACGAAAAATCCGCACGGGCAGAATACACTACAGCTTTTTGGGAGATATTTCACCATCCAATTTTAAGTGAACGCTGAACAAAATGTAAAGAAATTTAACTTTTAATAAGTAAAAACTGTTTTCACACATTAATAACGTATTGCTTTGAAAAGGCACCATCTTCACCAAAACAATTGATCAATAAAATGCACTAAAGAGAGTTTTGTTATATCTTACAATGATTCCAGAAACTACTGGGTTCGTATCTTAAAACAACCTTCTTCTTAGAGACCTCTGTTGAGGTCCCTGTGTTACAGAATCTACCGTTACTTCGAAAGGCAATACTATGCCTTATCTATATATTAATAGGATAACATTTTATCCATACAATCAAATGCCAGAGTGTATACATAATTACAATTATTATATATTATATTTAACAAAAAATGCTTCATTAATTTGTAATAATTTTTAAAGTTTTCACCATAAGCCAACTAGGTACAGTACGAGTATCTGACTGTTTTATTGTACATACAGCAGTGGCGCAGGTGGTAAACGTGCCGGCTATGACGCGTGCGTTCGCAGGTTCAAGCACGGGTTCGAGGCAGGTTTAGTTTCTCTTTTTACCTTTTTGTTATAATATTTTTCCTTTAATTTATTATACTAGTTACACAATATTTCAATATTTTTCTGTTTACGACCTCTACCTTGGAGGGAAAAAATCAAATTTGTTGAAAAACAGCTAAAAATTTACTGTTTTATTGTACATACAGCAGTGGCGCAGGTGGTAAGCGTGCCGGCTATGACGCGTGCGTTCGCAGGTTCAAGCACGGGTTCGTGGCAGGTTTAGTTTCTCTTTTTACCTTTTTGTTATAATATTTTTCCTTTAATTTATTATACTAGTAACACAATATTTAAAAATTTATGTGGTAAATAAGAGATGAAACAGATTGGAAACATTAAAGAAAAAATATTTAAAATCGGTTGAGCCGATACGGAGATCTTATGGTATATACGAACGCCAATTCATTTCATATATAGATTACAAATTCTTCACCATAACATAGATTATGAAAAAGGACGGAATAACAACCTATATTCACAATCAAAACTTTTCATTCATTCACTTTTTCAACATTCGCAATAGTACCGAAAAGGAATTCACCATTTGTATTTTTAAATATAAAACAGAAAAAATCTGTATGGCATTAAGTTCCCTACAGGAACATTTCAGTTAGAATACCAGTGATCTCAACTGACCAAAATTTATATGGTAGCTAAACTTCTTTAGCTGATATATGATTAAATTGAAGATTTAGAAAATGTTTTGTTCTATATAAATAAACACTATGTCCGATAGAATAAAGAAAAGGAAAAATTTTGAAAATCGGTTAAGCCGTTATTGAGTATTAGCTAAAAAAATTTTAAATTGAGATTAGAAAAAAAAGAATTTATGTGGTAAATGAGACATGAAACAGATCGGAAACATTAAAGAAAAAATAATTAAAATCGGTTGAGCCGATCCGGAGATCTTACGGTATATACGAACGCCAATTCATTTTTATATATATAGATTACTAATTCTTCACCATGATATAGATTACAGGCCATTCACCACAATGTTTGAGCCATCCACCGCAAATAAGGTGAACGGCGCAAAGTTCAGGCCATTCACGACAATATTTAAGACATCTACCAAATAAGGTGAATTAAGCAAGATTTTTAACCGTGGTTAGTGCCGAAGCTAAAAATACCTTTTAATGAATGTATTTGTATTTTTAAATATAAAACGGAAAAAATCTGTATGGCATTAAGTTCCCTATAGGAACATTTCAGTTAGAGTACCAGTGATCTCAACTGACCACAATTTATATGGTAGCTAAACTTCTTTAGCTAATATATGATTAAATTGAAGATTTAGAAAATGTTTTGTTCTATATAAATAAACACTATGTCCGATAGAATAAAGAAAAGGAAAAATTTTGAAAATCGGTTAAGCCGTTACTGAGTATTAGCTAAAAAAATTTTAAATTGAGATTAGAAAAAAAAGAATTTATGTGGTAAATGAGACATGAAACAGATTGGAAACATTAAAGAAAAAATATTTAAAATCGGTTGAGCCGATCCGGAGATCTTACGGTATATACGAACGCCAATTCATTTTTATATATATATGTAGATAAGGCAAACAGCTCTATGAAAAAGCTTTTGTATAATAATTTTTTTCTGGAATTCAGATGAATCTAAAATTCACTCTAAGCGGACACAGTCATCAACACTTTTGATATGATAGCTATATTATATGAGCTTATTCTTGGGTCAGCCTTGGTCCTCCTAATGGTCAATTTCTTGGAAACGGGTTCGCAGATGAACCTGAAAACTGTTCCTTGTGATAACTCTCATCAACACCTTTAATTTGATACGCATATTGTTAAAATACATTCGGGGTCACCCCTGGTCCACATTTTGGTCAATATCTCAGGATTCCAGAAACTTTTTTAACTTTTTCTTTCTGAAGAACCTTCTCGGGGCACAAACAAATACAATAAAAAATAAATTAGTGAAATCGGTCCAGCCGTTCTCAATTGATGAGTTACTACACATTTTTTCCCTCCATTTTTATATATATAGATAATGGTTACTGATTGAGCGACGTAAGCTGTAATTATTTCTTTCGTTTATTTCATTTGCGTTGAATGCGATTGTAATTCGCAATCTCAAAGCCACAGATGATCATGAATTATGTCCACCGTTTAGACATAGTTGCCATATTGTAATTTTTTGTTGTTAGTATACAGACAGTATTTTTTGTAATCCATTTACCGGGATCATATTACAAATTCAGTTTTGCAAATCTGACCCAACGACGCTCTTACCTACTTTGACTCTGCTTTCTTTTCACTTCAAATTTTGAATTATAAGGTGGTCATGGGAATCCCATTTTATTATTGTAGTTTTATAAACAGTAAAAGTTTGCATTTTAATATAAACACACACATTTTCCAGGATTTTAGGATGCATATAAATACCCGGCCGAAAATAGTGGTGGCGAATGACTTTGAATCTTATTTTCATTAAAGGATTTTACCAAATATAGAAGTATGATTGCGTTTTTAAGAAAAATAAAAATAAATAAACAAATAACAGAAAAATGGTACCTTTGAACTATTTTTTGCAGCAAAACATGCGAGATATTTTGAAAACAAATGTTTTAGGATGCATCTACAGAACTAAACGAAAATAGTGACCATGAATACCTTCGAATATCATTTTTCCTCTAGAATTTTGCAAAAAATAGAAGTTTGATTGCGTTTTTAAAAAAGAATTAAAATTTTGAATTACATGAAAAGCAGAGACAATGAATAATATAGTTCTACTAAATAAAACTCTCTATTTACAAATTGTATTCAATATTTCATTATTATATATCCAATAACGGCCTTATTGAAACAAATTCTAAGACAGGACATTTAAAAAATTTTTTTTCAAATAGGGTAATCTTCCAATCAGCAGGCAAACATTTTACCGCTGGGATTTTGCTACATATACATATTTTTTATTAAAATTAATTTTGCGTTTATTTTGAAGTGTTCAATATGAGCATTAGGCCGGTTTCCATTTAAGATTTTTTAGGGTTTTTTCCTCAACAATTTAGATATACATATATATAAATACACTTTGGTGATATTACCTGTCACTGGTAATAGTGTCAATTGACACTATTGCTATTTTAGGCAGCAGTTGTCTGCACAGCGCAGTGTTGTAAGATATGGATTTTTATTATATGATTTATTTACAAAATTATGGTTTCTCCTTTTACGAATTGTGCACTATTAGTGATTTTCTATAGTAATACAATTTTGTTTCCACAAAATCCCCGAAACTAAAATCCCCAAACACAAAATCGCCAAATAAGTAACCCCCAAAATCAGAATCCTCAAATTAAAACGCGGCTCAGAAACAAGAAAGTGAAAGAACGTCTAACTTTAAAAATGAAGGAAAGGCTTATTTTAAAAATGAAAGAAAGTCCTAATTGTTAAGGTTTCTTTCATTATGAAATAACGCCCAATGAAAGAAGGCCTAACAACCCGAAATAAAATTCTTAGCAGAAAATGATACAAGTCCCATTATTTGGGACTTATTTCACAATTAAACTATAACTTCCGATCCATGTTTTTTATGTGCAGAACACCTTTTCGCATTGGCGGCCTTCGGCCGCGCTTCAAAAAATAACCCTGGGCTGGGCGGGATCCATGGTATTTTTTAAATTTTTATTATCACCTGAAACTAATGATTATTATATCGCGCGATTTTTTATTTCAAATTTTCATCTTATGTTATTAGCTATTTACATATGTATACGCATGTATACTGTATTTTTTTCCCCTTTATGTTATCTTTATTGCCAATTCAGAAAGGTGTTCTGCACAAAAATACCATGGATCCCGCCCATAGAGTGGGAACGGTGGCATGTTGCCACCGTTCAGACCAACCACCCGGAGTTGGAATGGCGTAGCCCAGGGTTATTTTTTGAAGCGCGGCCGAAGGCCGCCAATGCGGAAAGGAGTTCTGCACATAAATACCATGGATCTGACCTAACTCGATTTTCGGTTTTTTGTTGATAACTTTTCACTAAAACAAAAAAATTAAATTTCGACTTCGGACCATTGATACCAAGGTCAAAACGCGTATTGTGACACCCTTATTAGCGCATTCATGTCACTCAAAAACGCATAATAGCAATAGAAATCACACTTATAGCAAAATGAAAAAGCGCCTAACGTCAATGAAAGAATTCCTAACAATCAAAAATGAATAAATACCTATTTAGGCGTTTCATCATTTTTGTTGGTTAGGCTTTCTTTCATTATGAAGAATAACCTAACCATTTTAATGAAGAAATGCCTAAAATGTTAGATATTCTTTTATTATGAACAACCGCCTAATTCCTATATGAAATATTTAGGCAATACTTCATTTTTTTTTTAGGCGTTAGTTCGTTAGGCCTTTATTCGCTGAGCCGTAAAACTCCCTTGTTGCCACGGTTCAGGCAACCACCCGGAGTTGGCATGGGTTATATATATTAAGCGCGGCCGATGGCCGCATACGCAGAATGGTGTACTGCGCAGAAGGACTTGGCATAATGTAGCCCAGGGTTGTTTTTTAAATTAAATTTAAAATTTTACACATATTCGGTTTTGCACCCACAACAGTGGTACCTCAAATGAAAGGTAGCATAATTACCTATCCAATATATAATTTGAATTTATTGCACACATAAAATGGGGATTTCGTGTTGGGGATTCTGATTTTAGGGACTTTTCCTTAAAGGATTTTGATTTTGGGGATAATGTGGTAGAGCCGTTTTTAGCACTTTTGACACTATTTCCATTTCAGTTTGGAAATAGTGCCAATGACTTATTTTCCATTTTCTTGTTGACACTAATTCCATTTCGAAAGCGCAATAGTGTCAATTGACACTATTTCCAATTGACACTATTACCTGTCACCGTACATTTTATATTGAGTTTTATATAATTTAAAAAATTTTTTGTGATATATATCAGTGCCATTTTAACATAACAGCTTAAGTCGACTGAAAAAGTTAGACCAATCAAAACTTTTTCTGGCGATTTTAAATAAGAAAACCGTTCAAGTTTTCAAGACTTTTATCGGTCTTATATTATTTTGTATATAAACGATTGAATCTAACTGGCGCGGATAATCTTTCATTTGCTGCCATGTAGGGCATATTTTTCGGGACGTCAGAGATTGTTCCCATAGCAGTAGCGATTTTTCTGGTAATGCAGAGGCGCATAAATGTACCAGAATGGGGTCCCAGTTATCCGTGGGGATCTTCTGGGTTGATAAAACTGATAGGCAGTTGCTTACAGTGGACTGTAGTTTAATAAACTCTTCGCTTGTTTCTCTTCGAATTTTGGGTATACTCATCAAAATCGCTACTTGCTTATCTACCAGTGCTCTTGTATTTTCATATCTGTCTTTAAGAGCCTCCCAAGCCAGATTAAATTTGTCATCGCTGAGTGCGAATTGCTTTACTATAGTGCCTGCCTGGCCTTTTGTTTTGAGCCTGAGATGGTACAACTTTTGCGCTTGTGATAACTTCGGATGCTTAATATATACGGCAGAAAACATGTCTCTAAAGGACGACCATTCGTCGTAGCCACCGTAAAACACTTCGGTATCACAAGCTGGCACTTTGAGATAAGTGCCTGAGTTCGCTTCTTTGGTTTGGGGATCTTCTTTCGGGGGAGGGAGAGGGGCGTTACGTGTCCCTAGCATGTTAAGCTGATCGGAGATCATAGCTTTAGTTTCTTCATATAGGTCCAGGCAGTTTTCATACTTTGATTCCGCTGAAGCTTTGAAGCCCTCCAGTAAATCGGAATCATCAGTCTCTAAAATATTATCATATGTGGGCTGGAGGCGGGCCCAAAACTCGTCGAGACTTATATTTTTTATTATCAAAACAGATTCAGTGTTATCTTCTATTGAGGTCGAGGAAAATTTAGTGCAGTACTTAATAAGTCTGTCACTCTCTGCTATGAACTTCGTGGGTGAAAAGTCTTTGCCTTTCTTTGGCTTTGCACCGAGTTTGGTGCGGGTGTTTTCTGCGGGGCTACTTTGAAGTTTTTCATCGTCACCCGTCTTGGGTGCCTCTAGTAGGGGTGGGGCCATTTTTTTTTTTTGAGTAAGCTGCTTTTATTTTACGCGCGACTATAGTTTTTAAATCAGAGATACTGTTTAACTTTTAATCAACTCGGGTGTTCAAATTATATAGTGTATCAATATATATAGGTATTTATATTGATTTCGGGCAGTCTATGGGTTTTCCGAAATTGTTGCTTATTTTTTTCACGCTAGTGTTGTTTCTAAATTTATTTTTTGATAAATGATTTGATTCAACGAAAAATTTGAATGGGGTGTTGATGATAAAATTTTTTATTTTTATGAGACTGTACACACAATTTTTTGGTGGGTAATTCTTACCAGAATAAGTTTCAATATATGGGTCAATTTCAAAAAAAACGTACACAACGAGTTTTTTTTGCTTATTTTTAAAGTTTTTCCAATTCGCCTGTAAGAGTGGCCAATTTATGTAGAAATTGATGAAGAATCCGGTGGGACCTTTAGGCTCTCAAAAAAATCAATATTTTTGGTTTTTTTTTAGGTTTTCTATGATTTCTATCTTGAGCGTCACACACCAAATATGTATAAAAAATCGCTGAAAATGCAAAAATATTGGAGATTCAAGTATACTATGTTGTTCTTTTGTTTTTCAAGATTCACTTCTGCCAAAATCACCTTTTCGATTATAAACACAAAATCACGATTCACCTTGATTTATTTTTTTTTTTTAAGTGACTAGTTATTTACAAATTTTAAGATGAAAATATGTAAATTATTGTTAAAAAGAGACTTGAACTAAGGGGTTACTTGCAAACTAATAGGCTTGTAACAATGTATTTTAAAAAAACTGCATTTATAAGCGTTTTAAGGAAAAAAACTGAGTGTGACGCTCAAGATATTTTGTGACGATCAAGATGAAAATATGTAAATTTTTGTTAAAAAAAGATTTGAACTAAGAGGTTACTTGCAAAGTAATAGTCTTGTTACAATGTATTTAAAAAACTGCAAATATAAGCGTTTTAAGGAAAAAAAAACTAAGTGTGACTCTCAAGATATTTTGTGACGATCAAGAGATTTTGTTGCACGTAAACAAGAAATAATGCCAAATTTAAAGTGTAACGAAAAAAAGTTTATTTTTTACAAAAAGTAAATAAAAGAAAACAAAAATTCTTCAAAAAACAAAAATTTTCATACGAAACTAAACATATACATATTCTTTGATGTCTTTAACAAAATTTTAAAAAAGGAAGTAATTCTTGAAGAAACTTATACACATACGCGCTTTATCGAGCTTTATTTTCTCGCGATATTTCCGTGCTCTTTCAGCCGCCGTTAATTTTGTTGTTTTACTCTTGAAAATTAAAAAATAAAATCAAAATTAAGCATTTTAAGCTATGAAGCAATATGTATGAAAAGTGATGCTCATGAAATGTTTGCCTATTTTTGTTTTTTCCGTAGGCAATTTATTTCCCAAATTCACCAATTATAAAAAAATGAGTTGAGACCATGTAAACAATGATTGTCAACTTTAATTTTTTACATTTAATATATTAACTTTTAAAAAACTTAGCGTGACGCTCAAGAATTTTTATCCCGCCCTTACCATGGTGTTCACATAAACTACGCAAATCCACACTTTTTTTAATAGTTTTTGTTTTCGCTTTTTCACTATTGTAATAATTAAAGTTTGTACTTTTATTACGTTATTTACTTTATTTAAATGAAAATTGAAAACTGCTAATATTTCTTGATTTATAAAAAAAGTGACGCTCAATGCAAATTGTGGGGACAACTGTTCTTTGCAACGCCAAATTCGCACTAATTAATTTTTGACAACTATATCAAATCAAAACAAAAGAAAGATACCCAATAATTCGAAAACTGTTATTAAATGTTGCCCAGTAACTTTTTTCTTGATTTTATTTTATTTTGTTTACTAAAAATTCTAACGGGGGACACATGCTTTTGTATGAAAGGAGTCAGAGGGAGAAATAAAACACCATACTGAATAAACAAAAAAACAAATATACAAATTTGAGAATTATGTTTTTTTGTTACATATTCCTCGGTGATCACTGTCCCATTTTTGTTTTTTTTTTTTTAATTTGTTTTTTACCTAAAATAGTAGTGTAAAGTGCGGGGACACAAAAATTGCGTTTTTTTTGAAATTGACCCATATACATGTGCGCTTGTTTGTTTATTGTTTAGTGGGAGGGTGGCTGTACACAAGTTTGTGTGATTGTTTATCTGTATATAGGCAAATAATAGGCGAAACCGATTTGAATTTGTTATTATTTTGTTTATTTTATGTGTTCTATATAGAACTGGGAAGATGCAGAGCACCTGTTACAACTTGTATGTATTCATTGGGGGTGAGCACTGTTGGCTCTGAGGCATTGCACGAGATTGGCTTCCTCATTTTCGTTTGGAAAAACCCCCATTGGGTTAGGCAGCCAAAAAACAATTCTTCAGAATATTTCATAAGCTGGGTGAGAATTATAAAAAAGGGTTGCAAATGAAATAAACGAAAGAAATTGTTAAAGTCGCTTAAACATTTTACCTCCATCTACATAAAGGGTTATGTGGCTGTCTTTGTTTGTTTCACTACAAAAGCAGTCCACCTCGAGCTATGTTCTGATCTCACGACCCCAGCCTTTCTCGCGGCATTCGCTCGCTTTGTCGGACGGCGAGGATTTCCTGCCTGAATGATGAGCGATAATGGTAAAACCTTTGTCGGAGCCAAAAGAGCAACAGAAAGACACTTTGTAAAATTCGCGGAAGAAGTTTCCCCCGAAATCATAGCCAAATACGCACCCCAAGGTATAGATTGGCCGTTCTCAATTCACGGCCCCTCTCTGCACTCTCGCAAGACCCCTCCGATTTTACTGCCCTCACACCCGGGCATTTCCTTACAGGGGCACCACTTCTGGCCACCCCTGCCCCACGTGCTGACTCTCTTTCACTTTTAAATAGATGGGAACGAATCAAAGCGTTACAACACGAATTCAGCCACCGATGGAAGGAGGAGTATCTCAAAGACCTCCATAAACGATACCGGTGGAATGGAGAATGCGTCCTTATAAGCGACGACTGTCTCCCCCCAACAGAATGGCGACTTGGCCGCATCGAAAAGGTTCATCATGGCCCCGATGGTCATATCCGAGTCGTAGACCTCCGTACTCAGAACGGAGTTCTGACTAGACCCCTCGTCAAACTATGCTTCCTGCCCCATAAAGATTAAGATCCCCATTTTTCCCATTAAATCAAATCTCCAAGTCGCGAAAGATTTAGATATAACAAATAGTCACAACGATACCCCATATAAAATCTCACTCAGTTAAAAAGCTGCCTACCCTTAGCATGCAAACCCTTGTAAACCACACTTTCTTTCTCTCCCGATAGAGATCATGGATGTCAAGATTTGGAACGCATCGGCTCCACATCCGCTCACCCTAACACCGCAACCGGACGACGCACCGAGCTTCCAGTCGCTCAGCCCCGGCGCACCAACGCGCCCCCCATAGCGGCACCCCAGGTAGCACCACGTAATCGCGTGTCTCGAGCCGTGGCAGCTCCACCGGAGCCGCCGCCCAACGGTTCATCCAGCCCCGCAGCATCAACATCATCGTGGTCCCTACCGGCCTCCCCATGCTTCGCATCCACGTTCGCAGCCTCGGTCGATTCACCGACGCACCACCGGGCTTAGCAACGTCGTAGAAACGCTGCAACAACTCCAACGCTTACTAGGCTAAGTATTCGCCTAGGGGGGCCGGGATGGATAAATGAGCGCTACGGTCCGGCAGAGGTCGCAGCAGGCAGTTCAACACACCACATTTGACACAAAACAATGTAACACATTCGAACACACATATGTACATACACACCCAAAACACAACACAACACACCACACAAACTGTCACACATTGTTTACACTTATCACTTTTTGTACAAAAGTAAAAGCATATAGCACGCATCGCCCCGCGCAATAAACTAATTTTATTTGAATTTATCCCGCGCTCTTATTTTTTGGTAGACTTTTCCGAGGAAGTAGTGCCGCAGACCCCCGTGAGTTCGAGTGAGTGCCCCCCAACCCACCTGTGAATTGAGTGCCCCCTAGGCCCCAAGCCAAAGTATTTACCCATCAACTATTTCTATCTCTCTGTTCTTATGATCGGTTAAGATTATTTGGGTATGGAACCGATTGACTACTGTACCTAAAATTGGAAAGTGATTGTTGAGTTCCTCTTCTTCGGAATGTATTGTTGCACAAGTGCTTATGTTGTCTATGTTATCCGACCTTGCTAAGTAGATTTCGCTTGTGTCATTATTTATTCTACTTAGAAAATCAGCTAGGGTATTTTCTTTACCTTTAATGTAGCCGATATTAATGTCGTATTCTCCTAGTTTTAGTATCCATCTCTGTAATCTAGGGTTAATGTCTTTCCCTTTATATTTAGTCAGTTAATAAGTCGAAGTTCCTACCATAAACATAAGGCCTAAAATAGTTAACTGCCCATACTATGGCAAGAAGTTCTTTTTCTGTGGTTGAATATTTTTTTTTTCATGCTCATTCAAAGTTCTGCTTGCATAGCAGATTGGATGTCCTGTTTGCATTAGTGCACCTCCTATGATGTAATCACTTGCATCAGTGACAATCTCAAACTTCTTTTTAAAGTCCGGGTACTTTAGCACCGGTGTGGAGATTAGTAACCTTTTTAGTTTATAAAAGGCATCCATATACTGTGTATCATGGACGTTAACCTTTGCATCCTTTTTCAGATACTTTGTCATAGCCTGAGGTATCTTGGCGTAATTCTTTATGAATATACGATAGTATCCAGTTGCTCCTAGAAAGGATTTTATTTGTTTTGCTGTTTGGGACAGCTTGAGTTTTTGAATTGCCTCCACTTTGGTGGGGTTTGGCTTCACTCCTTCTGTGGTCAAGATGTGTCCTAAATATTCTGTAGTGCTGGCGAAAAAATTACATTTGTCAATCTGAATTCGGAGATTGTGTTGCCTTAGCCTATTGACAATTTTTCTGATGTTATCCATGTGTTCCTGGGCTGTGGTGCTGAACACAAGGATATCGTCTAGGTAAACTACACATATTTTATTGATGTAATCCCTTAATACTGAGTTCATAAGCCTTTGGAAAGTGGCTGAGGCATTTTTTAGGCCAAAAGGCATACGAACAAACTCGTAATGTCCTAGTGGAGTAGAAAATGCTGTTTTCGCCCTGTCTTCTTCTTTAATGAGAATCTGGTGAAATACTGGGCTCTTCCTAACCTCTCCAGTATGTTTTCAATATTGGGAATAGGAAATTTGTCGCTTACAGTAATATCGTTCAAGGCTCTATAGTCTATAACGATACGCCATTTCTTTTTCCCGGATTTGTCCACTTTTATTGGGACGATCCATAGTGGTGAGTTATAAGGTGAACAGCTTTCTTATAGATACCATGTTCTATCATTTCCTTCATTTGTTTATTTATTTCCTCCTCGTGGATTTGAGGGTAGCGATAAGTTTTAGAATATACGGGCCTATCAGTTGTTGTCACGATTTCGTGTTTTACCTCATGTGTGTGGGAAAGTATTTGTCCTTTTTGAAAAAATAAGTCAGCATTGTCGTTTACAATTACCTGTAGTAGACCTTTTACTTCTTCATTCATGTCCTCCCGCAATAACTTTTGCATAATGGTGCTATCTACCTGTGTGGCTTCGAGTGTATGTATATCCTCGAACTTATGTGGAAATGCATCAATGAATCTCGTTCTAACATTATGAATTTCGATATATCCATCCTTAAGGTTTATGCTTGCTTCCATAGGTTGCAGAATATTTTGTCCTAATATTGCGTCGAACTTTTTGTTGTTCAAGTTGGTCAATTTCCAACTCATGAAATTGTTTTCTTTAAATTCGTTTGGCAGGGGGGTGATAATTTCAGTACTTACCCCCACGTTTCCAGCTAATGTCCTAGAAGTCATGGGTTTTGTTAGTTTGGTTCGTTTGTATTTGAGGAGCTTGTCTTCTCCAATCAGAGATGTATTTGAGCCTGTGTCGATAAGGCATGTTATCTCGCCCTCACCGATATTTAATTTAACTAACGGTAGATTATGGGGTCGGCCGGAGACCGAAAATTTTCGCCCTATTCGTGAGCAGCTTCTATATTGTCGACTTCCATAGGTTCAGTTCGGTTGTTTTTGTATTGCCCTGAGTTCGTGGAATTATTTTGGAATCGCCTTCTTTGCTGATAGCGGTGATTAAATTGGGCAGAGTTGGTTCTTGGTTGTCTGCACTGTCCGGAGTTGTCTGAACTAATCGCTGGTACTTGGGTTTTCCTATCTGGCAAGGGTGCTTGCTGAGAGGAGTGTGGTGATGAATTTTGTGTGAACCTATTTGTCTTATTAAACTGTTTTCTTAACATCCCTGTCTCTTCTAGCAGGTAGTATGCGTCTCTTAAGGAGTTTTTGCTTCTACTATATACTATACTGGCTAAATTAGGTTCTATGCCATTAAGAAAGGTTTTCAAAAGTATCGACTAATTTACTGTTGGTGAAAATTCTACAGGTTTATTTGTGTCCTGATCATATTTTGTATTGAGTTTGTCTAGGATATTTCTTAAAATGTTAAAATAGTCACTTACGTTGTTATTCTTTGCGGTGATCGCCTGATGGTAATGGCTATGGTATGTTTCCTTAACTCCAAAGTTTCTTATTCACTTTTGGGTTGGCGTGGACCACAAAGTTCGGATTGTATTAAGAGCTGCTCCCTGAATCTTTGTCCTAATGTAGCGTTGGAATATGAATTCTTTGAGAGCCGCATTTTCGTTGAAAAGGGGTAGTACTAATTCTACTTCTCTGATGAAGGCGGATAGGTCATGTGATCGGTCGCCCCGGATTTCTTTTATCCTTGATGCTTCCTTGATAAGTTCCGTCACGGGAATTGCCAGTTGTTGCTGTTGATTTTCGATAATTGCTTTGAGTAGTAAGGTCCTTCGGGATTAGTATCATTGTTCGATTGTTCGGAGTTTTCGATCCGTGGTGATATTTATATTTATGGGTTCGATTGTTTTACTTGTGGTCAAATATATACATTTTTGTCCCACTTTATTTAAACTTTCATCGATTTTCGCAAAGTCACTTTCAAAGCTCTTTAGAGTTTGCTTTATTTTGTGGTAAAATCTTTGGATTTTTGTTTCAGTTTAATGATTTAACGTCGGTTGATTTGCACAAAGTCACTTGCAAAGTTCTTTAGAGTTTGCTTTATTTTGTGGTCAAATCTTCGTATTTTTGTTTCACTTTAATGATTCAACGTCGGCTGATTTGCACAAAGCCACTTGCAAAATTCTTTAGAATTTGCTATGTTTCGCGATCAAATCTTCAGATTTGTATTAACCGAAACTTTGGTTCTGTCAATTCTTTGGAATTGATCTCCGTAGACTGCGCCAAACAAGTCTTGCCGAACGACTTGATTTAAAAAAAATTACTTCTTTATTTATTAACATTCATACATTCATTCTTTTACAAAAGTTCTTACAAGCTAATTTATAACATTTTTATGTATACTATTTGTTTACTTTATTGGCAAATTCTTTGTTATTGTGCAATACGATGGTACAATGCACTGAAGTATTTTGTTAGGTGTAGCGTTACGCTGACCAGTCAACCTCAATTTGCTTTGCTATTGGAGTGGAATGGCCAGGTGACGTAACTCGCGCGTGGCGTCGTCGTCGGCGGCGTGTGCGGAAATAGCACTTGTTGCGGTTGCGCGCTTGATGTGCGCGCCGGCGCCCCCTGTGTTCGCCCTTGGTGCTGATGCGCGTCTTGCCTGCACGGCGTTCCTCCGTTCGTATTGTTGATACTTGTTAATGCCATGTGGCGTCTAGCTGCTCGTGCGGCGTCTTCGCGAGCTGAGTTGGCGTTCCGGGCGGCTTCGCCAACCAGCCCTAGCATCATGGCCCTAGGCCGTTTCGCCTCCTCCTCTTCCATGCGCTCACGTAAGCGGAGGCCTTCGGCCGTAGCCCTTCTCATAGGCATCAACTCTACCCACTTGCTGAAGCGGTCGAAGAACACCAATAGCATGGTGTTACCGTGTGTTGAGCGTTTTAGTGATAAAATGAAATCGGCGCAGACTATGGCGAAGGGTTCCTGTGCTACCTGCGAGAGCATTTTTTCGGCTGGTTTCTGTTGTCCCTCCTTATACTTTTGGCAAGAATCGCATTGGCATACGTAGCGGCTAATGTCGCGGAACATGCCTGGCCAATAGTACCTGTTGGCGATCCGTACTACCGTCCGGCGTATTCCCAGTACCAAAGTTCCTTTTTAAAAAAATCGCATGTTTCTGGGTTTATTCGCAGATTGGCCTATTGTAGCCGTAGCAATACTTCTCGTAGGTTCTGCATGTGCTCCTCCAACGTGGAGCCTATAACGATTATGTCGTCTAGATAAGCGAAGGCATTTGGATCCATCTCTGGGCCTATGACTTGGTCGAGCGCTCTTTGGAATGTTGCCGGTGCGGAGTATAACCCCAATGGCATAACCCGCCATTTGAATAGGCAGCGCCCAGGTACCGTGAAAGCGGTGTATGGCCGACTGTTGGGTTCCAGGGGTATCTGCTAGTAGCCGTTCTTGAGATCTAGACTACTTATGTACTTCGCCCTTCGTAACTTGTCTAGAATATGCTGTATGCTTGGTAAGGGGTATGCGTCGGGTACAGATCGGGCGTTGAGCTGCCGATAGTCTACGCATAACCGCCACGTACCGTTCTTCTTCCGGGCTAATACGATCGCTGCGCTGTGTGGGCTGCTTGATGGCTCGATTCATCCCTTCGCCAGGAGTTCGTCGATCTCGGTGTTGATGATGCTTTGCATTGCTGGATTGCGTGGGAAGTACCGCTGCTTTATGGGGCGGTCGTCCGTCATGTTGATCCTATGCTCGTCCACGTTGGTCACCCCGGTCATTGTCTCGAACTTTTTGAGTTCTTCCGCCAGGAACTCACGTATGCGGTTTGCTTCACCTTTGTCATGGTGTATGCCCCCGGAATTCGTTATGACCTTGTCTGGGGGGTGTGATGAAGACCGTCGCGCAGCGGTTTTGGTGAACATTCCGTATTTGGTTAGAGATACTCCTTTGGTTGGGTGGTGTCCTGATGCTTG
Organism: Sphenella marginata; assembly: GCA_951509765.1. Classification (NCBI taxonomy): domain Eukaryota; kingdom Metazoa; phylum Arthropoda; class Insecta; order Diptera; family Tephritidae; genus Sphenella; species Sphenella marginata. The sequence continues at coordinate 36,001,082 of OX608078.1, read as the reverse complement.
GGTTTTCGGGAAACCTTTGCAATGTCTCAGTACACTATTTAGAAGGTGACGCAGTTATTTTCATTGCTGGAAAGTGATCGTGTTGACTTTATCAACCAGCCCAGGTTGTTGTTGGGGAGGCGGCTTGAGCCGGCCCCGTTCTCGGTGATTTGCGTGATGAGGCTGCCCGTAGTCGCCCCGTCGGTCTTCTCTCCTCTAGTTTTGGTTTCCGTTCTTGTTCCTTGTGAGCGTTTCTTTCCAGTCTTCCTGGGTGGATCACCGTTCGTTGTAACAGGTCCTTTTCTATCTTCCGTCGCTGGTGGTACGGTCGCCCATGGCGTGGCTGCATTTTGCTCAAATGGGTCGGCCAGGACGATGCCACTTCCTCCACAGGATATTGAAGCTCCCATACCGCCGAGTTTTAGGCGGGGGGTGGCGCCGAGTATCCGGAGTGGTTTCTCGCCTCTTCTTTCACCTGTTTTCCCTTATTTCTTTGCCTCCGCTTTTGTATTTTACTTTATGTATGTAAGCTTGATTGGAGTCATAGCGCAGTGCAAATGTTGCTCTTTGGTTCTCTAACAGCTGTTTGCGTTCTAAGGGCCATGACAGCACCTACAGCATGATACGCATTCTAAATAAGCAAAGAAATGGATTAAACATTAATGCTCAAAGTCTATTACCTAAAATAGACGAATTCAGATATATTTTTGAGTCATCAGAAATTGATGTTGTGTGCGTTTCAGAGACTTGGCTCTCTGAGTGCCTAAGTGATGCATTGGGGTAGCCAAATTTTTAAGACATGGTTTAAGTTGTAAAATTAAATGCACATCAGAGGCCTCATCCACAATCGAGTACATTTTCATCGAAATTAATTCTCAGCATGAACAAATTTTAATAGGTTGTGTCTACAGACCAAACAAACACGTTGCTTTTGACAATTTTATCGAATTTATTGGAAATCTTACCTTGAATTATAATAATATTGTTATAGTTGGTGATTTCAATAGTGACTTGCTGCGCGAAAACAAATTCTCATTAGCCATGCACACTCTTGCTTTTCTCCCAATTAATACCACTTCCCCTACTCACTTTACACAGACAAGCAGCACTCTACTAGATATATGTTTTGTTAATGATTTGTCAAAAATTCTGCTCTATGATCAACTGTCAGCTCCTAATTTTTCCAAGTATGACTTCATTTTCATAACATATGATTTCCAACCTAAATACAGCTTGGATACCTACTCATATCGAGACTTTCACCATATAGACTATGTGCAGCCCGAACGTGCTGTCGGTGACATTCCTTGGGATTTGGTATATAGCTGTGACTCCACCAATGAGCAGGTCCGTTTCCTCCAAAATAATATAAGTGCGCTATTCGATCAATATGTTCCTATTGTAACAAAAACAAAGAAAAATCATACGCGACCTTGGTTCAACAATTGTATTAAGGGTCTAATTTGCAAGCGCAACTTAGCAATTCGTAAGTGGAAACGGTCGAAATGTTCTTCAAGTTATGATGTTTTCAAAGAATGCAGAAGTGAAGTCAATAGGGCAATCAAGTTCTAAAAACTGAAATATTATGAGACTCGGTTTAGTACAGCGGTGGGGTCGAAGAAAACGTGAAAACATATTCGGGATATCGGGATCGGCAAGAAACATGGGGACACGTCTGAACACATAGATGGAAACGAGCTCAATGAGCAATTTATTCAGTCCTCCAGCTGTGCTAGTGATGTGTGTCATGAAAGATACAGTGAATGCTCATATGAGCAGAATGTTACCAGGCTTTTCCTTTTCCAATGTTGACGATTGTGTAGCCATTGAGTCTGTTCCTCGGGTGAAATCCAATGCTACTGGTCTGGACGGCATTAATCCTAAATTCTTTAAATGCCTGCACCCAAAAATTTTACCGCATGTTACTTTTGTCCTAAACTCTATTTTGAACACGTCTGTCTTTCCTGATTGTTCGAAAGTAGCCTAGATAATTCCGATGAAACATTGAATTTTGTATCGCCAACACGTAGTCCTTGTATTTCTCTCGTGCGTGTTGTCTCCGCTGTCGTATGTCGTCTTCTAGACGCTCGAAATATCTGGCCGGTAAGAAAAATAGCAGGAAGTCTCGCTTGAAAGCCGCCCAGTTGTTCCAGTGCTCGTTGTTGTTGCGATACCACTGTAGGGCGGTGTTGCACAATAATTCGCGCATAGTTTTTGGGAGGAGGTCTCTGTTTACCATGTATACTTCGGCCAATTCTTCCAGCCGTTCTACGAATGCTAGGGGATCCCGCCCACCATCGTACTTTACGGACCACTTCCGTACCTGATCGATGACACTTGCGATTACCAGGCCCGATACTTGATCGCCTTGGGCTATCGTGTAATTGCTGGGCACGGCATTTGCTAATGGTGGGTACTGATGTGGGGCTTGCAGGTTCTGCGTTGGGACCGTCAAAAAATTCCTCTCTGGTGGTCCTTGAGGCGCGTTACCGGCTCCCTCACCGAAGTTCGGCGGGACCGGCTCGTCACTGTGGTTTTGTAGGTTCTCTCCATCAATAGGAATTTGGCGTATATCTCTGGGTCGATGGGCCCATGCCGCTAATCGCTTGCGGATTTCACGGGTGGTACCGGTGTGCTCGATACCCAGCTCTTGCGCGATTTCTACTAGTTGCTCTTTGAAGACGCTATCTAGCCACGTTGTATCCAGTGGCTCATTAATCATGTGGGTTTTATCAGGAATTTTCCGTCTGGTAAGTTGGAAATACGACTTGCAGGGTCCCTGCTCGGGCGCCAATTGTATCGAAGCTTTTCCCTACCCCTATGCTTCTTATCTGTTGCTGGGGTATACTCGTCGTGTCCAGGGTCCTTGTACAATAAATTTATACTTTGGGGCCCTTTTTCAAGTCGTATTCTTACTTTATTCAATTCTGTTTAACTTATTTATACTTCTAATTCATTAATTTTAAATAACTTAGCGACTTCTGCTAGTATTGTTTGCTCAGCGCCTAGTGGTCTGGCGTGATAACGGGCCTCTTGGCTCGGTAACGGCTCGCCGTATTCCGTTATACCCCTGGTTAGCGACGATATGTGCTGCTGGCGTCGGCGTACGTCTGGTGGCGTTGCTCTGTGCTGCTTGCAGTGGCGTCCCTCTGTCGGCGTGTGTTAGCGGCTATGTGTACAAGTACAAGTACAACTTAGTCCACGTCTACTCTGGAACGTAATGTTTAGTATTGGTAAACCCCATCTACTAACTATCACTACCCAGCGTAGATCCGATCTTGACCGTGACTCCGTACTGGCCCACGTTGTGCAGATGGTATGGCGTTGGAGGGCTGGTGGTTTATATGCGTTCCGCTATCTCTGCTACTGTTTTGCTGGCGTGAGAGCGCACCGTTGTGATTGCGTGAACGTTGCGATCTCGTACCCACGGCTATGCTGCCGCAACTGTACTCGCGTATCCACGGCTGACCGCGGCAGATAAGGTTATCGCAGACTTAATCGTATAATGGGCGGGGTAAATCCAGCACACCTCAGTCCGCGTCTACGTTAAACGATGATCACTAGCATTGGTAAGCTCCCATGTACTAGTTATCACCCTTCCGCGCAGATGTTGTCACTACCGCAGTTCCGTGCTGACTGACTCTTGTCTCCTCGTGTTGCTTGTTATATACACCCATTGTATAACTTTACAAGTAAGTTATGTATCAGCTGTTCGTCCACAGCTGTGCTTGCCTATGTAAAAATCTTGCTATTCAGAAGCTGCTCAACGCAGAGTCCTACTCATTGGCAGCCGAAAAAAAAGTCCTGATGCTATTGGAATATACCTCATAAATAAATAAATAAGAGAAATTAGATGAAGCAGATTATTGTTTAGAGCGGATCAACTCAATTAGAATTATTTTTGCAATAGTTCTACATATTTAATTACCACTTTTTGATATCTTTGAAATCTTAATAAAAAATATCTGTGCTACCTATAAAAGTAACCATGTAGTTCATGTTGTCATGACAATTTTATTGTCCTTCTTTGATTACAAAGAAATGCACGTGCCAATTTTATCATTTTCTCTAAATATTTCAACGATAACAGTGTTTTTCGTTTTTAGGGTGTATCTTAATGAACTTCCCTGCAAATTAAAGTGGGTTGTCTAAAATACGCATGCTTATTTCTTGTTTTTCGTTTTGTGTTTACATGGTGCGTACCAAGCGTACAAATAAGGGTGCGTTTACGTGAACATCCGGGCTGCTTGGGCGCTGTACTTTTATGTAGCCTTACTTTTTTAGAAAATGTTAAAAAAAACTATCTTTTTATTGAATTTTTAGAAAAACTAACAGGATTTGAACAGTGAAGGATGGGTTTTCATGTTAGAAAGTCACCTCATTCTTATCAGACCCCTTTTAGACACGATGGGAATCCACCAGAATCACTATTTAAAAAAATATGGTACTGTTCAATGCCTAATATTTATCGGATTTTGCCGAGTGGGGTGTCAGCATCTATAATCCGAATGCGGAAATTAAAATTTTTATTTTTGTGAAAAGTTATCGGCAAAAAACAGAGCTCCTTTCCGCGTTGGCGCCCCCGCGAAAAAAAAAATAACGCAATCCAAAGTATTTCCGCGAAGAACACTTTCTGAAGTAGTCGTTACAACAATCACATGAAAATTCGCAATTTTGGTTGCGAATATCTCTCAAACGAAATAAAACATTAAAACTTCGCGTTCGGATTCTTGATGCTGAGGTAAAGACGCGTCTTTTGACACCCCAATCGGCAAAATTGGATAAATATTAGGCATTGAACCGTAGTCCCGAATGGCACCAAAAATATATACATACATATATGAAAACAGAAAACTTCGGTTAGAGATACTCCGTTGGTTGGGTGGTGTCCTGATGCTTGGGTTTTCGGGAAACCTTTGCAATGTCTCAGTACACTAGAAGGTGACGCAGTTATTTTTTATCAGGAATTTTCCGTCTGGTAAGTTGGAAATACGACTTGCAGGGTCCCTGCTCGGGCGCCAATTGTATCGAAGCTTTTCCCTACCCCTATGCTTCTTATCTGTTGCTGGGGTATACTCGTCGTGTCCAGGGTCCTTGTACAATAAATTTATACTTTGGGGCCCTTTTTCAAGTCGTATTCTTACTTTATTCAATTCTGTTTAACTTATTTATACTTCTAATTCATTAATTTTAAATAACTTAGCGACTTCTGCTAGTATTGTTTGCTCAGCGCCTAGTGGTCTGGCGTGATAACGGGCCTCTTGGCTCGGTAACGGCTCGCCGTATTCCGTTATACCCCTGGTTAGCGACGATATGTGCTGCTGGCGTCGGCGTACGTCTGGTGGCGTTGCTCTGTGCTGCTTGCAGTGGCGTCCCTCTGTCGGCGTGTGTTAGCGGCTATGTGTACAAGTACAAGTACAACTTAGTCCACGTCTACTCTGGAACGTAATGTTTAGTATTGGTAAACCCCATCTACTAACTATCACTACCCAGCGTAGATCCGATCTTGACCGTGACTCCGTACTGGCCCACGTTGTGCAGATGGTATGGCGTTGGAGGGCTGGTGGTTTATATGCGTTCCGCTATCTCTGCTACTGTTTTGCTGGCGTGAGAGCGCACCGTTGTGATTGCGTGAACGTTGCGATCTCGTACCCACGGCTATGCTGCCGCAACTGTACTCGCGTATCCACGGCTGACCGCGGCAGATAAGGTTATCGCAGACTTAATCGTATAATGGGCGGGGTAAATCCAGCACACCTCAGTCCGCGTCTACGTTAAACGATGATCACTAGCATTGGTAAGCTCCCATGTACTAGTTATCACCCTTCCGCGCAGATGTTGTCACTACCGCAGTTCCGTGCTGACTGACTCTTGTCTCCTCGTGTTGCTTGTTATATACACCCATTGTATAACTTTACAAGTAAGTTATGTATCAGCTGTTCGTCCACAGCTGTGCTTGCCTATGTAAAAATCTTGCTATTCAGAAGCTGCTCAACGCAGAGTCCTACTCATTGGCAGCCGAAAAAAAAGTCCTGATGCTATTGGAATATACCTCATAAATAAATAAATAAGAGAAATTAGATGAAGCAAATTATTGTTTAGAGCGGATCAACTCAATTAGAATTATTTTTGCAATAGTTCTACATATTTAATTACCACTTTTTGATATGTTTGAAATCTTAATAAAAAATATCTGTGCTACCTATAAAAGTAACCATGTAGTTCATGTTGTCATGACAATTTTATTGTCCTTCTTTGATTACAAAGAAATGCACGTGCCAATTTTATCATTTTCTCTAAATATTTCAACGATAACAGTGTTTGTGTTTTTAGGGTGTATCTTAATGAACTTCCCTGCAAATTAAAGTGGGTTGTCTAAAATACGCATGCTTATTTCTTGTTTTTCGTTTTGTGTTTACATGGTGCGTACCAAGCGTACAAATAAGGGTGCGTTTACGTGAACATCCGGGCTGCTTGGGCGCTGTACTTTTATGTAGCCTTACTTTTTTAGAAAATGTTAAAAAAAACTATCTTTTTATTGAATTTTTAGAAAAACTAACAGGATTTGAACAGTGAAGGATGGGTTTTCATGTTAGAAAGTCACCTCATTCTTATCAGACCCCTTTTAGACACGATGGGAATCCACCAGAATCACTATTTAAAAAAATATGGTACTGTTCAATGCCTAATATTTATCGGATTTTGCCGAGTGGGGTGTCAGCATCTATAATCCGAATGCGGAAATTAAAATTTTTATTTTTGTGAAAAGTTATCGGCAAAAAACAGAGCTCCTTTCCGCGTTGGCGCCCCCGCGAAAAAAAAAATAACGCAATCCAAAGTATTTCCGCGAAGAACACTTTCTGAAGTAGTCGTTACAACAATCACATGAAAATTCGCAATTTTGGTTGCGAATATCTCTCAAACGAAATAAAACATTAAAACTTCGCGTTCGGATTCTTGATGCTGAGGTAAAGACGCGTCTTTTGACACCCCAATCGGCAAAATTGGATAAATATTAGGCATTGAACCGTAGTCCCGAATGGCACCAAAAATATATACATACATATATGAAAACAGAAAACTTCGGTTAGAGATACTCCGTTGGTTGGGTGGTGTCCTGATGCTTGGGTTTTCGGGAAACCTTTGCAATGTCTCAGTACACTAGAAGGTGACGCAGTTATTTTCATTGCTGGAAACTGATCGTGTTGACTTTATCAACCAGCCCAGGTTGTTGTTGGGGAGGCGGCTTGAGCCGGCCCCGTTCTCGGTGATTTGCGTGATGAGGCTGCCCGTAGTTGCCCCGTCGGTCTTCTCTCCTCTAGTTTTGGTTTCCGTTCTTGTTCCTTGTGAGCGTTTCTTTCCAGTCTCCCTGGGTGGATCACCGTTCGTTGTAACAGGTCCTTTTCTATCTTCCGTCGCTGGTGGTACGGTCGCCCATGGCGTGGCTGCATTTTGCTCAAATGGGTCGGCCAGGACGATGCCACTTCCTCCACAGGATATTGAAGCTCCCATACCGCCGAGTTTTAGGCGGGGGGTGGCGCTGAGTATCCGGAGTGGTTTCTCGCCTCTTCTTTCACCTGTTTTCCCTTATTTCTTTGCCTCCGCTTTTGTATTTTACTTTATGTATGTAAGCTTGATTGGAGTCATAGCGCAGTGCAAATGTTGCTCTTTGGTTCTCTAACAGCTGTTTGCGTTCTAAGGGCCATGACAGCACCTACAGCATGATACGCATTCTAAATAAGCAAAGAAATGGATTAAACATTAATGCTCAAAGTCTATTACCTAAAATAGACGAATTCAGATATATTTTTGAGTCATCAGAAATTGATGTTGTGTGCGTTTCAGAGACTTGGCTCTCTGAGTGCCTAAGTGATGCATTGGGGTAGCCAAATTTTTAAGACATGGTTTAAGTTGTAAAATTAAATGCACATCAGAGGCCTCATCCACAATCGAGTACATACATTTTCATCGAAATTAATTCTCAGTATGAACAAATTTTAATAGGTTGTGTCTACAGACCAAACAAACACGTTGCTTTTGACAATTTTATCGAATTTATTGGAAATCTTACCTTGAATTATAATAATATTGTTATAGTTGGTGATTTCAATAGTGACTTGCTGCGCGAAAACAAATTCTCATTAGCCATGCACACTCTTGCTTTTCTCCCAATTAATACCACTTACCCTACTCACTTTACACAGACAAGCAGCACACTACTAGATATATGTTTTGTTAATGATTTGTAAAAAATTCTGCTCTATGATCAACTGTCAGCTCCTAATTTTTCCAAGCATGACTTCATTTTCATAACATATGATTTCCAACCTAAATACAGCTTGGATACCTACTCATATCGAGACTTTCACCATATAGACTATGTGCAGCTCGAACGTGCTGTCGGTGGCATTCCTTGGGATTTGGTATATAGCTGTGACTCCACCAATGAGTAGGTCCGTTTCCTCCAAAATAATATAAGTGCGCTATTCGATCAATATTTTCCTATTGTAACAAAAACAAAGAAAAATCATACGCGACCTTGGTTCAACAATTGTATTAAGGGTCTAATTTGCAAGCGCAACTTAGCAATTCGTAAGTGGAAACGGTCGAAATGTTCTTCAAGTTATGATGTTTTCAAAGAATGCAGAAGAGAAGTCAATAGGACAATCAAGTTCTAAAAACTGAAATATTATGAGACTCGGTTTAGTACAGCGGTGGGGTCGAAGAAAACGTGGAAACATATTCGGGATATCGGGATCGGCAAGAAACATGGGGACACGTCTGAACACATAGATGGAAACGAGCTCAATGAGCAATTTATTCAGTCCTCCAGCTGTGCTAGTGATGTGTGTCATAAAAGATACAGTGAATGCTCAGATGAGCAGAATGTTACCAGGCTTTTCCTTTTCCAATGTTGACGATTGTGTAGCCATTGAGTCTGTTCCTCGGGTGAAATCCAATGCTACTGGTCTAGACGGCATTAATCCTAAATTCTTTAAATGCCTGCTCCCAAAAATTTTACCGCATGTTACTTTTGTCCTAAACTCTATTTTGAACACGTCTTTCCTGATTGTTCGAAAGTAGCCTAGATAATTCCGATGAAAAATTGAATTTTGTATCGCCAACACGTAGTCCTTGCATTTCTCTCGTGCGTGTTGTCTCCGCTGCCGTATGTCGTCTTCTAGACGCTCGAAATATCTGGCCGGTAAGAAATATTTATCGGATTTTGCCGAGTGGGGTGTCAAAAGTCGCGTATTGACCCCAGCATCTATAATCCGAATGCGGAAATTAAAATTTTTATTTTTGTGAAAAGTTATCGGCAAAAAACAGAGCTCCTTTCCGCGTTGGCGCCCCCGCGAAAAAAAAAATAACGCAATCCAAAGTATTTCCGCGAAGAACACTTTCTGAAGTAGTCGTTACAACAATCACATGAAAATTCGCAATTTTGGTTGCGAATATCTCTCAAACGAAATAAAACATTAAAACTTCGCGTTCGGATTCTTGATGCTGAGGTAAAGACGCGTCTTTTGACACCCCAATCGGCAAAATTGGATAAATATTAGGCATTGAACCGTAGTCCCGAATGGCACCAAAAATATATACATACATATATGAAAACAGAAAACTTCGGTTAGAGATACTCCGTTGGTTGGGTGGTGTCCTGATGCTTGGGTTTTCGGGAAACCTTTGCAATGTCTCAGTACACTAGAAGGTGACGCAGTTATTTTCATTGGTGGAAACTGATCGTGTTGACTTTATCAACCAGCCCAGGTTGTTGTTGGGGAGGCGGCTTGAGCCGGCCCCGTTCTCGGTGATTTGCGTGATGAGGCTGCCCGTAGTCGCCCCGTCGGTCTTCTCTCCTCTAGTTTTGGTTTCCGTTCTTGTTCCTTGTGAGCGTTTCTTTCCAGTCTTCCTGGGTGGATCACCGTTCGTTGTAACAGGTCCTTTTCTATCTTCCGTCGCTGGTGGTACGGTCGCCCATGGCGTGGCTGCATTTTGCTCAAATGGGTCGGCCAGGACGATGCCACTTCCTCCACAGGATATTGAAGCTCCCATACCGCCGAGTTTTAGGCGGGGGGTGGCGCCGAGTATCCGGAGTGGTTTCTCGCCTCTTCTTTCACCTGTTTTCCCTTATTTCTTTGCCTCCGCTTTTGTATTTTACTTTATGTATGTAAGCTTGATTGGAGTCATAGCGCAGTGCAAATGTTGCTCTTTGGTTCTCTAACAGCTGTTTGCGTTCTAAGGGCCATGACAGCACCTACAGCATGATACGCATTCTAAATAAGCAAAGAAATGGATTAAACATTAATGCTCAAAGTCTATTACCTAAAATAGACGAATTCAGATATATTTTTGAGTCATCAGAAATTGATGTTGTGTGCGTTTCAGAGACTTGGCTCTCTGAGTGCCTAAGTGATGCATTGGGGTAGCCAAATTTTTAAGACATGGTTTAAGTTGTAAAATTAAATGCACATCAGAGGCCTCATCCACAATCGAGTACATACATTTTCATCGAAATTAATTGTCAGTATGAACAAATTTTAATAGGTTGTGTCTACAGACCAAACAAACACGTTGCTTTTGACAATTTTATCGAATTTATTGGAAATCTTACCTTGAATTATAATAATATTGTTATAGTTGGTGATTTCAATAGTGACTTGCTGCGCGAAAACAAATTCTCATTAGCCATGCACACTCTTGCTTTTCTCCCAATTAATACCACTTCCCCTACTCACTTTACACAGACAAGCAGCACTCTACTAGATATATGTTTTGTTAATGATTTGTCAAAAATTCTGCTCTATGATCAACTGTCAGCTCCTAATTTTTCCAAGCATGACTTTATTTTCATAACATATGATTTCCAACCTAAATAAAGCTTGGATACCTACTCATATCGAGACTTTCACCATATAGACTATGTGCAGCTCGAACGTGCTGTCGGTGGCATTCCTTGGGATTTGGTATATAGCTGTGACTCCACCAATGAGCAGGTCCGTTTCCTCCAAAATAATATAAGTGCGCTATTCGATCAATATGTTCCTATTGTAACAAAAACAAAGAAAAATCATACGCGACCTTGGTTCAACAATTGTATTAAGGGTCTAATTTGCAAGCGCAACTTAGCATATCGTAAGTGGAAACGGTCGAAATGTTCTTCAAGTTATGATGTTTTCAAAGAATGCAGAAGAGAAGTCAATAGGGCAATCAAGTTCTAAAAACTGAAATATTATGAGACTCGGTTTAGTACAGCGGTGGGGTCGAAGAAAACGTGGAAACATATTCGGGATATCGGGATCGGCAAGAAACATGGGGACACGTCTGAACACATAGATGGAAACGAGCTCAATGAGCAATTTATTCAGTCCTCCAGCTGTGCTAGTGATGTGTGTCATGAAAGATACAGTGAATGCTCAGATGAGCAGAATGTTACCAGGCTTTTCCTTTTCCAATGTTGACGATTGTGTAGCCATTGAGTCTGTTCCTCGGGTGAAATCCAATGCTACTGGTCTAGACGGCATTAATCCTAAATTCTTTAAATGCCTGCTCCCAAAAATTTTACCGCATGTTACTTTTGTCCTAAACTCTATTTTGAACACGTCTGTCTTTCCTGATTGTTCGAAAGTAGCCTAGATAATTCCGATGAAAAATTGAATTTTGTATCGCCAACACGTAGTCCTTGCATTTCTCTCGTGCGTGTTGTCTCCGCTGCCGTATGTCGTCTTCTAGACGCTCGAAATATCTGGCCGGTAAGAAATATTTATCGGATTTTGCCGAGTGGGGTGTCAAAAGTCGCGTATTGACCCCAGCATCTATAATCCGAATGCGGAAATTAAAATTTTTATTTTTGTGAAAAGTTATCGGCAAAAAACAGAGCTCCTTTCCGCGTTGGCGCCCCCGCGAAAAAAAAAATAACGCAATCCAAAGTATTTCCGCGAAGAACACTTTCTGAAGTAGTCGTTACAACAATCACATGAAAATTCGCAATTTTGGTTGCGAATATCTCTCAAACGAAATAAAACATTAAAACTTCGCGTTCGGATTCTTGATGCTGAGGTAAAGACGCGTCTTTTGACACCCCAATCGGCAAAATTGGATAAATATTAGGCATTGAACCGTAGTCCCGAATGGCACCAAAAATATATACATACATATATGAAAACAGAAAACTTCGGTTAGAGATACTCCGTTGGTTGGGTGGTGTCCTGATGCTTGGGTTTTCGGGAAACCTTTGCAATGTCTCAGTACACTAGTTATTTTCATTGCTGGAAACTGATCGTGTTGACTTTATCAACCAGCCCAGGTTGTTGTTGGGGAGGCGGCTTGAGCCGGCCCCGTTCTCGGTGATTTGCGTGATGAGGCTGCCCGTAGTTGCCCCGTCGGTCTTCTCTCCTCTAGTTTTGGTTTCCGTTCTTGTTCCTTGTGAGCGTTTCTTTCCAGTCTTCCTGGGTGGATCACCGTTCGTTGTAACAGGTCCTTTTCTATCTTCCGTCGCTAGTGGTATGGTCGCCCATGGCGTGGCTGCATTTTGCTCAAATGGGTCGGCCAGGACGATGCCACTTCCTCCACAGGATATTGAAGCTCCCATACCGCCGAGTTTTAGGCGGGGGGTGGCGCTGAGTATCCGGAGTGGTTTCTCGCCTCTTCTTTCACCTGTTTTCCCTTATTTCTTTGCCTCCGCTTTTGTATTTTACTTTATGTATGTAAGCTTGATTGGAGTCATAGCGCAGTGCAAATGTTGCTCTTTGGTTCTCTAACAGCTGTTTGCGTTCTAAGGGCCATGACAGCACCTACAGCATGATACGCATTCTAAATAAGCAAAGAAATGGATTAAACATTAATGCTCAAAGTCTATTACCTAAAATAGACGAATTCAGATATATTTTTGAGTCATCAGAAATTGATGTTGTGTGCGTTTCAGAGACTTGGCTCTCTGAGTGCCTAAGTGATGCATTGGGGTAGCCAAATTTTTAAGACATGGTTTAAGTTGTAAAATTAAATGCACATCAGAGGCCTCATCCACAATCGAGTACATACATTTTCATCGAAATTAATTCTCAGTATGAACAAATTTTAATAGGTTGTGTCTACAGACCAAACAAACACGTTGCTTTTGACAATTTTATCGAATTTATTGGAAATCTTACCTTGAATTATAATAATATTGTTATAGTTGGTGATTTCAATAGTGACTTGCTGCGCGAAAACAAATTCTCATTAGCCATGCACACTCTTGCTTTTCTCCCAATTAATACCACTTACCCTACTCACTTTACACAGACAAGCAGCACTCTACTAGATATATGTTTTGTTAATGATTTGTCAAAAATTCTGCTCTATGATCAACTGTCAGCTCCTAATTTTTCCAAGCATGACTTCATTTTCATAACATATGATTTCCAACCTAAATACAGCTTGGATACCTACTCATATCGAGACTTTCACCATATAGACTATGTGCAGCTCGAACGTGCTGTCGGTGGCATTCCTTGGGATTTGGTATATAGCTGTGACTCCACCAATGAGTAGGTCCGTTTCCTCCAAAATAATATAAGTGCGCTATTCGATCAATATTTTCCTATTGTAACAAAAACAAAGAAAAATCATACGCGACCTTGGTTCAACAATTGTATTAAGGGTCTAATTTGCAAGCGCAACTTAGCAATTCGTAAGTGGAAACGGTCGAAATGTTCTTCAAGTTATGATGTTTTCAAAGAATGCAGAAGAGAAGTCAATAGGACAATCAAGTTCTAAAAACTGAAATATTATGAGACTCGGTTTAGTACAGCGGTGGGGTCGAAGAAAACGTGGAAACATATTCGGGATATCGGGATCGGCAAGAAACATGGGGACACGTCTGAACACATAGATGGAAACGAGCTCAATGAGCAATTTATTCAGTCCTCCAGCTGTGCTAGTGATGTGTGTCATGAAAGATACAGTGAATGCTCATATGAGCAGAATGTTACCAGGCTTTTCCTTTTCCAATGTTGACGATTGTGTAGCCATTGAGTCTTTTCCTCGGGTGAAATCCAATGCTACTGGTCTAGACGGCATTAATCCTAAATTCTTTAAATGCCTGCACCCAAAAATTTTACCGCATGTTACTTTTGTCCTAAACTCTATTTTGAACACGTCTGTCTTTCCTGATTGGTCGAAAGTAGCCTAGATAATTCCGATGAAACATTGAATTTTGTATCGCCAACACGTAGTCCTTGTATTTCTCTCATGCGTGTTGTCTCCGCTGTCGTATGTCGTCTTCTAGACGCTCGAAATATCTGGCCGGTAAGAAAAATAGCAGGAAGTCTCGCTTGAAAGCCGCCCAGTTGTTCCAGTGCTCGTTGTTGTTGCGATACCACTGTAGGGCGGTGTTGCACAATAATTCGGGCATAGTTTTTGGGAGGAGGTCTCTGTTTACCATGTATACTTCGGCCAATTCTTCCAGCCGTTCTACGAATGCTAGGGGATCCCGCCCACCATCGTACTTTACGGACCACTTCCGTACCTGATCGATGACAGGTGCGATTACCAGGCCCGATACTTGATCGCCTTGGGCTATCGTGTAATTGCTGGGCACGGCATTTGCTAATGGTGGGTACTGATGTGGGGCTTGCAGTAAAAGAAATTAACTAGCATAGCAACCCATCTGCAACATTCAGTCCATTTTACCACTAAGCTGTTGCATCCCTTCATTTTTAATCGAAGAGCAACCCAGCCACGAGTGAGTGTCAAACGCTTGTTTGGCATCTGAGTGAGTGTCAAACTCCCATGAGTTACAAAGAGAGGGAAGAGAAAGAGATGTCGACATATCTTACTTGTAGATCTTTACAATATATACACCTCTTCGTATTGTTGCTTGCGCGCATGATTACATGTTGTGACCGTGTTGATACGACTTGGTGTGGTTCGCTGTTGTCATGCTCTAGCGACTTGTTGTGCCGTTTCGTGTTGGAGTTATTTTGTCTGATGTTGCTGTTTTATGTGGGTTCGTTTGTTCCGTTTAGTTATTTTGGTATTATGCTGTTGATATTTGTGTGGGCCAAATCTGTGGCCATATTTGGTCTTCACACAACTTCAACATCTGATGGTTTTCTGGTTTTTTTCGTCAGCTTCAACTCAGAAGT
The DNA here is from genome assembly GCA_951509765.1 of Sphenella marginata. Classification (NCBI taxonomy): domain Eukaryota; kingdom Metazoa; phylum Arthropoda; class Insecta; order Diptera; family Tephritidae; genus Sphenella; species Sphenella marginata. The sequence goes on along the minus strand of OX608078.1, from coordinate 35,985,975 downwards.
ATAATTTATATATATTAAATATGATATATTTCTCAAAAATATAAACTGATAAATTGGAATAATTTTTTTTTAGCTTTTTTTCAAAAAATTCGATTTTTTCACTCCGAGATGGAGGTGATAAACAGAAAAATATTGAAATATTGATAAAGGTAAAAAAAATATTATGATAAAAAGTTGTCATATGTTTCAAGGCAAATTCAATTTAGTAGAAATAAAAAAAAACTTAACCTGCCCTGAGCCCGTGCTTGAACCTACGAACGCACGCATCATAGCAGGCACGCTTACCACCTGCGCCACTGCTGTATGTACAGTAAAAGAGTCAGATACTGTAGTTAACAGCTTTGGCTTTTGGTAAAAACTTTTTTGAATTATTACAAATTAATGAATCATTTTTTGTTAAATATAATATGCCCATGCAAAGCTCCTGGCCCATGAAAAGATATCAAAATATATAATAATTGGAATTATGCATGTTTTTATGAGATACACTCTGGCAATTGATTGTATGGAAAAAATGTTAGCCTATTAATATATAGATACTGCTGAAAAAAAAACTAAAAAATTATTGCAATATGTCAATAATTCCCTTTTTATTTTTTTAAGAAACATATCATATTTAATATACAAAAAGCAAAAACACAGTTTGTAGCTTCTTCAATTTTTATATTTACGAAGTAGTTAGAAATCGAGTTAATTTTACTAAAGATATCAACTCTTTTCTTGAAGAACCGGATGCTGTTATTTTAAATTAAAATTTTTTATGGTAACAACAGAATTGTACTTTTAAAAAAATATCGCTTTAAAAATTTAGTTTAAAAAAAACATTCAAATATATGCGAATTAATGTAAAGCGGGATTTATTAGCTGATATATGTATATTGGCTTGAATTAGTACATGTTTTCATTACCAAAGGAATCTACAAACTCTCCAGCTATTTTGTAATCTCCACCAGCACTATTCAGCACTGTTATAAAACTCCCAAAGCCATACCCATCCGCTCATTTCCCTACATACACACGTATAAATTTATGCAATGATCCAGCAGCTGCCACTTGCTTTTGTGCCAAAAAAACAACGAAATGTACCAAATTCTATATAACATATCCTCCTCGTCATCTAAACACCATTTGTAAGCTTATAAATACAGCTTCACTTCTGGCTTTATATATTTAACTTTTTGCCTATTGAAAGAGTCTATTTTTTTTAACGATATGATTTTGTAAGCAAAATTCCACAATGTTAAGATCGAAATTTGTAATGTTAAATAACGTACGGACTTTAGCTAAAAAACAATTTCAAATGACACTAACAGTCCGATTCTGTGTTCTTGATAAATTTGTCAACCTTGATAAACAATCAGGGAAAAATATTTTGATCAACCGTTTTGAATTCTGCGAGAAATAGACTACAACGAGTAAAAACAAAATTGTTTTTGACGCAAAATTCAAAAACACTTGAGAAAAATATTTCTTCGTTATTATTTATCAAGATTGACAAATTTATCAATCGGCCGGTAACTTTACTTTTTTTCAGGGCTGAAAAATAACGTTATTTTTATTAATAAACGAAAAAAACTTTTTATTTCGTTTTGTTTTTCAATAATAATAACGTTACAAGCTCAACAAAAAAATATATCGTTGCGTTGAAAATCAAAAAATAAGTATCAAAATAAATTTCGTTTCGGTTTTTATCAAAACAATTCACAAAAAATATTTGAATATTTCAAAATAATATTGGTTAAGATGGGTCGCAAAAGAAAGAGGAAATCAGTGCGGTCGTGCTTTAATTTTGTAATTGCAAAAGACCACAAAAAAAAGTCATTTGTTGCTAAAGCATGAAAACCATTTCTTGCGCTCTCAGAACAGAATCCACCAAAAGCCGAAGAGGTGGTTGAAAAAAAAAAATTTAAAACATGACTTTTCGATGGAGCCTAATGTAGATGCGCACATTTGGTACTTAGTAACTATGTTTTTTTGTTGTGTTCCTTGATTTATTAATTTTTGTACTTGACAAATAAATTCAAATAACGTGGATTTCCGACCCAGCCTAATTTGCAAAATGAATAAACGATAACGAAAAAAAATTTTTGTTATTTTTTAATTTGATATTCAACGAAAAACTTTTTTTTTTGATATTTTTTGATTTTGATATTCAACAAAATTTTTTTTTTTGATATTTATCAAAACGAAATATATTTTTGATACTTTTTTTTGATAATTAACAAAACGAAATTTTTTCGTTTATATCGTTGTGCAGCCCTGCTTTTTTTACGAAAAACACATTTTTGTAGTTGCTGGCGTCATTTTAAATAATTTTCCTTGCATTAAAAGAATTAAAAAACAAACAATTTCCATTTTTGTCTTCACCGAGCATCCCGAGAATCGAAGTCAGGTGTCCTGAAAGTAGTATACATTTATAAACATTTTGGTATAAAACGGGTACAATTAGTGTCTTCAAAGGACATGCTCGAACAAATGTGACCAATTTATTCCATCTAAAAGAGACCAAAAAAGTAGTAGTCTACTAGAATAAGTTAGTTATACAGAGAAACCTCCCTTGGATGGACACTCACCATCGGCCAACTTTTGTCCGCCCCAGAGAGGTGTCCGCTCAAAGGAAATTTTAAAATTTTCAAAGGATTAAATACTCACCACATTTTAAATCAAATAAAAAATATTGATATTACATTGCGAAAAAAATATATATGTATATTGCTTCAAAAATTCATATCAAAACATGCATAACTCATTCACATACTTTCAGATAAAGTAATCGCCCCTATTACGGTTGTCAATACTTTTAAGTTTTGACTTGATGTTGACGAATTGGTATCGCCATTGTCAATTTCGATAACTATTGACAGCTGTTGATACTATTTTGGTATTTACGACAACAATAGTGATATTCTATTGACGGGTGTTAACATAAAACTTGTCAACACAGTTTTTGGTGACGACAAGCGCTCAATTAAATATTCTGCTGTAAAAATTTGGTAAAATAATTCTGAATTATACCTTTTTACACACTTTATTTGTTTAGTTTTTACTTAATTCAGGAAAATGGAGAGAAAAATTAAAATAACAAACAATAACCAATTTGCGCAGCTTATTTTAGAACTAGAAAAAAATGGTTCAAGGTGTTCTCAAAAGTGGAAGTTGCATGAGTTGCATTGTTTAAAGATTAGTTTTCAAAAACAGAATAAATATTTTTGTTTTATGCAGAAAATACTGAAGTATTTTATATTTTTTAATAAAAACAACCAAAAACGAATTACAAAAAGCTTTAATTTGTTTCCGTATTTGCGAACCTTCCATGTTTTGCAAGTCGTCAGATAAATCAACTTCCAACCCGTCTTGAACATGACATGATGATGAATTGAAGCTTGATGACTCTACGATTATGTAAGGCAGCGTCTTGACCTCCGTAACAATAACCTGGAGGGGGAAATCCGATATTTTGGTTCAGTGAAAAGTTATTAGTGAAAAACCGACCCGGGTCAGATCCCCAATTCGGGGCGTGATCCATGGTATTTATGTGCAGAACACCTTTCCGCATTGGCGGCCTTCGGCCTCGCTTAAAAAAAAAACCCTGGGCTACGCCATTCCAACTCCGGGTGGTTGCCTTAACCGTGGCAACGTGCCACGGTACGCACACTTTTTCACTTTTTTGGCTTAGCTTAATGTGCCATTACAACAAATACATGAAAATGGCAGAAAAATTGTGAACTGTAACTGCAAATATCTCGCAAAATTCTTGAAATATCAGATTTCCCTCCAGATTATTGTTACGGAGGTGAAGACTCGTCGCTTGATACCTCTACCTAGATTTTTGGACGTGTATTAACACTACACGTTCGATGGAAAGTATTACCGAAAGTTTGGTAATACTTTACGGTTTACGTCAAGTGTTAATACACGTCCAAAAATCTTGAGAGAGGTATCAAAAGACGCGTCTTGACCTCCGTAACAATAACCCGAAGGGGGAAAAGCAATATTTTGTTGCTGTGAAAAGTTATTAGTGAAAAACCGAAAATTGACCCGGGTTAGATCCCAAATTCGGGGCCCGATCCACGTTTTTTATGTGCAGAACACCTTTCCGCGTAGGCGGCCTTCGGCCGCGCTTCAAAAAATAACCCTGGGCTACGCCATTCCAACTCCAGGTGGTTGCCCTGAACGGTGGCAACATGCCACCGTTCCGACTCTATGGGTCATTTTTTTCTCACAGGGTAATGTGATTACAACAACCACATGAAAATGACAGAAAAATTGTGAACTTTAACTGCAAATATCTCGCAAAATTCTAAAAATATCGGATTTCCCCCTTCGGATTATTGTTACGGAGGTGAAGACGCGTCTATTGATACCTCTACCTATATTTTTGGACGTGTATTAACACTTGACGTAAACCGTAAAGTATTACCGAAAGTTTTACCGCGATTTTCGTTGCTTTTTCCGGCTTATAATGTAAAAAAACATCTTTAAACAAAAGTTTAAATCTTAAGCAGAATTATATGCGCAACAAATTGTAAATAAACAACTGTCAAAAGTATAAGGATCGTAGTTTTGCTATTAAATTATCGATAACACGTCAACGTCAATACATTGATGAAGTAAATACCAGTTTTGCCGTGACGCGACGTTGATATTGATACGACTTGTTGTTGATATTAATACGAAGCGACATTTGATCTTGACAACCGTAATAGGGGTGAATAACATAAATAAAAATAAATATAAATTATACTTCAATATCAATCCATAAATATCGGACTCATTATTTAAAAAATCGTGGTAAGTATTGGTTATTAACAACAGCACTTTCACCACAAATGTATCTAAAATTCATATTCACCCCTATTACGGTTGTCAACATCAAATGTCACGTCGTATTAATATCAACATCAATATCAACGTCGCGTCAATGCAAAACTGGTATTTACTTCATCAATGTATTGACGTTGACCTGTTATCGGTAATTTAATAGCAAAACTACGATCCTTATACTTTTGACAGTTGTTTATTTACAATTTGTTGCGCATATAATTCTGCTTAAGATTTAAACTTTTGTTTAAAGATGTTTTTTTACATTATAAGCCGGTAATACTTTCCATCGAACGTCAAGTGTTAATACACGTCCAAAAATCTAGGTAGAGGTAACAATAATCTGGAGGGAAATCAGATATGTTAAGAATTTTGCGAGATATTTGCAGTTAAAGTTCATAATTTTTCTGTCATTTTCATGTGGTTGTTGTAATGGCACATTAGGCTAAGCCAAAAAAGTAAAAAAGTGTGCGTACCGTGGCACGTTGCCACGATTCAGGCAACCACCCGGAGTTGGAATGGCGTAGCCCAGGGTTTTTTTTTAAGCGCGGCCGAAGGCCGCCAATGCGGAAAGGTGTTCTGCACATAAATACCATGGATCACGCCCCGAATCGGGGATCTGACCCGGGTCCGTTTTTCACTAATAACTTTTCACTGAAACAAAATATCGGATTTCCCCCTCCAGGTTATTGTTACGGAGGTAAGGACGCTGCCTTACATAACCGTTGTATTGACGTTAGAGTCATAAAGCTTCAATTCATCATCCGAAGCTGAAAATGTTCAAGACGGGTTTGAAGTTGATTTATCTAACGACTTGCAAAACATGGAAGCTTCGCAAATACGGCAACAAATTAAAGGTTTTTGTAATTCGTTTTTGGTTGTTTTTATTAAAAAATATAAAATACTTCAGTATTTTCTGCATAAAACAAAAATATTTATTCTGTTTTTGAAAACTAATCTTTAAACAATGCAACTCATGCAACTTCCACTTTTGAGAACACCTTGAACCATTTTTTTCTAGTTCTAAAATAAGTTGCGCAAATTGGTTATTGTTTGTTATTTTAATTTTTCTCTCCATTTTCCTGAATTAAATAAAAACTAAACAAATAAAGTGTGTAAAAAGGTATAATTCAGAATTATTTAACAAATTTTTACAGCAGAATATTTAATTGAGCGCTTGTCGTCACCAAAAACTGTGTTGGCAAGTTTTATGTTAACACCCGTCAATAGAATATCACTATTGTTGTCGTAAATACCAAAATAGTTTCAACAGCTGTCAATACTTATCGAAATTGACAATGGCGATACCGATTCGTCAACAAAAAGTCAATACTTAAAAGTTTGAAAACCGTAATAGGGGCGATTATGACGAGCTCGCCATTTTTGAAGCCAACCTTTAGAACTCACAAAGCCACTGACCCTCTGTTTTTGGGCAACTTCTTTTGCCTTTTCTTAAATAATTTACCCAGATATGCGAATGTTCCCTACTAAAACAGTTAAAACACATTTCATATATTTTTTTCCTATCGGTTTTCATAAAAGACCTTCTGGATTCAACATTGCTGCCAGACAGCCATTTTTGTTTTGTTTTGCTTGTTTGTTTGTTTTATTTGCATATTTTCCTGTCACAACAATTTGACAAAATTATTTTTACAGTGCTAGTCAGAAACAGTATACAAAACAAAATTGAAATTAAACTTAAGATTAATTGAATAAATAATAAAAAAGTGAGTTAGATCGCTATAGAAATAGAAAATAAAGAAATAATGTTACAATAACATTTTAATTTAGAAATTACAAGTCATCATTGCGGTGCATTGCTTAGTCTAGCTGGGAGAGGGTTCCAAAGACGGATCGAAATGATAAAGAATTGTCGTTCTGACACTGGCATACTGTATTTGATGTAGTACGTGAGAAGTACTGACCTTGAGGATTGAAGAAAGATTAGCCGCCTATAAAGGTAATGAGGTTCCTTCGTATATATAATTTTGTGTAGGGTAGTTAGCATTCTCACTTTTAATAGGTTATCAAAAGATATATTAAGCAACCTTTCAGCGTAGTAAGAGACGTGGTCAAGTCTCGAATTTCTTCTTTCTTTTTTATTTTCAACGCAGCCTGCGTTTTTCCAATTTTGAATTTGATCACAAAATCAATAACTTTTGAAACAATGAACAGACCATAAATAAAAATAGGTTTTGTACGATTTTATTATTAAAACTTACCTTTCGGCTAATGCACGAACAGACCAATTATTTTTCTCACTAGCATTAATTATTTTAATTTTTTTGGTTTAGGCTCAGGATTGACCTCACCATCTCATAACACATCAAATGTTTACGATATGACTGAACATAATTAAATCACTATCACAGCGTTATTAAACCTACAATGTGAAGCTTTTTAAAGTTGAGTGTTTATCTAACGTCCATTTGGTTTTATTCGGGGAATCCCCAGTTTTCATTTGGTAAATACATATGTACAAAAATATGTTTATGGGTCAATTTCAAAAAAAAAACCTACACAACGAGTTTTTTTGGCTTATTTTGAAAGTTTTTCCAATTCGCCTGTAAGAGTGACCAATTTATGTAGAAATTGATGAAGAATCCGGTGGTACCTTTAGGCTCTCAAAAAAATCAATATTTTTGGTTTTTTTTTAGGTTTTCTATGATTTCTATCTTGAGCGTCACACACCAAATATGTATAAAAAATCGCTGAAAATGAAAAATATTTGAAATTCAAGTTTACTATGATGTTCTTTTGTTTTTCAAGATTGACTTTAGCGAAAATAACATTTTCGATTATAAACACAAAATCACGATTCACCTTGATTATGTTTTTTTTTTAAGTGACTAGTTATTTACAAATTTTAAGATGAAAATATGTAAATTTTTGTTAAAAAAAAGACTTGAACTAAGGGGTTACTTGCAAAGTAATAGGCTTGTAACAATTTATTTAAAAAACTGCAAATATAAGCGTTTTAAGGAAAAAAACTGCGTGTGACGCTCAAGATATTTTGTGACGATCAAGATGAAAATATGTAAATTTTTGTTTAAAAAAGACTTGAACTAATGGGTTAATTGCAAATTAATAGTCTTGTAACAATTTATTTAAAAAAAACTGCAAATATAAGCGTTTTAAGGAAAAAAAAAATAAGTGTGACGCTCAAGACATTTTGTGACGATCAAGAGATTTTGTTGCACGTAAACAAGAAATAATGCCAAATTTAAAGTGTAATGAAAAAAAGTTAATTTTTTACAAAAAGTAAATAAAAGAAAACAAAAATTCTTCAAAAAACAAAAATTTTCATACAAACTAAACATGTACATATTCTTTGATGTCTTTAACAAAATTTTAAAAAAGGAAGTAATTCTTGAAGAAACTTATACACATAGCTTTATTTTCTCTCGATATTTCCGTGCTCTTTCAGCCGCCGTTAATTTTGTTGTTTTACTCTTGAAAATTAAAAAATAAAATCAAAATTAAGCATTTTAAGCTATGAAGCAATTTGTATGAAAAGTGATGCTCATGAAATGCTTGCCTATTTTGGTTTTTTCCGTAAGCAATTTATTTCCCAAATTCACAAATTATAAAAAAATGAGTTGAGACCATGTAAACAATGATTGTCAACTTTAATTTTTTACATTTAACATATTCACTTTTAAAAAAATTAGCGTGACGCTCAAGAAATTTTATCGCGCCCTCACCATGGTGTTCACGAAAACTACGCAAATCCACACTTTTTTAATAGTTTTTTTTTCGCTTTTTCACTATTGTAATAATTAAAGTTTGTACTTTTCTTACGTTATTTACTTGTATTTAAATGAAAATTGAAAACTGCTGATATTTCTTGATTTATAAAAAAGTGACGCTCAATGCAAATTGTGGGGACAACTTTTCTTTTCAACGCCAAATTTGCACTAATTAATTTTTGACAACTATATCAAATGAAAACAAAAGAAAGAAACCCAATAATTCGAAAACTGTTATTAAATGTTGCCCAGTAACTTTTTTCTTGATTTTATTTTAATTTGTTTACTAAAAATCCTAACGGGGGACACATGCTTTTGTATGAAAGGAGTCAGAGGGAGAAAGAAAACACCATTCTGAATAAACAAAAAAACAAATATACAAATTTGAGAATTATGTTTTTTTGTTATATATTCCTCGGTGATCACTCTCCCATTTTTTTTTTTTTTTAAATTTGTTTTTTTACCTAAAATAGTAGTGTAAAGTGCAGGGACACAAAAATTGCGTTTTTTTTTGAAATTGACCCTTATATGTATATGTTTTTTCCGCTTAAGAGGGGTTCGCTCAATAGAGGTTTATGATTGATTTGTTATGAAAAGTAATCTCAGTGTCCGTTGATAAGAGGTTCGTGTCTGCTCAGTAGTGTTTTTTTTGTCCAATTTTAAGGCAAATAACTGTCCGCGTCCGGCCAAGGGAGTGTCCGCCTAAGGGACGGTAATCTAAAAAATGTACTTACAACTTGGTGCATGAAAAACTGTCCGGCCAAAGGAGGTGTCCGTCCAATAGAGGTGTCCGTTAGGAGACGAAGTAGTTAGAAATCGCGATAATTTTCCTAAAGACATCAAAAGTTTCAATTTGTAAAAGAGTCGACATATAACCGGAATCCTTATATTTGTAATCCAATATTTCAATAATTTTCAGTTTATGACATCTATCTTGGAGTGAAAAACCCAAATTTTTTGAAATAAAGTTAAAAAATCATTCAAAATTTTGTTGGCGTTATCTTTCATCTTTGACATTATCTCTGGTAAAATTGACTGCCCGTCACTTCTGGAGAGATTGTCATTAAATACCCCATTGAGGAACCTTCGTCGCTTTGAAGTCTTCTTTATTGGTCGCAGTAGAACTGTCTATAGTTCAAACGCACCGGTCAATAGAACTTTAGTGGAGTTCAATTATTTGTCAAATTTTTTGCATTTTGTCTTCTCTTTGGCTAAAAATGTTTTTCGCAATGTTCTAAATAATTATTTATTATGTAATAGTATTACTTATATTAGCTACTAAGGTGGATGCCTATATATTAGTTAAACTTTGGTCTGTATAAGCTTATTTGTTATTAGTCTGTAAGGTTTCTGTTACCAATAGACTCAATAAATGAAATGAAATAAAATTTATCAATATTTATCAATTTATATTTTTTAAGAAATATATCATATTTAATATGCAAAAAGTAAAAACACAGTTTGTAGCTTCTTCAATTTTAAATTTACGAAATAGGTAGGAATCGTGTTAATTTTTCTAAAGACATCAACTATTTTCTTCCTAAAAATTTTAATTTTTGAAAGAGTCGACATATAACTGGAACCCTTACATATTTAGGCTAAATTGTGCCAAATAAGATATGTGTTTTCAGTATTTCTGAGTCGAAAAAAACCAGAAAGCCATCATATGTTGAAGTTGTAATATTCTCCCGCCATACGGGCTTCAAAAAATAAATAACTATAGGAAAAATTGAGAAAACTGTCTGTATACCAAAAAAAAAACACTATTTGGTAGGTATAGCATTTGTCATGGTATATTCATGTGTACCAATAGCGCATGTGTAATGGTCTCGGGTGGGACGCGTACGTTCCATGGTTCGCGCCCAGCTTCGGACATACAATTTTTTTCCTTTTTCATTTTGACTATTTTTTTTTTGCAGGGAAATTATTAAAATTTACCATAACACATACAGTACCGGCCTAATTCTCATATTGAGAACATTAACAAATTGAGTAAAGTATACACTTGCGTCTGCGCGTCTGTCCAGTTTCATTTTGACTGAGCGTTGCCATCGCTTACGCAAATTCTCACCAAAATCTTGGCAAAAAATTTAAATTTGTTTTCAACATATTGACTGCTGATTGGAAGATTACCATATTCAAAATTTTTTTTTTTAAATTTCCCGCCTTAGAATTTGTTTCAAGAAGGGCGTTATTGGATATACATATAATAATAAAATATTGAATACAATTTTTAAATAGAGAGTTTTTTTTTGTAGAACTATATTATTCATTGTGTCTGCTATTCATGTAATTCAAAATTTTAATTCTTTTTTAAAAACGCATTCAAACTTCTATTTTTTGCAAAATTCTATAATAAAAATGAGGTTCGAAGGTATTCATGGTCACTTTTTTCGGATAATTCTTTAGATGCATTCTAAAACATTTGTTTTCAAAACGACAGAGGTTTTGGTTTTATTTTTTTTTTTCTTATAAACGCAATCAAAATGAGAAAATGAGATTGGAAGTCATTCGCGAATACTATTTTCTGGCGGGTATTTATATGCATCCTAAAATCCTGAAATAGCTGTGTGTTTATATTTAAATGTAAACTTTTACTGTTCACAAAACTCCAATAATAAAATGGGATTCCAAAGCACCCATGCCCACTTTATAATTCTAAATTTGAAGTAAAAAGAAAGCAGAGTCAAAGTATGTAAGAGCGTCGTTGAGTCGGATTTGCTAAACTGAATTTGTAATATGCTCGCGGTAAATGGATTACAAAAAAAACTGCCTGTATATTAGCAACAAAAAAATTACAATATAGCAACCATGTCTAAACGGTGGACTCATGAGCATCTGTGGCCTTGCGATTGCGAATTACAATCGCATGCAACGTAAATGAAATAAACGAAAGAAATAATTACAGCTTATGTCGCTGAATCAGTAACCATTATATATATTACAAGTCTAACTATGTTGTTGAAATATGTCCATGAAATTTAATTTTGTTTATTGAAATATTGACAAAATATGAAAGGAGTAGTGGGCCCGATGATGGACTTTCAAACATTGCTAAGTCCCGATTTTGCCATCCCCTATTAATGATTACTGGTCTTTAATGGACGGATTTTTTTTTGGTTAGTTGTCAAATTACCCATCTTCAGAGTAAACCAGCTTTTATGAAAGCGACCCTCAATAACTCAACTATATATACTTGTAATTAATTTCAGCAATGAAAATGTCTCCAATATTTCTGCCTCTAGGCATTAGGTACTGGAGAAAAATGTGAGCAGAGGATTTAATATATACTAGTATATCCCGTGGTCGAAATTCGACTTCCATAAATTGTTTTAACTTATTAAATCCTCTGTTCGCATTTTTCTCCTGTACCTAATGCCTAGAGGCAGATATATAGGAGACATTTTCATTGCTGAAATTAATTACATATATACAGTTGAGTTATTTAGGGTCGCTTTCATAAAATCTGGTTTACTCTGAAGACGGGTAATTTGACAATTAACCAAAAAAAAAATCCGTCCATTAAAGACCAGTAATGATTAATAGGAGATGGCAAAAACAGTACTTAGCAATATTTGAAAGTCCATCATCGGGCCCACTGCTCCTTTCATATTTCGTCAATATTTCAATAAACAAAATTAAATTTCATGGCCATATACCAACAACATAGTTAGACTGTTGTATTGGTCCGTTCTTTCGACAAATAATTAAACCTAAGCATAATTTCATCGTGTAATCTCTAAAATTGAGGGACTAGTTTGCGTTCAAACAGGCGGACGGACAGAAGAACATGGCTTAATCAACACAGATCAGCGCCCCGATCATTTCGATATATTTTGTCTACCTGAGTAGTTTGTTTGTCTCTTCTTCTTCTCATACTTATAAACATCGGATCAAAGTAGTAATACCATATCATGAAATTTATAATCACCCCTATTCTGCATTTCGACTTGGATCGAAAATTTCTCCGCTTGGCAACTTTGGTATTCTGCATTTCAATTCCGCTACGTTCAACTTCGAAACTTCCAATTCTGCTAATTCTGCACTTCGATCGTAGCTCCGTTTTTCTACGTTGGAATTTTGTTGGCGGATAACTGCTTGTTTTTTATTTTGCAAACAATTTACGATTAATTTCCGCGATTTTTTGTTGAAATTCTTAAAATTTAAGTAAAACGCGTACGTAAAAGTTGTAAAACGCTCGCTATATTTTGTTTTTGTGCTCTAATGATGTTTTTTGATATGTTTGCAGGGTAATTTTTTTCGACCGGTGCCGAGTACTAATATTTGTCCAAAAATGTAGGGAGGGAAATCAAAAGACGCGTTTCGATGCCAGGAATGTGAATCCGCCTACGGAGATCTAATATTTTTGGACGCGCATTAGCATCGGCACCGGTTGTAAACAATTACAAATTGGACTAGCATTCAAAACACCAAACAATATTTCTAACGAAATTAAAACTAAGGTAATGGCTTTGAGTTTGCCATTATATCCAAACGTGCACCGGCGGCCACTCCACAGCACCCACTCATACTCTGTAAACTTCTTTGTCAGTTCCGGGGCGGCCAATGTCTTCCTACAGCGAAAAGTACCACCGGCGGTCAAACTTAACTCTGACATGTGTAATGTTTGCTCGGCGCATGGTGTGCCCCACGACGCGACACCAACCATCTGTGTACCTGGTCGACGAAGCAGACTCTTCTAGCAACAACTCTATTGAAAATGCCAGGTACCTACTGAAGACGTGGTAACATCCACCAACAGTGCCCTCTTGATTTTGTTGGTCGTCCGATGACTGCCATAATTCACTTAATTTATTTAATAATACTCAATACATATGTAATTAGTAAATATATGTAATTATGTTAATAAATAATTCAATTTTACTTTTATTACAATAGCACTAATTTGTGTAATTTGCTTTGTTATGTTTCAATTTCACACATTCCAAGGCAAACAGCTGACTTCGAAAAACTTATAGCTCTTCCTCTTTTTCTTTCGATCCAAGCGTAACTCAGAATGCATATTTACGATCCAAGCGGAGCGTAGAGCGGGAAAGTAATTGTAATGCAGAATAGGGGTGAATAAGTTCTCAGATAACCTGAAATGTCAAATGCTGCAGTTTTCACCTCAATTTCAATTATTTAAAATAGTTTCCGATCCTGTGTTCGACCTACGCACACACGCTCTACTCAGCACGCCAATCACCTGCGCTATGGCAACATGTGCATAGTAGCTTTCAAAAGACTAGAGGTCGCCCCGTTCGCCCAAATTGGACGAAAATCTAAATTGGCAAATATATAAATACGAAATGATAAGAACACAACTGCTCCGCTTAACACACACACTGAATATACCGAAAAAAACATCTGAGAGGTAATTACCACGTGACCGAAATCAGTAGCGCGATTCACTAACTTTTAACAATTTTGCAATAAAGATATTTATCATTAACGTATACTGTTTAATTTAACAACCGTGCGATTCACTAACTCGGATTTAACAATAACGTTTAAATAATTGTTTAAAATGATGACATGTGGCATCTCAGTCGAAATTGACTAGAACGGTGCTTAAATGTTAAGTGCAGCATTTTCCAGCGCCGCCGTTGGTGTCGCAGTAGCGCAGCTGACAAGCGTCTGGATAACAAAATAGACGTCGCAAGTTCGCTACCAATAACTAGGGGACATTTTTTCTATAATATATATTTTTTTAAATAAATCCTTTTTTTTTAAATATAGAAATACTTCTTGCTCAAATAATTTGTTTTTAATTAAAATTTATTTTAACCAATATTTCAACGACACCAACGGATAACGTGATAAAATATCAATTTACAAATCGACTACGATAAATTAACGATTGAAGAGTTGACAAAAAGTTAGTGAATAGCATAGATAGTTAAAATTATTGTTACGTTAATTTATCGTGGACAAATTGTGTTAAAACATTTAGTGAATCACAAAATCGTTTAAATTATTGTTAAGTTAATTTATCGTTGACAAATTACGTTAAAAAAGTTAGTGAATCGCGCTACAGCTTACCCGATTCGTAGCGAGCATACAGTAAAAGAGAAAAAACGAATACTTGTGTGCGCACTCATAGCATGTTATACCTATGTAAGCGCTTTGCGAACAATGTACAGAATACCTCGGTTTTTACCTAATATTTCTCACCTGTGCGATGAAAACAAAAACCGTATACGATTCTGCAAACCAGACGTTCAATACGAACATTTTGATATAGGTTTGACCGTAATACGTGTTGTTTTTAACGTTCAAAAAGGGATAACCTTACCGTATTTATATATAGATGTATGCCGATAAGGGTGACCACAAGGTATATGGAAATTTTTTTTTTCGTATTTGCACTCGGCAAACCCCTTGTGCCTTGAGCCCACAAAGTTTGCTAAAAATGCAATTTTTCTGAACATGGCTCGCTTAAATTGTTTTTAACTACAGTATTTTTTATTTTATAGAAAAACTTTATTCGAAAATATTCTAGGCACATATCTGATAAACAATTTTGCTCTGTATTAGTTTTCTTTAACATTAATATTTAATCCAGAAAAAACCAAATTAAAAAATAATATCGCAATTTTTACATATCTTCGCATTCTTTGCTTGATGGTTAATTTTTATTAAATACTAGTAGACCCAGCAGACGTTGTCCTGCCTTAAATTTGGTTTACCTGCTTTTCTGAAAATAATTTTTTATTATCTCCCAACGAATTTTGTTCCTTCTTAGTGATAATAATTAAGTAAATTTTTTATTTTATCAAGTTCATTTGTTTATTATGGTTAGGATAAATAAAAGAGATCTTTTACATATTTTAACCATTATTTAATAGGCTGTTTTAGACTCTCTTGTTTTCTTCAGTTAAGCACTTTGTGCTACACGATATCTGTTTTTTTTTGTTATCAGGCGCAAAAACAAATAACGCAGATGGTCTTCCGACTCGTGAACATGCCACATATAATTGACCATGAAAAAATCGAGATTCAGACCACAAACTTTCAAGGATTGGCTTTGTGATTTGTTAATTGATTGATTGTTCATTAATTTTTTTTAAAACGAAACACGTACCGTTGCACCGTTTTCGTTGGTTTATGTTGCGAAGCATGATGACTACTGAGCCAACCTTTAGTTGCAAGTTGTGCGGTGGTAATCCGGGCACATCCAAAGAGTTTAAAAACTCAATTGGGTAGTTGGTGACTTCATATATTCAACAATTGCTCAGCCAAATCTTCAGCGGATGTATCATTCAGCAATGCAACTCTGATGTTTGTTGTCTACTGAAGTTTCTTCACATATCGCCAAAGATGAGATGATTTGAGGCAAGCGTTTATTTCGTCGTCAGCCGTTGAAGTTGCAATTACTGGCAGTATTTGGCGGAAATCGCCAGACAGTAAAACCATTGTACCTAAAAAAGGTCTCGGGTCATTGCGTTAATCTTTCAATGTTCTATTAAGTGCTTCTAATGCACGTTTATGCGCCATCGTACATTCGCCCCAAAATACGATCTTTGTTGCTGATAAAACTTTTGCCATTGCTGAGTTTCTTGCAATATTACATAAAGGTTCCTCAACATTTCGAAGATTTAACGGCAATTTTAAGTCAGAATGAGAGGTACGACACCCTTCTAATAATGTGGCTGCTATTCCCGAAGAAGAAACTGCAACCGCAATTTTGGATCTTTCACAAACAGTGGCTAAAATTAATGATAGGAGGAATGCCTTACCAGTTCCCCAAGGGGCATCCAGGAAATATAAACCACCATTTCCATCATCAATTGCCTTCATAAGCGTATCATAAACATACCTTTGCTCCTGATTCAGTAGGGGTACATTCGTTTGCACTGCTAAATGTAATTCCTGAGGATTATATTCACGTTCCCGTTCCAAATCTCGATTATATGTCTCCATAGTTTCACGATTTTCAAAAACGCATTCCCATATTGTACAAAAATTTTAGGGTCATCCCTGGTCCACATTTTGGTCGGAATTTGGAAGATGCATTCACACATAGAACTTAAACCTACTTGTTTTTGAAAATATCTTTCATTTGATGCACATATTGTACGAATATATTCTAGGGTCACCCCTGGTCCACATATTTGCGTTATCTCGAAACGGGAAAAACGGGATAAAAAGTATCCTATGGCCGTTTCCTGGCTCTCAACTACCTCTACACCAATTTTCAGCCAAATCGGTTCAGCCGTTCTTGAGTTATGGATGATGTAACTAACACAACTTACTTTTATATATATAGATGTAATTATAAAAACTTTTGTAATAAAATCTCCTTCGTGCCCATAGGAAACTGTTTTTGACTACCTGCAATATGTATTGTTTTTGTTCCTCGTCTTTTGTGAGCATTGGGCTGTAGTCTTGCATCAATTTAACCGCTCGTTCAGCTGTATCGTTTACCACGTTAATGTCATTAACAATTTGAAGAGCAGTTTTAAAATTACTATCCGCAGACCATAAACTTGGATAATTTTTTAAAAACGCTGTATTGATTTTAAAGCGAAGAAAAAAATTGTTGGTCTCACAAGAAATGAACTGATCCATTCCGCCTTCAATAACATGCATAACATTTACATTTTGAATAGAGGCGCGTTTTACGTCATCATCTAAAGTCTTACGACTCAATGCCTTCACCATCTCTTTCTTTGATTCAACAGAAACACTGTTATCAAAAAATGCAAAAGGAATCAAGTACCATAAGTGATTTTCAAATTTGAGTAATGCAACTTTGGATATATCCGCATCAACTTTTTTAAAAGAATGGAAATCTTTGAATGGTGCTTGTGCAGCAGAAGGATCAGAGAACCACATCTCAACATATATTGAAACAATAAAAATACAAATATTACGTAAAGTTTTCCTGTCTTTTGATGCCAAATCAAATTCACGTCGAATAAAAATATTTTTAAGCAGTATATACATATGTAGCTTTTGCCATCCATCTCGCGTGTTGGACAGCCCCAGGGGCCCGAAAAGCTGCTCCGCGAATAGGTGGAGTCTCGCCAAGAAATATTATATATTATAAATATATTAGCTACAGAAACTCCCTGTAATCATCTCTTGGCTGTTTAGTTTTAATCGCATCGTTCGCATATTCAAATATGTTATCTTTATCTGCTGTTAAATATTTTTTGACATCATTATCTTCCATTCCAGACTGATAATTATTTTGGTTAATATTTCCCCATGTATTTTTAAATTGCTAAAATATCTTTACATTTGGGCTTTCGATTTTACTCATCTTAACTTTAAAGACATTTCTTAATACGACTTCTAAAGAAGTTGCTTTTGAAGACTGTGTTCAATAGTAGTACAGGTTCCATTAAAACGGCCTGTGTTTACGGCAGTCGTGTCGAACACCAAGGCTTTTATATGATCTTGAAGTCCCCATTCAAATACAGCTTTAAAAACAGCAGACGCCTCACTGCCAGTTCCACTTTTAAGTGCAGGCACTTCAAGTAGTTGCTCCGTACTCCCGCATGAAATTATGATTGGAAGTCTGTCAACTTTTTCATTCCCAGTAAGAAGCTGATAACAGCTTTCCGTCCCAGTGCAAACAAATTGCACCAAGTTCGTTCTTGTTGAAACGTTCTTTTATATTTTTAAACTGTGCTGCTCTTATTTTTTCCCTTGCATTATGTATAGACGTTTTATTTATAATATAGTTTTGCACTTCAAGTCCGACTGCTTCCACCACCGATATTATTAAATGCACTGCTTTTCGATCACTGACCTTGCAAACATCTAAGCGGCTGCAAGTTTGGGAGTCATTATATCTTTAAATCCTCTCACTTTTTTTGGCTGGAGTTGGCATTACAGTTTCTGCTCCCAAGACCTGCTAATAATTAATTAAGTTTTTTGGTTATAGTTTTGTAAGGTAACCCTGTGTGTTGCAATTATTTCTCATCTACGTTTTATATAGTTTCATTCTCACGTTTTACTTATGATTTATAACCTTGAACTTACCTCATACCTAGCAACGATTTCGCTGATATTTAAAAATAATCTACAATTTCTTCTTACTAGAAGCAGATAATGCACGATCACTCTGTTGTTTCCGTTTTAAATGATTTTGCTGACGTTCTTTCATTCTTTCTTCTCTTATTGCTGTTTTGTAATCGATGTCATACAAAACCCCTGTCTAAGTATATGAAAATTGTTCGTATGCAAAGAATGCGAAGATATGTGAAAATTTCGCTGTTATTTTTATACCTAGTAGTGCTTCGCACACAAGGTATATTAACTTCATTCGCCTAATGATAGTATGTAACGGGATAAACGAATCGAGATAGATATTGACTTATGTACATCAAAATGCTTAGGAGGAAAAGAGAAATTGATTGAGCCAAGTCCGTCCGTCTGTCCGTCCGTCTGTGAACACGATAACTTGAGTAAATCTTGAGATATCTCAATGAAATTTGGTATGGAGGTTCCTTTTCACTCATCTCGGAGCGCTATTGAAAATAGGCAAAATCGGTAGAAAGCCACGCCCACTTTCTATATACATATATATAATAATTTCGAAAATACAAAAAGAGTGATTATTCAGTACATAATACACCTATAAGGATAAAATTTGGTGTGTACTTTAGCGTTAAGGCAAAAAATAAATATTTGAAGAAATTTTTAAAAAGGGGCGTGGCATCGCCCACTTTTGATTAAGTCAAATTTGGAAATATTATTAATCATAAATCAAAAACCGCTCAAGATAGCAAAATAAAATTCAGCACACAAACTTATATTAACCCAGGCAATATTTCGAAAAAAAAAATTTGCGAAATCGAGTTAGGTGCACGCCCAATTTTATACGAAAAATTTTGAAAAGGATCATAGATGTATAGAATATGCTATAACTTTTAAACTAGCTGTATATCATTTCTATTTCCCGCCCCTTTAGGGGGGATTATTCCACAAAACTTTTCATGCCATAACTCCGGTAAAAATTGAGTTATTGAAACGATATTTAGAGAAAGTGTTAAACATATAAAGCTTACTCTTTGGTGTAAAAATAAACAAAATCGGTGAACGGACACGCCCACTTTTTGAACACAGTTCTAAAAAAATTCTTCGTAATTTTAAAATCGCGATATTTCCATAATTGTATAAGTTATATTAATAAGATTTTACACACATAATAAGCTTTTTAAGCAAAACTAAACTGTATAAAAATGTTGTGGATTTTGGTGAAGTACGCGTGGCGCCGCCCACCTTTTAGCATAAAAGCTCTGCTGTTTTCAAAAGCGACTGCGATACTTTTTAATAGTATGTAGTATACTCCTGCCAAAAATTACGCAAATCGAATAACAAACAAGCAAGATTTACGGGAAAGTATTTAACACCCTATTGCCTTTTTTTTCATAAATTTTTTTTATTTCCATACCTTTCATAAGCATGGGGAAAACTATTTATATTTTATTATTTAGTGATAATTTAATTTACCACTTACAACAGAAGTGTTTTTAATCGAAAACAATCAGTTGTCTTTATAACAACTTTTCAGGTATTAAAATAGACCTGAGTAAATTGGGATACCAAAACAGATCACTACTAGGTATTTAATGTTCGGTTACACCCGAACTTAGACTTCCTTACTAGTTTAGTTTGGTTTTTTCTGGATTACCCATTAATATTAAAGAAAACTAATACAGAGCAAAATAGTTTATCAGATATGTACCTAGAATATTTTCGAATAAAGTTTTTCTATAAAATAAAAATTACTGTAGTTAAAAACAATTTAAGCCAGCTATGTTGAGAAAAATTGAATTTTTAGCAAACATTGTGGGCTCAAGGCACGCCCAATCATTATGCAAACGATCTAAAAATTTTTATATACAGTTTTTTTCTAATTTGGAATAAATCTAAGAGGTTTGCCAAGTGAAAATACGAAAAAAAAATAACGGTCACACTAATGGTGTTTCCCAACCTACCCAGAGCTGTGAAATTTGGATTACGATTAATAATCAATTAGATTAAATTTGAAAAGGAATGGTATTGATTACATAATTCCCTTTTTAACAATTCCTGATTATTAATTAATTATGATTACAAGTAAATAATTTTGAGTAATAGAGAAAATAATCAAAAGTAATCAAAAAATAATTGGCCAAAGTGAGTACTATTTTTGGAATTGAAAACACAAATAACATGTACTAATACATTAAACAAACTACATTAAAACTGTAAGCACTAATTGTGAAACTATATGTACCTACTTAACTCACTATTAAAAAACCAATATTCTTCACACAATATAACTACATAAAAATTTAACAATAAATTGTAAATCTATATATATAAAATTCAAATTATGTAAATAGGTATAGATCGACTTGCGTCGTAAACTTATAAACCGATCGTAACCAAATTTTACACACCCACTGTACATCTTCCAGGGATGGCCACAGGCTAAAAAATATTTTGATATATATAGGGGGCGTGGCACCTCCCATACAAATAGAATTTTCCATTGTCCGTATCTCTGGAAGTATTTATGTTAGACCATTGAAACTCGGTAAGGGGTTATATGGGATCGATCCCTACCACCTCCAAAGCAACTGGGTATAACGAAAAAGTGGGCGTGGCACCTCCCATACGAATGAAATACTTCTTAGTCGATATCTCTGGAAGTATTTTTGTTAGATCATTGAAACTCGGTAAGGGGTTATATGGGATCGATCCCTACCACCTCCAAAAAAACTGGGGATAACGACAAAGTGGGCGTGCCTTCCATACGAATGAAATACTTCTTAGTCGATATCTCTGGAAGTATTTAGGTTAGACCACTGAAATTTGGTGAGAGATTATATGAGATCAGTCCTACCACCTCCAAAAAAATTGGGGTTAACGAATATGGGGGCGTGGCACCTCCCATACTAATTTTTCAAGCTAAATATCTCTAAAAGTAAGGCAGGAACCTGGAAATTGGTATAGAGCTAAATGACATCAAAACAATTTTGGCGCAAAAAGTGGGGTTATCGTAAAAGCGTTTAAAGTTAGGACCTGAAAATTGATTAATGATAGATATCAATAGTTCCCATGTAGGAAAAATGTTTTCGCTATTTACTTACGCTCCGGGACAGAAAACTAAAAATTTTGTGTATCGGGTAGCCTTAAACGGAATACTAAAATTTTATATTTTTGAAGTTGTATGCACAATGAAGTAGTGAAAAATTAATAAAAAAATCTATTTCGGGAAGAACGAAGTTTGCCGGGGCAGATATATTATTTATTTTATTTATTTAATAATTCTTGCATTGCACATCTAAGACAGGGTCTTTTTAAAGTGCATCTGACGCAATAGTAGCACACATTAAAAGCTTATAATTGTAACATTACATAAATCCTTACATAACTAGCGTATAGTTAGAGAAGAAAAGAAATACAATATATTTAAATTTTGAAGTAAGGTATTTTAACAGAAAAGAAAATAATGAAATTAGGAGATAAGAAAGATAAAAAAGGTAAAGGGGTTGCGATATCTTGTAAATTTTATATGCTTTTAAAGTAATCAAGTATTACTACCTTGTAATTTCCTCTATTCAGCAAGGTCTTAATAGGCTCCGGTATAGCATTCCACAGTCTCACAGCGTTAATAAAAAATAGTCTCGAAGATGTCAAGTACGTATACCTTGGAACAATTAGGATTTGATGTCACCTCGACATGGTCATGGTAAGTTTAACATAAAGGAAATGAGGAGTACGGTACGTCATCAGCTTATACAAAAAAATGCAGTTACGCGCAGCCAGATAATTTTCAATGCTACATCCCAATATGGCAGTCTTCCATGAAGAAATATGGTCAAACCTAGGTAGGCCATATACATACCGAGTTACATTATTAAATGCAACATTGATTTTGTGCAACGAGATTGAGTCGAGTCTGCTGTAAACCACTTCGGAGTACGTAAATAGTGGTAATATAAGTTGCTTGGCTAATTTGAGTCTGAAATCTTAAAGTATATTATTGATTTTGAAAGGCCCCCTAACTACTTACATCCCGAGCAACGTCGGGTACCCTGCTAGTAATTATATATAATTTGTAAATATTAAGATATAAGTTTGTATTATTAATCACGATTTTGGTTTGTAGATGAGCCGGTAGCCATAGTTGCTAGAGCTCTTTTCCTTATAAATTAGTCTTAAAAATATTTTAAGTCTAGGGCCCATTTACTCAATGTCGGGTTATGATAAACTTTATCATATGATAACCTAATCATGACTTGGCTTAGAATGATATATTCGTTCACACAAAAGTCTGATTATGTCATTATGATATAATTGGTCATTGTGAACGTTTTTGGGTAGAAATTCACAAAATTTTGCATTGCACGAATAAATAAACTAGTTTACAAATAATAATAATAATTATAATTAATTTGAAAAAATACCAAGATATTCATGTATATGGCTGCATTGGCATTGGTATGCCGAGCACAAAACATATTTTGAGAAATTTTTGTATGGTTAGGTTTTCGAGATATCGGCAATTTTGTGTTTTTTCATGTATCACTTATTTCAAAAATTCTTTTCATCGATGTTAGAAAAGCGATGGACGCAAGCAGTACCTCGTTTGAAAGGAAATTGAAATACGCTTCCAACGATGTATAATATGTAGGGGTGGACCAAACCATTGCTGAGCAATAGGTGCTCAAATTCAACATTTTGTCGAATTTTTACGACTTTTGAAAAAATTTTGATTTTGAAAATGTTTTTTTATGCGGAGTTGTAAAAATCAGGAACTTTTTATTTTTTTTAAAATTAGTGTGTATAATTACAAACATTTTAAGCATAATATTACCAAGTTCTAGGAAAAACTGTATTTTTGGCGATTTTTTTTGTAAATTTCAACATTTATTAAAATTTTAGCAGTGAGGTCTGAATATTGCAGATATTAAAAAAAATTTCATAGTGTCAATCCGTATTAAGCTAATAGCGTGCAATTCAAACTTTTTTTTAAACTTTTGTCTGTCTGTCTTTCTGTTAGTCTTTCTGTCTGTATGTTTGTGGTCGCATCACTCGAAAACTTCTAAATAGAATGAAATGAGTCTTTCACCATGGTATTATTACACGTTAAACTTGAAATTCAAGACACGTCTTATTTCGAAAACTCGACCGGTTAAAGAGTTATCGACCAATATGTTGACCATGGGTAACCAAAAAAGTATTCATACAATATAGGTAACAAACGAAAGATGCCAACGAGTGCTACCATGTGCTAAATTTATATATCTCTTTAAGTGTAAGACGGGAAAACGGAAATGTGGGACGTCATGTTAGTGTGCGATTTTTGCACACATACTTCATCAATGAATTAATGATTAGGGGATCGTTTTTCATGTTGTAGTCTCCAGTTGTATGTTGTTGTCGACTTGGCCAAACTCTTCTGGTAAAGTGATTGGCACGGTCACGGCTGTCCCACAAACAAAGAAAGCAGGGAAATTTTGTATTCCCTCCTTGAAGTCCTGATAATATGGCAACGACCTTTAAGTCTGCACAAACTTTCCACCTGTGTTGATCATACTGAATGTAGCTCAAAATTTGTTTCATGGATTCATAGTTTTCTTTGACGTATTTTCCATATGCAATAGGAATTGATGGTTTTGAATTTCCCTTAAAAAGCAAAACAGCTTTCAAACTGTCATTGCCTCATAATCCTGTTGTAGCGCAGAAAATAGACCAGTGACATCGTTACAAAAGTAAATACCTTCCACTTTAGAAAAAAACTTCGCGAAATCGTTACTTCGTTGACGATAATAGGACACACGAGTATCGGGTTTTAAATATTCCCATTGTTGCATACGCGATGCAAGTAATTCCGAGTCAGATTTCGTTAAATACAGATCTCTGCACAAATCATTTAGTTTAGCCTGATTAAGCAACTTTTTAGCACTTGACTCCATTTCTGGGTCACTCCAATCAATAGACGGTTTTCTTTTATATTCTGGTTGTTGCTTTTCAGAAGAGTTTGCTTTACTTAATACCGGTTTTGGAAGTAAGGCTGAATGTGGCACTGTATATGTAACTGATTCAACAACTGGATAAATTGCTTCTTTTCCGCGTCCGCCAGGTTTTCCTGTTAAACAGAAATAACAGTCGGAAATATGGTTTTTCGGTTCCCTCCATAACATCGGACTTCCAAAAGTAAAAAAACTGTCTTTACCCTTACCGATTCGGTTCAAAATTCCTCGGCAAGCATTACATACACAATTCGGCGCCCACGGTTTACCGATATTCTTAGGAGCAAATCCAAAGTATTTTTTATAAGGTTCTAATAAATTGTTAGCACTAATTCTTCTCAATAAATGACGAGATATCGCTTTCACAAGAACACCACAAACGTAGCAAAAACTATTAGGATCATTCGAACACATTTTAATGAAGTTAAATATAATTTCAACCGATTTACATATGTTTTTAGAATAGTGGATAAAGCACATTTAAGAAATATCATTTATAATTAATTGTCAAATTTTCGCAACATACTTGATTGTAAACAAAAAGTACTGCGATATAGAAGTGCAATGCATCGCACAGTAATTTTGAAAATATTGAAATTTTACAAAAAAAATCGCCAAAAATACAGTTTTTCCTAGAACTAGGTAATATTATGCTTAAAGTGTTTGTAATTATACACACTAATTTTAGAAAAAATAAAAAGTTCCTGATTTTTACAACTTCGCAAAAAAAAAATATTTTCAAAACCAAAATTTTTTCAAAAATCGTAAAAATTCGACAAAATTTTGACTTTGACCAGCTATTGCTCAGCAATGGTTTGGTCAACCCCTACATTTTATACGTCGTTGGAAGCGTATTTAAATTTGCTTTAAAACGAGGTACTTCTTGCATCTATCGCTTTTCTAACATCGGCGAAAAAAGTTTTTGAATGAAGTGATAACTGAAAAAACACAAAATTGCCGATATCTCGAAAACCTAACCATACAAAAATTTTTAAAAATATGTTAACAACTCGGGATGTCAGTGCCAATACACCCATATGCATGAATTGGTTGGTAATTTTTGGCTGTAAACTAGTGTAATAAATTTGCAAAGTAATTTATCAGAAAATCAGATGTTTACTTGCAGCTGTTAATTTTTATCGTGATCAACACATAAAAGACTTTTGCTAGATATTTACTTCGCTATAAACAAAATTCGCTATATAGAAAAGAATAATAATTTTTTTCCTTTTAACATTTATTATTTGTAGTAGGCATCTATTTTGGTTTG
Source organism: Sphenella marginata (assembly GCA_951509765.1). NCBI lineage: Eukaryota > Metazoa > Arthropoda > Insecta > Diptera > Tephritidae > Sphenella > Sphenella marginata. Next base: position 35,960,152 of record OX608078.1, on the reverse strand, counting down.
ATATACATATATTTCTTAGTTTGAATAAATCACAACGGGATTATAGCGTTAGATAAAACTGTCATCTTTATAACAAGCCACGTAAAATCACCTATCCCAAACAAGAAAGTAAATTACAATCGACTTAAAATCGACCTTTGAATACAACACAACTGGTTTTTGACGCAAAATTCCAAAACACTTGTTTTTTATGCCAAAATTTTTTCTTGATAATTAACCAAGAATGCAGAATCAGGGTGTTAGTCTACTCAAAAAAAGAAATTGCATTATGGGAAAGTCAAATTTCATAGATTTTCGGAAAAAAGATGTTGAAATCCAAAAAATGGACAGAAGCCCCGGCGGACGTTAAAAAAAAAATTAATACCGGAAATGGATTTATCGACCCCAAAAAACCCCAGTACATATAAAGAATGAAATTTTAAATTGAATGAAAACAAAAATTAAAAAAATTTATTTTCAAAACCATATAATATCGATATAAGCTCTGCTTAAATGCACCTCCCTGTACCTTAATTTTCACGCTGAGCTGTTTAGTAATTGTAATTGCTTTATAAGAAAGTTAAATTTCATAGATTTCTGTAACATACTGTCGATTTTCGAAAAAAAATTATTTAGAATCAAACCAAGAAAACAGCGAAAGCGCCCTTTAGCGGACGTCAAAAGAAAAAACCAATACCGGACACGGATTCCTCGACCCAAAAAACCCCCCACGTCACATAGAGAATGTTTTTTGTTGATTTTCAACACGGGTTTGAAACAAATAAATCACTTTTTGAAGAAAAAAATAAATTTATCGAAAAAACTGCTAGCTCGAAATTCATGTTAGACCTATAGTTTCTTCGGCAAAAATACTTGAAATGATACAAATAATTATAATAGCCATGTGCCCCTGTGATTTTTTTTGGGTCCATACAAATCGACCCGCCCTAATATACATACATAGTCTTATTTTTATTCTTCAAGAAACAGGGTTATGTTACTGAAAAATGTTAATTATCACTCTCACTAAACCTTCAATGGTAGTGCAATTTGTTTTTCACTATCAGTAATTTTTCAGTGATAATGGATTTTGCTGTTTAACTACCACTGAAGAAGTAGTGCTAGTGAAACCTTATTGCACTTATTTTTTAGTGCACTACGCCCAACCCTGTTAACAAGTAAATAAAGTTTAACGTTACACTCACCAAAAAATTTACGCAATGAAATATAGGTATACTTATACAAATAGAGCACAAACCAGATTAATAAGAAGAATGCAGAATCATGATGAAACAGGTTATCAATTATCAAATAGACGAACATCAATAATAATAACAAAAAGTGAAAAAAAAAAACAACTAACATGAAACAGTACTGCCATAATTTCGCAAAATGAAAAAAAAAAATAATCAAAAACAACCGGAAGTAATCTTCAAAGTAGTCAAATTATTTTTTGATTACTTTTTATTATTATTTCGTTTAATAAAATCTTGATTATTTTTCGATTATCTGTAATAATCGTAATATAGTCAATACTTCACCTTTCATAAAAAAAATCTAAGTACTAATTGTTATGATTAGTAATCATTACTTAACAGCTTGGGTTGTGGTGAGACTGACTTACAGAATACAGCCATCTACCTCTTTGTTGCAAGTATCAAACATTTTATATAAAATCCGTAAACCATATTCAAGAAATTTGTAATTTAACAGTGGCGGATTACACATGTAGACCGTGTAGTTAAAGTTGTTGTCCCGGCGTCTAATCTGACACCTGCAAAATTTATTCATTTGTAAACGGGCGCGTGATGAATGTCTATATGTAAGTATTACTTTGAAGTTAATAATGTTTCCTTACTACTTACCTGGAACCAAACAACAATAACACGTGGAGAAAGTAGTAATAGTTTACTTAAGTACTCCAAATCACTATCCTTGGGATACGAGTTGTTCTCAAAAAATTCCTGTAGTACCTTGATTTGGTAATCCGTGAAACGGGTGCGGTTTGCTCGTTTTCCGCTAGACGTAGAGGAAGCGTTCGAAGAATTCGAGTTGGTGTCGAACTGTGAAGATGGTGAGTTCTTTTCGAATAATTTATTGGCTTGAAAATTTTTGGGTGGGCCCATGTTGTTATCATGCACATTAACCACATTAAGATTTTGGCTGATTGGCAAGCTATCCAATTTTTGATTCAATAGCTCATTAATGTTTGCATAATGCGTGCTCACGACTGAAGAGGGTGACTGTGGTCGTGACAGTATATCCGAGCTACCACTTTCTGATTTCGATTCGCAGGTGTACAAGTTGATATGGTGCTGTGGTAGCTGTAGCTGCTGTTGTTGTTGATGTATACCTTCCCTGGATTGTACTCGTGAGTTTTGCTTCTGCTGTAATATCGATTCAACAGATGCAATATCCAGTGGATGTCCCGAAATTTCAATAGCCTCTTGCTGTTGATAGTCAATAGCCGTTACCGTTGACGAATTTCTTGTCAGGTGTTTATCCTTTTCTTCGCATTGTGGGCCTTGTTTTTGGTGTGGTTTTGCACTGGACGACTCAAAACGTTCGTCCAGCAACTCAGTTTTGATATCAATTACTGTTGGTGAATCAACCCTTAAATGATCCGTAAGGATGGCGTTTGTTTTCGATACTGCAACTTGAATATTACTATCATGTAGTTTTTGTTTCATCGTGAGATTTAACTGAACAAGAAGAAAGTCAATAAAAAGACATTTTTTGTTGTTGTAATCGGTGATTCTGACCAACAGTGTTGTTATCGTTTCAATGGTTTACAAACTATTTACTTTTTACTACATACTATATCTAGTAGTGTTAGTTATAATACTTGCCGAAGCCAAATGGAGATCTTCGCTTAATGGTGCCACTGTAGCTTGGCCAGTGCGCTCATATTCTTCCAAATTTAAGGTGGTTGATGGAGGATTGTTGAAGTTGTAGGGAGAATCCTTGTTTCGTTGGCGTTCTTTAAAGAGGGTGTTCCGAAACCAATGTTTGACGACCTTGTACGAAAAAAAGAAAATTTAGGATTTAAATGTGCTCATATAATCTACAGCTTCTTTATAAAACTGGATGGCTTTGTAAAACTGCAAACTTAAAATTGGTAAAGCTTAGAGCTTCCTAACTTTTTTCTATTTACTTCCATGTAGGTAGTAAGATGCCTATATTGAACTAAACTTTCTTATTTAGTAAAGTAATTCCTTTATGTGTTTCATCGACGCATTAAAGTAGGAATAGTTGTAGCTTGGGGCAGATATACAATGTGGCACAGGAAGCTCAGCCGACTCAAAAAACGGATCTTTTGAGCTCATTGAGAATAACAGAAACCATTATGCTCTGCTGAGCAGACGTATAGTTAGCATTTATTTAGTTCTATCTTATTCTATTTAGACGGTTCTTGAACATTGCTCCACTAAGGTGGAGCGAAAATTTATTTTTCGAAATTCATTTTGCACAAATAAGCGTATAAAATTTTATTGGTTTAGGTTTGCCCCTAGCCCCTCAAAGTTGAAAAAAATAGCCTGATCTGGTACAAATGTGGAATTTTGAAAATTATAAAACCAAAAAACCAAGTATGGGGATTGAGAAAGAAATAAAGTTAGTCAAGTGAATGACGGAAGTCGAGTAACGTCAATCGAAACATAAATTTGATTCATTTTTAAAAACCTCATTGAAGAGGTCAAAAAGTTAATTGGCGCCCAACGTGGGGCTCGCGTTAAAAAAATCCCGTTAACATTTTTTTAAAAAAAAGTATCCTTAAGTAAAAGGAGAAAAAATAATATAACTAAAGAGTATCCTTAATTGAAAGGAGAAGGACAAAATGAAAGATGGCAACAGCAACAAAGCGCTGTTTTGAGTGCAGAGAGTAGCAACAACTATTGATAAAAAAAACATAAAAATTCACCGTCTCGCCAGCCAAAATTATTGGTTTATCTTAAAATATAAATCTGAAAATTGTGAAAAATAAATATAGATTATATTTAAATATTTTGTGTATACTTTTGTCAATTGACGTCAACATTCACGTCGCAAAAGATTACTTATCTTTTTTCTAAGAAAAAATAAAAACAAAGCGTTTAGCATTGCAAAAAATAGGCGATATTTGCAAAAGTAAAAAGTGAACAAAAAAAGCGAGACTACAAGGTGAACAAAGAAAACAATTGTCGTTTATATATTCAAATAAATATTTGCCTAACGAAAAGCTACTTGAAAAGAATCCACAAAACGCAGGGAAAAGCAGTAGCAGTAGCGGCAGAATACTAAAGTGTACATGAATGACAATTGGAGGAACCTTTCCAAAACAGTTTCCAGCAAACCTGAATCCGATCATCAAAACCATAATACTCATCGTAAGTTAAAATTAAAATAATAAAATAAATATAAAAAATTAAGACAGGATTAAGTTTTGGACCTTTTTGTTTTTAATCTGGATTCATTGATAGGCTTATTGCAGCAACTAATGCATCTCTCAAAATAGAGGTAGAAGGTTTAAAAATCAAATAGAGGGGAAGTACCTTTGAGACATCCAATAACTGAAAATGACAAAATATCAAATTTCACCCAAAGACTTGTGCTTATTTAAATCAGCCTCGAAGAGTTCTATGTTTTTCCACAAACCACTTTTTGCTGCTCTGCGAATCATCCGTTTCGAAACGTACAAACTCCGGACAATTCTTTCTCAGATTTAAAGGAATACTGCGGACGGATATGGTGCTTCTACACATTTCAATCAAATAATCACTGCCAATAGCGTATTGATCTCCGCCACTCGCAAGGGCTGAAAAAGTTGCAGATAGTTGCGGGACTGAAGGAACCGACTTATTATCATGACACATAAGACATAAGGTTAGTTTTAGGGAGGACATAATTGGGCACCTCTTGTTCATCCCACATCGTTTAATAAAGCTGCAAAATGTAAACAAGTACAGAGGTTGATTGCCAAATGTGTGCATATGCATATGCCGCACTTACGCATTATTTAAAAGCGGCAGAGGGTCACTTTGGTCTTTAAAGTGTTTGCGACCTCCCTTTCATCGTTTTCACCCTCATTAGAGCTTAAATAACACATAAAATTAGGTTCCGTTGTCTCTTTGCACAAATTTTATATTTTGACAACCTTATTTTGACGTCTAAAACCCTATTGTAACCTTGAAAACTGAAGAAGAAGGAGAAAACAATCTATAGCAAAACTGACAATTACGATACGTTCACTTTCTTCTGTAAGAATCCGATATTATAAGAAACCGGAAAATGTTATTATTAATAAATTAATATGCATGCGGATTAATCAAAACTTGATATGAATATAATCATTTATTTCCTTCAATCACTATTAAATTAATTATAATGGGATTAAATTGATCACTCAGCATTGATAAAAAAATGTAATTGGGCTTGTTATAAAAAGTTTCATAGATTTCGCCACCATTACTTACCAGAAAACAGTGTACATATGTATACATGAAGGATGTGAATTCATTTATTTATTAATAATAACTTTTTTAATTACAGTTTATTACTCATTGTCTATATACATATATACAACAGCTATATCATCAACTTCCTAAGATATTTTTGGGCCGAGTTTCTCTTCCAATTTGTGGTATTCCGCTTTGGATTTTTTCCTACAAATTGGCGGGACCTACGGTTTTTTGCCGACTCCGAACGGCACCCACAAAGCAGATGACTTTTTTGCTGAGAAACCTTTTAAGGCAGAAATACGTTCGGATAGTTTGCTAAACCAATTCCGAGGGGCGACCTTCGGTGTGGTAGGCCGGCAGCACTACCTCCACATCATGGCAGGCGCTGCATTGTATAGGTGTTTTATAAATTACGTATATACCCAGCTTACCAAAGTCGGAGCGCTCCGAAAAAAGCATCCAAAAAGAGTCCGTAATTGGAGCCTTTTCGGAGTAAACACCGAAGAACCACATTTTTATGAAGATTTACGGAGCGTTGAGAGAAGAAATGAATATTGTAGAGCGAATGAACTGCAAGGCTCAATTAAATGAGCAATTTCGAGCGTTTTCGGACCCTTTTTGCTGTAGGCATAAAGAGAATTGTGAGAAAATAAACGTTGGAGAGCAGATGAGCGGCAACGTTCAAATATGTGAATGTTTGCGAGCATTTTCTGAGGTTTTTTCTGCTTTACCTAACAGAAGGTAAAGATCACATATTTCATGACGCTTATTAGTAGGCGACTGAACAAACCTTTTTACATGGCAATTTTTATATTTTCAAATTTGTGTCAATAAATCTGCATAAAACTTTAAAAGGTGTCTTTCCTCTTCATTATTTATAGAGTTTCATAAAACTGTTGATAGGGACCTTCAAAATGACCCAAATGATGTAAAAAATTACCACATATGAGCTTCAGAAAATCATCAATAAAAGGCTCCGAAAAGAGTCCAAAAAGGCTCCAAAAACCCTCCCAATGGAGGAATAAAAGGCTCCGAAAAGAGTCCAAAAAGGCTCCGAAGTTCATTTAAAAAGAGTCATAAAACGTTCCAAATTCATCGAAATCGGACTCATTTCGGACCCTTTTTTATGACTCCGTTTGGGGTGCCCGTGTAGAACGATTTTACGCTCCATTTGGGCTCCGAAAGGAGCTCATTTCGGAGGGTAAAGCTCTGAGAAATGTGCGTTTTATAGCTCCGAAAGGAGTCTTTTTTTGCACTTTTGGTTAGCTGGGTATAAGCGTACTCGTTAGTTAATACTCGTGCTTTTGTGTTTCAAATTGTTTCGGTTAAAAGTCAGAGTTACATTTGTATGTCTGGGTTACTTGTCCGTATGAGGGTTGTATGTCACCGTAATACCAGTGTTGCCATTTTGGTGCTTTTAGAGCTAGATCTACCTCTTTTTTTTGGCGTTTAGCTCCAAAATTCTGTTTTAGCTCCTAGCTCTTTTTCTAGTCCTTTTTATTTTTAGCTCTTTTTTGGCTCCAAATTTATTTGTACAAATTGTATTGAAAAATGAAGAAAGTTTTTATTTCTTTTATAATCGACGTCGAAATCCTGGCAACACTGCACCGTAAGTACATCCACTTCTGGTACATCCCTTATCCGTTCCTACAATCGGTTGTCCTGACATTCATTCGTCCTCGAACGACGCTGACCATTTTTCAATAAATTGCGCTACTGTCGGTGTCTGATTTGGCCCTTTTATGATATCCCCCCTATCATACATTTTATAACAACAAGTTCTTTGGAAGGATCTTTGCATAAAATTCCATGTGATATATGGAAATCTTCAAAGAATCCCTATTGTAGAACGGCCCTGACTGCTTTTATCCAATCATCGTTTAACTGTTTCAATATAAGCGATGCCTTAAAGTATCTTCCATCTGTAAACATCGCTCCATGCTCCTCCAACTCATATGAACTGTATTTTTCTTCTGCCTGACTTGTTTTCCTACTTAAAAACTGAACAGGATGGAAATTTTTGTCCTCACTTCATTTTTGTATGAAGATCGCTACATATCCAAATTTCAATGAATCGGTGTGAATCTCTGTCTCTGCATTAGGATTCTACAAGCGAGGTTCTTAAAGCACTTTTCAACTTTTGCTGCATTTTCTGATAGCTATTGACTGTACTAATATTTTAACCAGTTCCTCGAACCTTAGAGTTCAGTACTCTGAGCTTTTTTTTAATATCTTCCTTTTATTTACTATTATTTTGTTTCAAATACTCTATGAACTTTAGCTAAAATATAGTTTTCATCATTCTCCCAGCTATATGGATCAGTTTTTAAAAAATCAATATCTATTTTCGTTATTTCTTTATTTAATACGGTGTCGAAAAAAAAGTAACAACTACTATTTACAAAATCGCAAAATTCGAAGGCTATTGTTGTTTCAACATTAAGATTTAAACGCTTTGGACTATCGGGATATCCATTTTTTTTAAATTCAAAATTATTTTTCTTTTCATATCAAAAAAAGCTAAAGCAACATTAACATCGGTTAAATACCACAAATGATGGATCAGTTTGTTTTGAACTGCATCGGGCATTTCAGCATCAACGTTTTTATAATCCTCCAATTCGTTTAGTAATCCTAAATCGTTTGTAGGTGCCTTTGGAGCCACCTGGCATAGAAGCCAATATCTCATATATATACGGACCACGAATATGTTGTTAAGGCAAATATTTTGCAAAAGTTTTGCTGAAATGTATGTTTAAAAATGCATTCATGGATTTAATTTAATACATAGACAGTAAGTAATACTTTTACTTACAAGGCGTGGGAAATTGTTTTCTAAATAAAAATATTTTTAAACAGTATATGGTTCTTGCCATCCATCTGGCATGACTGACGGCTCCGGATTGGGAGATTCTGTAGTTCGGAATGTTTTCCCCAATAAATACGCACATAATTTCAGCATTTCGATATAGTCATGCCTGGTATTATCTATATTATTTGTAATTTGATCATGAATGAAGTCTTTTATATTTTCTCGTATATCTCTCGGGAAAATCTTAGCGACATCTTGCTGTATTTGCGGCCATGCTTTTCGAAATTTTTCGAATAACGAAATTTTCGTTCTAGAACTTGTTTTCTTAACTGTTACTTTAAATATATTGCTGCCAAAGGCTGCAATATATGATGTCTACATGGTAGGTAGGTATATCAGTTGCCTGCCTAACTTCTGTTCAAGCACAGCGCCAGCTCCAATTGAAGTGCTGGTATTACTTGTAGTGGTGTCGAAGCACATAGCCATAACAAAATTTTGTACGTCCCAGTCTGCCAAAGCTGAATAAACAGCATCCCCTTCAACAGCACCGGTTTGTCTGCTAACTTTTGGCACGTCAAAAACGTTGGAATCGCTACCAGAAGATAAAACATTGGCTAAGCGGTTATATACTAGACTCTTTAAGTTTGTACAGTCCTCTAGTATCTTACCATCCCAATGCACTGTAAAAACCGCGTTTGCTTGAAACTGATTTCGTATTTCACTAAAAATGTTTTCTCTATGTTTCATCCGTTTCTTTCTAATATGCTCAACTGAAATATTTAATTATTTTACATCATGCTCCAGATTATGAGCCGTTTGACAAATTACTGCTAGAGCTCCTCTATTACTTATGCTGTACCTATTTAAAACTTGGGTTAGTCTAGCGTCAACTAAATCAATTTTGGGCATTGCTTCTTGTCTTTTTTGCCTCGGCAAGGAAAATTCATCTTCAGGTATTGATATGTCAAAGGAATCCTCTTCTTCTGTCTGTGGTTCATCGACTAGGTCATCTAAATCATAATGCGACGGCATTAAAATTACATGCTTCTGGTTCTGATTGTGGTTCTGATGACTGTACTTCAATTTCTAAAGACAATTTTGACCGCACAGCTTCTATTGATACGCGATGTTCGTTTAAAAAGTTTATGGCTTTCGTATCTTTATTCTTTTGCAATGTTTTAATGGCATTTGCATGAGATATGTCAAATAACACGTCCAGAGAGCCATTAAAATGTTTTTTTTGCCTTACCGCATTTCAATTTAATAACTTTGTTGTATTGATTTAAGCGCCTTTTAAACATTTTCTTTATTCCATCTTTTCTTTTGGTCGGAATTCGGAATTTCGTATGGACCTCAATCAATCTATTGGCCAAAATAGGAATGCTTTCCTTTGCCGTTTTATGTTCATCAGGAATCAAATAAAATAAATTGCTTAACAAGTCTCTTCTGCTTGGAAGCATATTTCCTTTGAAATAGTTTTTTCCCAGCCTGTGTTTAAAAAAGATACTCTTAGGGCCTCATTATGTATTGCGAACGAAAGCTCAGACGAACGATTCGTCTCCTAACGATTTCGTCTAGCAACGATTTCGTCTAGCAAGCGTATTCTCTATCATTTTCGTTTGCCTATTATTTTTTGACATCTAATTTATTTTACTTTTTTGAAAAAATTGTTTTTTTGTTGCTTCAATCGTCTTACATATTGCAAACAGACGAACGATTCGTCTCTGAGGCGAAACAAAAGTTCGTTTCGTAATAGAGAATGAAGCCCTTACATTCTTCTTCTCCTTTAAATGGCCATCTAACCGCCTGAGCAGAACTGTTCTCTCGAATACTCCCAATGCAGCCTCGTCGGATGTTGTTAGTGTCCACGCCTCTGCACCATATAGCAGGACGGGAGCGATGATTGACTTGTAGAGTGTGATTTTCGTGCGTCGAGAGAGGACTTTACTTTTCAGTTGCCTACTCAGCCCAAAGTAGCATTTATTTGCAAGAGCAATTTTTCGTTGGATTTCTAGGGTGGCATTATTGTTGGAGTTTATGCTGGATCCAAGGTAAACGAAGTCCTTCACTATTTCGAACTTTTTGCTGCCAGCAGTGGCGTGGGTGCCAAGGCGCGAATGCGCTGACTCTTTGCTGGATGACAGCATGTACTTCGTTTTGCCTTCGTTCACCACCAAACCTATTTATTCCGCTTCTTTTTCTAGTTTAGAGTAGGCAAAGGTTACGGCGCGGTTGTTAAGGGCGATAATGTCAATGTCGTCAGCATATGCTAACAGTTGCACGCTTTTATAGAATATTGTTCCAGCGCGGTTTAGTTCCTGCAGATTGTACTATTTTCTCCAACATCAAACAAAGAAATCGCACGATAGAGGGTCACCTTGTCTGAAACCTCGTTTAGTTTCAAGGCCCTTACATTATACAATAGAAAAGCCCAGGGCCGTGCGCAGGAATTGGCCTTGGGGGGGGGGTTTAATTTAGATTTGCATTCGCATACATTTTTCACTATGTTAAACATATTTTCTGAAACAGATACCTAGACCCATATATCACAAATTTAAATGTTCTTTAACTTTCCTGAAACTGCATACTCTGATGCCTAAAACTACTATTTTTTTGGTTCTACACATTTTTCTGTATTTGATAGAGAATTGGTGATGTGATGGCATATCCCAGCTAACTAAAAGTGCAAAAAAATACTCCTTTCGGAGCCATAAAACTCTCATTTCTCAGAACTTTACTCTCCAAAATGAGCTTCTTTCGGAGCCCAAATGGAGCGAAAAATCGCTCTACGCGGGCACTCCAACGAAGTCATAAAAAAGAGTCCGAAATGAGTCCGATTTCGATGAATTTGCGTTTTTTGACTCTTTCTAAATGAACTGCGGAGCCTTTGATTGGTGCTTTTCTGAACCTTTTTCGGAGCCTTTTATTCCTCCATTCTGAGGGTTTCTGGAGCCTTCTCAGACGCCTTTCGGAGCCCTTTAATTGGTGCTTTTCTTTCATTCATCCATTCAGAGGGTTTTTGGACACTTTTCGGAGCCTTTTATTGGTGTTTTTCTGAAGCTTATTTGGGGTCGTTTTTTATTTCTTTTGGGTCATAATTTCTTTGCGCAATTTTTCACTCCTAACTATTCTGCCGTCATCAACTCTGACTTTCTAAACAATTTAATTAATTGTCCAACTATATGCGCCAATGATGTTCTTATTTATCTGAAAACCTTGAAGGAACCTTTTAAATGCGGACCTGATAGGATTCCTACATGCTTCTTGAAGAAGTGTGCTAACAATATTTACCAACCCCTTACCAATTTGTTCAATCTGTCGCTAAAGTGTGGTGTTTTTCCAAAAGCATGGAAAGAGTCGTTTCTTCTACCGCTTCATAAAAGCGGAAGCAAGGCATAGCAAAGCTTTCTGCCATCCCAAAAGTGTGTGAAGCTATTGTTACCAATCAGCTTACGAATCCTATCTCTACCTTGATTTCCGACTGTCAACACGGGTTCTGTAAGGGAAAGTCCACCGTTACAAACTTACTTGAATTTACCTTGATTTCAGTAAAGCTTTCGATAAAGTGTGTCACTCTTTACTTATTCATAAACTGGATCAGTTGGGTTTCCAGCCGGGTCTCCATCGCTAGATCTCTTCTTGCCTCAGCGACAGAGCACAAAAAGTAGTGTTTAAAAATTGTGAATCCGATGTTATTTATGTCTTCTCAGGAGTTCCTCAAGGAAGCCATCTTGGCCCGATTCTGTTCTTGTTGTTTATAAATGATATTTCTACAGTAATATAATTTTCGAAAATTTTAATGTATGCCGACGATGTAAAGCTTTTTATGTCATTCGAAGAAGCTTCAATCAGATCTAAATACACTTGTTATTATATGCCGCTTAATCTAAACAAATGTAAATACATGCGTTTTTCGAGAGGAAAATCACAGCCAGCTTCCTATACAATTAACAGTTATAGTCCTGAGCAAATGTATGATTTTGTTGACCATGGGGTTACTATGGACTAAAAACTCAGTTTTAACTGCCATATTAACGTAACAGTCAATAAAGCTGGAGGCGTTCTAGCATTTGTTAAACGATATTCTAAAGAATTTAGCGACCCTTATGTAACTAAAACTCTTTACTACATTAGTCAGACTGATTCTTGAATACGGTTCTATAATTTGGAATCCACGTTGCCAGGTCCACGTGAATCGCTTAGAATCAGTTCAAAAACAATTTTTAATATTTGCCTTAAGAGATCTTCACTGGGATCCCTTGTATAATTTGCCATCGTATACGAGTCGCTTAAAACTAATTAATCTTCACAGCCTTTCTAGTCGGAGGGAAATGCGTGGAATTGTTTTCATGATTAAATTACTAAATGGTTCAATAACAAGCCCGTTTCTTTTGAGCGAAGTGAACTTCAATGTACCTTCTCGTACATCAAGACATTTTAAACCACTTATCTTGAAACAGTGCCGAAATAATTTGGAATTAAATCAGCCTTTCCGTTGTTTGTGTCAAGATAATAACTCTCATTCTGGTACGTTTGATATTTCAGACTCACTATGCAGAATAAAAATGACAATTCTTTCTATCCTAAATACATAACTACAATTTGCTTTCATATCCTTTGATTCTTATCTTTATTATTTACAATAACTAGTCGCTGTCAACTAATTATTTATTAATTGTGTCATCTATTTTGTATCTACCTTACTTGGCTGATGAGGTTTTCTCTGTAGCTGAGCAGTTTCAGATCTCGACGATTAACAAACCAAAGCCTTTGAAAGACGGATTATTGACACTATTCGGAAAATATGAAATATGCTATGTTTATTTTCCACAGACTATTGATAAACGTCCATGAAAAATGCGATCTTTATCTTCTGTTATGTAAAATAAAAAAAGCCTCAGAAAATGTTTGAAAACATTCAAATATTTGAACGTTGTCGCTCATCTGCTCTCCAACGTTCATTTTCTCACAATTCTCTTTACGCCTACAACAAAAAGGGTCAGAAAACACTCGAAATCTTTCATATAATTGAGCCTTGCAGTTCATTCGCTCTGTTAATTGAAACTGCTCACTGTTTTCATTGGTAAAAGTTAAGAACAAAAAATGCCCATACGCTACACAACTTTGTAATTTCGGAAAGCTCCAAGTGCAATTCAAAGTGCCGGACTTATGTATTGGCCAACCTTATTCTTTGCAACTTTCACCAATTTCTTCTTCCGTAAAATTATTATACCTTTCATGAACATGAAATGGTATTATAACTTTGGTCCGATGTTTGTAAGTATGAGAAGAAGAAGAGATAGACCCACTATTAAGTATACCGAAATGATCAGGGCGACGAGCTGAGTTGATTTAGCCATGTCCGTCTGTCCGTCTGTCTGTTTGAACGCAAACTAGTCCCTCAATTTTTGAGATATCTCGATGAAATTTGGTATAGAGCCGTCATTTTGCATGGGATTAATCATTTGTCGGAACCAGCAAGATCGGACCGATACAACGCATAGCTCCCATACAATCGATTGTTTCGATAAACGGGTTTTGGCCTATAACTCTTGCAATTAAAAAGCTAGAAGCACGAAATTTTGCAGGTTTAGTACTTATTATATATGTGATGTGTGTAGTGAAAATCATACAGATCGGACCAACATAACATATAGCTCCCATATAATCGATAGTTTCGATAAATGGGTTTTGGGCTATAAATTTTGCAGTTAAAAGAATAGGAACGTAAAATTTTGTATGTTTGGTACTTATTATATATGTGATGTGTGTAGTGAAAATCATACAGATCGGACCAACATAACATATAGCTCCCATATAATCGATAGTTTCGATAAATGGGTTTTGGGCTACAAATTTTGCAGTTAAAAGAATACGAACGTAAAATTTTGTATGTTTGGTACTTATTATATATGTGATGTGTGTAGTGAAAATCATACAGATCGGACCAACATTACATATAGCTCCTATATAATCGATGGCTCCGATAAATGTGGTTTGGGCTACATCTGCATTTTAAAATTAACAGTTTTGAAGAGTTTGTACCAAATGTAAGTAAGGATCGGACGCTCAAAACAGTTACGCATATTCATGAAAGGTGGAAAGCCTTCGGCACAGCCGAAGACAGCCCTTTCCTTACTTGTTTTAACTAATTTTGTCAAAAATTATTAGTCAAGATTCAATACAAGATTTATAAACTGTATTTTGAAAATTTTTGTAAAATCATTGCAACTTAGATTTGGCCATGGGGGGGGTTTCAACCCCCAAAACCCCCCCGTGCGCACGGGCCTGGAAAAGCCTTACATAGCACTTGGCTCGTAAGATATTATTATATAATTACCAATTAAGGGAATGCATCTGGATCTTTCCCCGCTTTCTTTTTGTGGTCTCTTAATTTGCTATGTACTTCATATGAAGAAATTTTTTTCCCGAGCTACTCTATAAGTGCATCTTTCAACAACTCCCAACTGACTAAGCCTTGCTGACTTCTAATAAATAATTTAGCTGCTCCTCTTAGTAACTGCTTTCCATAAACAAATTTGTGCACACTGTTCCACCCTACTACTAAAGCATTCTCTTTAAATTCTTTTATCCACAGCTGGACATCAAAATTATCATCACCATTGAATTGTGCCAGACTTTCCTGTATATCTTTTAAAGTAAACATTGATCTGCCAGCCGGTTCGACGGTAGCAGAGGAATTTGTTGCTGGCGCGTCTTCATAAGCACTAACCCATTCGTCGTTGTCGTCACCGTAAGCCGTCTCGTGTCCATAGTGTACCAACAATTTTTGTTGTAGCTCCGCTTTGCGTCCCGTCTAAGGTTCATAAATGCAATGCGAAGTGCTTTTTGAATCTCTCATAAATTAAACGCCAGTATTGTCTGTCTGTCCATTTTTCACTATACATTGCTTTATGAGCTCAAATATGATTTGTATATATAGCCGCAAGGAAAAGTATTTAAAAATATTTATATCGATGGCTTAGATAATATAGAAAAGGCGTATCTACACTTTTCGTTACTTTTTAGGAGAAGGAAAAAACTGAATAAAACCTTAAAAACTGAAGATGCAAAAAACATTTCTATTGCAATTTTTATTCAAAACAGGTAACAAATTCATGTTTGGAATAATTTAATTATTATTTTTAATTTCATTGAAGTTTTTTGAGATAAGGCTTTTTGTTATTATTTTTCTTGAAAATAAATTAAAGTTAGGGCTTTTTGTTGTAAGTTAAAATGAGGACAAACTAATATAATACTTCATGTTTGAAGTAAAATAATTAAATAATTAAAACTAAAATTCATATTTCAAGGCAGATATTATTATACTGAAAACAAATTTGGTTTTATAAGGTGAATTATCATAAAAATGGTGGCAATCTCCTGGAAGAATTTTTTTTAGATATGGCTATTTATTTTTTGCATTCGATCCATCTCAAATACTACATGCAAATAAATGACGATGCTGATGGAAATGAAGATAAAAGTTTTATATAGGGGGGTAGAATCGAGTTACGCGGTCTAACTCGGTTGGTTGTCTGTTTTGAGTAAAAGGGCAGGAAATATGTAGTACTAAAAAATACCTATTCAACGATATATCAAACTTTGCAATCGGATTATAAATAAAAGAGTTGTGAATAAAAATCGATCGAATCGGCTGTTTTTAGGACTCTCGCAGGACGAAAATTTGTATCATCCCAAATTCACCGCAGGGTCATCTTTCATCCTAGGGAGGGTAATTGCAAACTTTTTTTTTCGACCCGGTCTAATGTATACTATGTATGTATTGTATACACAGTATGTACATATTTCAAAATTATCTACACAAACTACTTAGTATGACAAGTTCAATTCTTCTGTTATTTTGATATTGGTTTCCACTTATCTGCTATCTGCCCTTTGCTTTGCAGCTTTTTGTTCGTATCGGTTGTCTCGTTTCTCCACATTCTGCTGCTTTAGTTGCCAATGATTTATTTATCTTACTGAGCTTTTTTTATTTTGTTTTAACTTCGCTACTTTTTGTTATGATACTGATTTAAACTTCTCTGCTTTCTATCCTTAGCTTTGTATTTCGTATCTATTTGTTTACTTTTTTACATTCTTCGATTTGTCTTTCTGATGATTTTTTCGGTCGGATTCTTCTTCGCACAAATTCACTGTGTCTCTCGTCAGTCGTTTAATTCGCTGCTTAGCCACTCTTTGATTCGTATGCTTCGTTTGCGTTGCCAACGATTTTTCCACTCAACTTTTTTATCTGCTTCGTCTGCCCGCTCCTAACCAACTGATCGGTTGATCCCACAATTTTGTCGGATGTGAATTCATTTATTTTAATGAATTGAAATGAATGTATGTCTGTGTGTCCTTTATAGGCGTCCAAAGTACTCGATAAATTTTTGAGAAATTTTCGCAGAATATTCTTGGGATCATGGGTTAAAGCATAGGCTATATATATTTTTGGAAAAGTGGGCGGTGTCACGCCCACAGGCTCTATAAAATTTCGATTCGTCATAACTCTGAATATATTTAGTCGAAATTAATGATTTTTGGATATGTGTGTTCATTGATCAAGATTTACATACATATGTACATTAAGGTGGATCGACGAAAAAAGTGTTTCCAGTCCACCCCTAGGATTAAAGATATTTTGAAGGCGATCCCAAAAAAATTTTTTTTTTTTTTGCCACGCCCCCCCGATGGGCTATTTACTTTTTTTGACACTACGTCGCCATTTTAAGTCCGATTTGAGCCGTACACCGTTGTTAATGGCTTGGAAGCCGCCACAATTCCTCCCTTAATAATTTTTTATTCTGAGTTCAAATTCTAGTAGTGACTGTCGGTATCTCGTTTCACATCATACCTAAATTCCAATTTTGTTCATAACTAAAAAAGTTATAAAGGTTTAAAAAATCCAAATATATTAAATATATTTTCTCTATGATAATATTTCAGTTTTTTATTTTTTTTCTCTCTCCTCACTATTTTTTTTTTTTAATTATACTAGGCTATAATTTTAAAAATTTTTTTTGCTTTTTTATATTATATATTATTTATATTAAATTTTGGCGGGACTCAAGCTTGCTATACTGTTCGCGACTTTTAAGCTTTGCAAAGATGTATCCCATGCGCTTTTCATCTGTTACTTTATCAGCAGATTCACTTACAACACGCACAAAACGTTCCGTATTTTGGGAATGGCATGGAAATTCTATAAAATGAATCATAATTTTTTATTTATTCTAAGTATGTGTTTAAACTTTTAAAGGTTACTACCTGGTATTTATTTCAATGATTTCATGATCCGAAAATTGGCATGTTTGGCATTCCATAGAGAAAATTGAGTAATCATAAACAAAAAACATTTAACTAAAAGTAATAGTAACCAGTGTTGCCAATTCTAGTAAAAAAAATTTGGCATAATTGCCAAATTTAACACAGGGTTGTATTTGGATTTTTGAAACCTTTATAACTTTTTAAGTTATAAACAAAAGTAGTAAAAGTAAATAGCCCATCGGGGGGGCGTGGCAAAAAAAAAAAAATTTGTTTGGGATCGCCTTCAAAATATCTTTAATCCTAGGGGTGGACTGGAAACACTTTTTTTTTGTATGGGACCCGATCCGCACTAATGTACATATATAATTTTGGAAAAGTGTGCGGTGCCAAGAACAAATTTTTTGTGTTTTGTTTGCACTTCAATTATGTCCAAATTTTATGGTCGATCTCTTTTAAACTTTCCAGGTTGATGCAGAAAGTAGTTGTGTGCGATTTAGGCTATATAAATTTTTGGAAAAGTGGGCGGGGCGACGCTCCCAGGCTACATAATATTTCAATTCTTTATACCTCTGAAAATTTTATGTCTAAATTAATGATTTTTAGATATGTTTGACCTTTTGTCAAGATTTACATAATTTGGGAAAAGTGGGCCACGCCCACATATTTTATGTTTATGATCGATCTCTTTGTATTTGAATGTATTTGCTTTAGTGAAATTTTAACGCGTGTTCATTAATGCACCTCATTTTTTTTGTTTGTTATTGCAATTTGTACATATCCGTAGTATTAAAGGATTTTCATTAAATCATAATAGTAGCTTTAAGTGGCCAGTGTGTACAGCAATGTTTAAGGACAGTCTAAATAAAATAGGATAGAACTAAATTAATACTAACTATTCATCTGCTCAGCAGCGCATAACGGTTTTTATCATACTCATTGAGTTCAAAAGATCCGTTTTTTGGGTCGGGCATCCTAGAAGTCTAAGTTCGGGTGTAACCGAAAATTAAATACCTAGTAGTGATCTGTTGTGGTATGCCAATTTACTAAGGCTATTTTATTATCTGAAAAGTTGTTGTAAAGGCAACTGACTGTTTTCGATAAAAAACACTTCTATTGTGAGCGGCAAATTAATTATCACTGAATAACAAAATATAAATAGCTTTCCTCATGTTCATGAAAGGTATGAAAATAAAAAAATTAATAAAAACAAGTAAGGAAGTCTAAGTTCGGGTGAACCGAACATTAAATAACCAGCGTTAGTTTTCAGAAAAAGAACCAATCTATTCCGAGCCTAAACAATAGCGAATTTGGTGGGCGCGGCCACGCTCCTTGCTTATAAAGCTTTAACCGCTTACATGAGCCAAAAGTACTGAATAGTACTAATAGTACTTTGGAAAAGAAGGCGTGCCATGCCCATAACTTTTAACGTATTTTGTGAAATTTTTTGATATACGGATATATCATATATCCATTAATCAATATGTACCTAATTTTAAAAAAGTGGGTTGTGGCACGCCCACGGATTTTATTATGTTGTTTGTCCCTATTTGAAGATCAGTTTTCATTGCAGATAGTTATGATACTTTCACAGTGGCTTGTTAATAGTGAAATGTTGATATTTTGTCTTTTCACTTGTGGGCGGTGCCACGCCCATTTTCCAAAATATTACCAAAAAACCTTTAAACATCACTAATAACATCATCAGGTGAATGAGTGTACTAAATTTTAGCATTATATCTTTATCAGTTAAACAGATATTGCATATTCCGGTTTCCCAACTCTCGTTTAGAGAACTTTAGTCAAAAAAGGGGCGTGGTCGTTCACCGATTTTTCTTATTTTCTGTGGTAGTACTCTACATAAACATAACATGCCTGGTACCTAGTTTCGTAAACCTATCTCACACCGTTCTGAAGTTATTAGCAGTCGAATTTGAAAATTGCCTGACTCATAAGTGGGCGGTGCCACGCCCACTTTCCAAAATTTTGCAAAAATAATGTTAAGAATGTGAAAATTGATGTATGTACCAAATTATATTATTATAGCGGCATCAGTTAATTAGATATGGACTTTTCAATATTTCCACCTCCTTTCAATATAACTTTTATAAAAAAGTAGGCGTGGTCGCAAAGCGATTTCGTTTATTTTCTATATCTGAATTTAACACAACAATAGTATGACCTCTAAAAAATGTCGTTATACTAGCATAAACTGTTCTCAAGTTATTAAGAGTCAAAATTTTAAAATTTCTTCAAATATATGTGGGCGGTGCCACGCCCCTTTTAAAAAAATTTGATAAAATCCGCCTTAGAACATATAAATCAATATATATTGCAAATTTTATCATTGTAGCTGCTTCTGATATGGAATTAACCCGTTTTATACGTTTTTCGAAATTTTCGATATCGAAAAAGGGGGCGTGGTTATCATCCGATTTCGCCCATTTTCAATAGCAACCTACCTTGGCCAGAAAGTAACCTGTATGCAAAATTTCATGCAAATATCTCAATTTTTACTCAAGTTATCGTATACACGGACGGACAGACGGACAGACGGACGGACGGACATGGCTTAATCAATTCCTCTTTTCAACCTAAGAACTTTCATATATGGAACGCCATATCTAACTCGATTATTTTGATCCGTTACATAGTACCGTTATGTGGACAAAATTAATATACCCTTGTACTAGTACTAGCACGCTGAGTATAAAAAAGGCAGTAATGTGTTACCTACTTTCCCGTAAATCTTGCTTGTTTGTTATTCGCTTTGCGTAATTTTTGGCAGGAGTATACTATATACTATTGGAAAGCATCTCACTAACTTTCATGAAAATACCTTCTTGAAATTTCATGCAATCGCTTTTGAAAATAACAGACCTTTTTTGCTGAAAAGTGGGCGTAGTTATGGTATGAAAAGTTTTGTGGAATAATCCACCATAAAGGGGCGGGGCCACACCCATTTTTTTTAATTTTATGCATTCTACTCCCTTTGCCCACGAACACCTTAGAGGTAAAACAGAAATGATATACAGATAGTTTAAGCAAAGTTATTGCATATTTAATATATCTATGATCCTTTTCAAAATCTTTCGTGAAAAATTGGGCGTGGACCTTACCCGATTACGCGCATTTTTTTCGGAACATCGCCAGTATTAATATAAATATGTGTGCTGAATTTCATTTGCTGTTTTGAACGGACTTTGGTTTATGATTAATAATATTTCCAAGTTAGACTTAATCAAAAGTGGGCGGTGCCAAGCATCTTTTTAAAAATTTCTTTCAAATTTTATTTGTTTGGGGTCTCATTTGTTTCGAGGTTCAATGGACAGTCTAAATAAAATAGGATAGAACTAAATTAATACTAACTATTCATCTGCTCAGCAGCGCATAACGGTTTTTATCATACTCATTAAGTTCAAAAGATCCGTTTTTTGGGTCGGGCATCCTAGAAGTCTAAGTGCGGGTGTAACCGAACATTAAATACCTAGTAGTGATCTGTTTTGGTATGCCAATTTACTAAGGCTATTATATTATCTGAAAAGTTGTTATAAAGGCAACTGATTGTTTTCAATAAAAATACTTCTGTTGTGAGTGGTAAATTAAATTTACACTAAATAATAATATCTAAATAGCTTTCCCCATGTTCATGAAAGGTATGAAAATAAAAAAAATTAATAAAAAACTAGTAAAGAAGTCTAAGTTCGGGTGTAACCGAAAATTAAATACCTAGTAGTGATCTGTTGTGGTATGCCAATTTACTAAGGCTATTTTATTATCTGAAAAGTTGTTGTAAAGGCAACTGACTGTTTTCGATAAAAAACACTTCTATTGTGAGCGGCAAATTAATTATCACTGAATAACAAAATATAAATAGCTTTCCTCATGTTCATGAAAGGTATGAAAATAAAAAAATTAATAAAAACAAGTAAGGAAGTCTAAGTTCGGGTAAACCGAACATTAAATAACCAGCGTTAGTTTTCAGAAAAAGAACCAATCTATTCCGAGCCTAAACAATAGCGAATTTGGTGGGCGCGGCCACGCTCCTTGCTTATAAAGCTTTAACCGCTTACATGAGCCAAAAGTACTGAATAGTACTAATAGTACTTTGGAAAAGAAGGCGTGCCATGCCCATAACTTTTAACGTATTTTGTGAAATTTTTTGATATACGGATATATCATATATCCATTAATCAATATGTACCTAATTTTAAAAAAGTGGGTTGTGGCACGCCCACGGATTTTATTATGTTGTTTGTCCCTATTTGAAGATCAGTTTTCATTGCAGATAGTTATGATACTTTCACAGTGGCTTGTTAATAGTGAAATGTTGATATTTTGTCTTTTCACTTGTGGGCGGTGCCAAGCCCATTTTCCAAAATATTACCAAAAAACCTTTAAACATCACTAATAACATCATCAGGTGAATGAGTGTACTAAATTTTAGCATTATATCTTTATCAGTTAAACAGATATTGCATATTCCGGTTTCCCAACTCTCGTTTAGAGAACTTTAGTCAAAAAAGGGGCGTGGTCGTTCACCGATTTTTCTTATTTTCTGTGGTAGTACTCTACATAAACATAACATGCCTGGTACCTAGTTTCGTAAACCTATCTCACACCGTTCTGAAGTTATTAGCAGTCGAATTTGAAAATTGCCTGACTCATAAGTGGGCGGTGCCACGCCCACTTTCCAAAATTTTGCAAAAATAATGTTAAGAATGTGAAAATTGATGTATGTACCAAATTATATTATTATAGCGGCATCAGTTAATTAGATATGGACTTTTCAATATTTCCACCTCCTTTCAATATAACTTTTATAAAAAAGTAGGCGTGGTCGCAAAGCGATTTCGTTTATTTTCTATATCTGAATTTAACACAACAATATTATGACCTCTAAAAAATTTCGTTATACTAGCATAAACTGTTCTCAAGTTATTAAGAGTCAAAATTTTAAAATTTCTTCAAATATATGTGGGCGGTGCCACGCCCCTTTTCAAAAAATTTGATAAAATCCGCCTTAGAACATATAAATCAATATATATTGCAAATTTTATCATTGTAGCTGCTTCTGATATGGAATTAACCCGTTTTATACGTTTTTCGAAATTTTCGATATCGAAAAAGGGGGCGTGGTTATCATCCGATTTCGCCCATTTTCAATAGCAACCTACCTTGGCCAGAAAGTAACCTGTATGCAAAATTTCATGCAAATATCTCAATTTTTACTCAAGTTATCGTATACACGGACGGACAGACGGACAGACGGACGGACGGACATGGCTTAATCAATTCCTCTTTTCAACCTAAGAACTTTCATATATGGAACGCCATATCTAACTCGATTATTTTGATCCGTTACATAGTACCGTTATGTGGACAAAATTAATATACCCTTGTACTAGTACTAGCACGCTGAGTATAAAAAAGGCAGTAATGTGTTACCTACTTTCCCGTAAATCTTGCTTGTTTGTTATTCGCTTTGCGTAATTTTTGGCAGGAGTATACTATATACTATTGGAAAGCATCTCACTAACTTTCATGAAAATACCTTCTTGAAATTTCAAGCAATCGCTTTTGAAAATAACAGACCTTTTTTGCTGAAAAGTGGGCGTAGTTATGGTATGAAAAGTTTTGTGGAATAATCCACCATAAAGGGGCGGGGCCACACCCATTTTTTTTAATTTTATGCATTCTACTCCCTTTGCCCACGAACACCTTAGAGGTAAAACAGAAATGATATACAGATAGTTTAAGCAAAGTTATTGCATATTTAATATATCTATGATCCTTTTCAAAATCTTTCGTGAAAAATTGGGCGTGGACCTTACCCGATTACGCGCATTTTTTTCGGAACATCGCCAGTATTAATATAAATATGTGTGCTGAATTTCATTTGCTGTTTTGAACGGACTTTGGTTTATGATTAATAATATTTCCAAGTTAGACTTAATCAAAAGTGGGCGGTGCCAAGCATCTTTTTAAAAATTTCTTTCAAATTTTATTTGTTTGGGGTCTCATTTGTTTCGAGGTTCAATGGACAGTCTAAATAAAATAGGATAGAACTAAATTAATACTAACTATTCATCTGCTCAGCAGCGCATAACGGTTTTTATCATACTCATTAAGTTCAAAAGATCCGTTTTTTGGGTCGGGCATCCTAGAAGTCTAAGTGCGGGTGTAACCGAACATTAAATACCTAGTAGTGATCTGTTTTGGTATGCCAATTTACTAAGGCTATTATATTATCTGAAAAGTTGTTATAAAGGCAACTGATTGTTTTCGATAAAAATACTTCTGTTGTGAGTGGTAAATTAAATTTACACTAAATAATAATATCTAAATAGCTTTCCCCATGTTCATGAAAGGTATGAAAATAAAAAAAATTAATAAAAAACTAGTAAAGAAGTCTAAGTTCGGGTGTAACCGAAAATTAAATACCTAGTAGTGATCTGTTGTGGTATGCCAATTTACTAAGGCTATTTTATTATCTGAAAAGTTGTTGTAAAGGCAACTGACTGTTTTCGATAAAAAACACTTCTATTGTGAGCGGCAAATTAATTATCACTGAATAACAAAATATAAATAGCTTTCCTCATGTTCATGAAAGGTATGAAAATAAAAAAATTAATAAAAAACAAGTAAGGAAGTCTAAGTTCGGGTGAACCGAACATTAAATAACCAGCGTTAGTTTTCAGAAAAAGAACCAATCTATTCCGAGCCTAAACAATAGCGAATTTGGTGGGCGCGGCCACGCTCCTTGCTTATAAAGCTTTAACCGCTTACATGAGCCAAAAGTACTGAATAGTACTAATAGTACTTTGGAAAAGAAGGCGTGCCATGCCCATAACTTTTAACGTATTTTGTGAAATTTTTTGATATACGGATATATCATATATCCATTAATCAATATGTACCTAATTTTAAAAAAGTGGGTTGTGGCACGCCCACGGATTTTATTATGTTGTTTGTCCCTATTTGAAGATCAGTTTTCATTGCAGATAGTTATGATACTTTCACAGTGGCTTGTTAATAGTGAAATGTTGATATTTTGTCTTTTCACTTGTGGGCGGTGCCAAGCCCATTTTCCAAAATATTACCAAAAAACCTTTAAACATCACTAATAACATCATCAGGTGAATGAGTGTACTAAATTTTAGCATTATATCTTTATCAGTTAAACAGATATTGCATATTCCGGTTTCCCAACTCTCGTTTAGAGAACTTTAGTCAAAAAAGGGGCGTGGTCGTTCACCGATTTTTCTTATTTTCTGTGGTAGTACTCTACATAAACATAACATGCCTGGTACCTAGTTTCGTAAACCTATCTCACACCGTTCTGAAGTTATTAGCAGTCGAATTTGAAAATTGCCTGACTCATAAGTGGGCGGTGCCACGCCCACTTTCCAAAATTTTGCAAAAATAATGTTAAGAATGTGAAAATTGATGTATGTACCAAATTATATTATTATAGCGGCATCAGTTAATTAGATATGGACTTTTCAATATTTCCACCTCCTTTCAATATAACTTTTATAAAAAAGTAGGTACAGAATCGCGCTATAGGACTTAAGGGTCGTGGTGTCATGTAAGCTTTAAAGTTTGTCTGCTCGATAAACCCAAATTTCGATCACAAAAAATGTTTTCATCGGACTGACAAAGCTTAAAGTTGAATAAAAAACGACTCTAAAACCATTTATTTTTCCAATAAAAAAAACATAAATTATAAAATTTCTTTGTATACAATATTTGAAGTGAAAGTAATTAGTCGTAAGGTCGATACCAGCTGCTAGGAGTGTATGACCCTGTGACTTATTTATTGTCATTGCGAAACATACGCTGACGGGAAACTGAACACGTTTGAATTGGGGCTAGGTTTCGAAGCAACATAATCGGAATACCAACTTTTAAAACGATGTTATGCGCTGGTAGTCCGTAATAAAGTAATAAGCTCCTCCATTGATGGAACAATAGTAGTTACTAATCCATTTGATTCGGGAATGTAACCCTGCCCGATTTTAAGTAAAACGTTCGAAAACTCCTGCCCCCTGGGGTTTCCACCTACGTGCGTTTTAATACTACGCGTTAGACTCAGTTTCTGTACCCGTGCCCAGAGAACAGACCGTTTCAGACATGCCGCCACCTCATCAGCTCTAGTTCCGCGAGTTACAACGGGAAGAGTTTGACGTAAGTCACCACAAAATAAAACCGTCACTTTTCCCATGATGTGATCGTTACTACGAATCTACTGCTTCCACGGCCTTCTTATGTGCCATCGTGCACTCATCCCAAACTATTAGGCTGCACTCTGCTAGAATCTTTGCCTTTCACTGTTTCGCGATATGGCACAAACTGTCGTCTCATTTGTTTCGAGGTTCAATGGTATTTTAAATATAGTATGAGCGATTTTTCCTGCAGTAGGAGTCGCAGCAATACCCGAAGAAGCGACTGCTATTGCTATTTTACCTTACCTTCTTACTTCAGCCAGTAGGAGGTGAGTCAAAAATGTTTTGCTTGTTCCACCAGGTGCGTCCAAAAAAAACCTTTCTCCATCCTGTTGACTAACACTTCGTAGTACCTCGTCGTAAAATGACTTTTGCTCATCTGTAAGCTTTCCAATGTTATTCTTTACAATTTCGGCCATATCAGAGGAACTATAATTTGTTTCTGTCAAAGCGAACATGATTCACGGCCCATTTGGGTCATTCAATGCCAGCTCACCCATCATGAAAGAAGGCAACTGCACAAAGAGATTTCCGAAAAGGCTCGTTAATGAAACTTCTACTGCTGAAAATGGATATCCATCGTACCAGCGTCGATCACCTGAAAATCGTGGATTCACTACTGATGTTAACCTGCGCGGACAATGTATTACAGTTGACAATCGAGGGGTGGTGCCGTATTCACCAGTACTTTCACGTGCATTTGAAACCCATTTGAATGTAGAGTATTGTGCTAGCGTGGAGTCCATAAAGTATATCTGCAGGAAAGGGGAGCGATCAGGCGACATTTGGTTTGCGGAGTGGGGACCGTGACGAGGTAACTATTTTATTTTTTGTCCGTATTTAAATGCATCTACCCACCCTTAATTTTTCCGTCCGAAATTTTTGAAGATATATAATTGAAATCATTTGAGATATTTAAATTAAGCACACCGCATATAACAGTACCCATTGCCACCATTCATTTGATACCCATATTGTACTAACACATTTTCTTGCAAATATTCAAGATATCTCCGAAACCATTTGGGATTTTTCAATTGATCATATCGCATATTACAGCACTCATTGACACCTTTCGTTTGACATCCATATTGTTGCGTTCAAGAAGGGCACTTCTGTGTAAAGTATGTTTTGAGATATTCGTGTTCAAACTTTTGAAGCATTGTAACTTTTTTGTTGTTGTAGTTTATAGAAAAAGATATTGATATTATTGTTATCTAGTGTATAATCTTTTAACTTGGTGGAGTTTCAAAAGCGACACTTCACATCGTTAGCCAAAAACGATGAAATAAATCGGGGATAATTGTGCCCTTGTTGCATATAACCAGGAAAGCGAAGGATACATACATCTTGTTTTAACTTCATAAAAACGTGTATTCTGTAAATATTAATAATTTTTTATTCCAAGCGGACTTTTATCACGTAACCTAGTACACATATTTACATACCTAAAAGCATTATGGAGCTGTACGGAAAATTAAATGGCGTCGAAATGATATTGAACTAATATGTCGTTCACGGGTACTTATTTCCATAAAAGACCAAGAATTGGGTCAGGGTCCAAAGAAATAAACTTATCGTTAACATACATATATAATAAGCCATTGTTTTTTCCTAAAGAACAACTTATTTTTATTTTATACAATATTTTGAATAATCTAAATCACTATTACTATCTTCTGCATCAGATAATTTATAAGAATCAGTGTGTATTGAGCTAGTAAATATATTATTCTTATGCCAGTCCGAATCTTGTTTTCCAAATATTGCTTTAAATCTTTTAGATTATTATTTTTTCTGGATTAATTGTTGGGGAAGGTACAGACATCAAATTAACTTCTAAATTTATTTCTTTTTTTTGTCTGCCAAGGGCTAAAGGAACAATAGCATTCATTATAGTTTTCACCAGCTTATATTATTCCTGAAGAGGTATAATTGAGAATGCAATATGTTCTTAATTTAAAGTTGTTATTCGTTTTGCGAAAAAAGTTGTTAAGCTCTTGGTACCAACTTTTGATATATACTGCTGCCACTAGAAAAGGTAATGGATTTTTTCGGCATTCTCGCAGGATTGACAACTTAACTATTGTACTAAAATTTAACCCGATATAAAGCCATATACATTAATAATTAAAATTTTGATGAAAATTCATCGAATTTTTGCGAATTTTGCATACACTTTTAAAAAATAATTCACATTATTTATAAAAAATTAGTTGAAATAGTTTTGCTGAAGCAGAAAAATGCAATAAATTGCATGCATTTATAGCTATTTCGGGTAATGTAGATATAAGAAAAACACAGGAAACATAGATTATTCTTTCTAATTAGCCGTTTTACGCAAAAAGGGCACATGTCACCTAGTGCCCTTTTTGCACACAACTCCTCAATTCCATTTAGTACTTTTCGTTATACGGCCACAAACATTCAGACAGATACACAAAAATTAAAATAATGGTTGATTTGGATTCTACTCGTTTAATAATGTTTCCCCCCATCAATGTTTTGTTGATATCTGCCATGTACAGACATTGACCTGTTACAATTTTATTATATGTAGAGATTATCATACTTTATTAAATATATTAATTTAGTTATTAATTAGAACAGCGTTCATTTTTATGTACATATGTATTGTAGGGTTATATATCGACAGCTACACTGCAAAACCCCGTAAGTCACTATTTTTCCAGAAATAAGGTTCTGCGCCTTTCCTATAGATCGTGATATTTCGCACATTAAAATTCAGTCAAAATCGGGTTAGAACTTCCCGTTTCTTTGCAGTGGTGAAATGAAATAACCGTCGCCCGTATACATATGTTATAACTAGCAAACCCGGCAGACGTTGTCCTGCCCAAACACTAACTTGTTTGCATTTAAAATATGTATGTGATTCGCCTTCCTAATTTCAGCTCCACATCCTTCTCTCCGTCCATCCTCTTCATATGCTTTTGTCTTTTCATATTGCTTTTTAACTGCCATCCATATACCTATCCCTTTCTCAATCCCAATCCCAAAAGGATTTAAAATGACTCCATTTTAAAAATCGCATCAAGACCTTTTATTTTAGACCCATTTTTTCACAAAAACCTTCTAGCTCCAATTTTGGTCTACGTTTTGGTTAATATCTAAAAACCTTCGTTTTATGTTGGAAAATAGCTAAAACATGTTAAATCATTTGTCAGCACCTTTCATTTGATACCCATATCATACCAATACCATCGAGGGCCCCTCCTGGTTGACATTTTGACCAATATCTCGAAAACGGGCTCAAATTGAAAGAACACTTTATAAGGTTATCCTGGCCAACATTTTGAGGGAAATCTCCAAAACCTTTCCAAATGCCTTTATTTTTTTAGCGTATAACCATCTCGAGCGGATACAAAATTTACCTTCCAAATTTAGTTATGTGTATTAGGTCCAGCCGTTCTCAAAATAGATGTTTCCATAAATGAAGCAAAGTCCAAATGAAACCTGTGGCCTTCCCCTTTCTTTTTATACCAATTTTGTGCGAATATTCCAAAGTTTACCCGAAAGCACATTTTGACCGATAACTCTGTTATCGATAAATATATCGAATTGAACCAAAGTCCAAATGAAAGCTGTGGACTTCCCCTTTCGTTTGATACAAATTTTGTGCGAATATTCCAAAGTTTACCCGAAACCACATTTTGACCGATAACTCTGTTATCCATAAATATATCGAATTCAACCAAAGTCCAAATGAAAGCTGTGGTCTTCCCCTTTCGTTTGATACAAATTTTGTACGAATATCCCAAAGTTTACCCGAAACCACATTTTGACCGATAACTCTGTTATCGATAAATATATCGAATTGAACCAAAGTCCAAATGAAAGCTGTGGTCTTCCCATTTCGTTTGATATAAATTTTGTGCGAATATTCCTAAGTTTACCCGAAAGCACATTTTGATCGATAACTTTGTTATCGATAAATATATCCAATTGAACCAAAGTCCAAATGAAAGCTGTGATCTTCCCCTTTCGTTTGATACCAATTTTGTGTGAATATTCCAAAGTTTACCCGAAACCACATTTAGACCGATAACTCTGTTATCGATAAATATATCGAAATGAACCAAAGTCCAAATGAAAGCTGTGGTCTTCCCCTTTCGTTTGATACCAATTTTGTGCGAATATTCCAAAGTTTACCCGAAACCACATTTTAACCGATAACTTAGTTATCGATAAATACATCGAATTGAGCCAAAATCCAAATGAAAACTGTGGTCTTCCCCTTTCGATTGATACCAATTTTGTGCGAATACTTCAAATTTTACGGAAAACAACATTTTGGCCGATAACTCTATTATCGATAAATTTATCGAAATTTCATGATGCCTGTTACCTATTCTACACTCCTAAGAAGCTGTCTGCCAAATTTCGTAATGATCGCGCCATTTGTTCAGACGATAAAGAACCACAAACATCCGCAGTCACTCACAAACTTACGTTTTTATATATTAGTAAGATTATCACAGCTTTTTCCCTCTCCTGAGAACTTTTTGGTTTTGAACAGGGCCGTGCGCAGGAATTAGCCTTGGGGGGAGTTTTAATTTAGATTTGCATTCGCATACATTTTTCACTAAGATAAACATATTTGCTGAAACAGATACTTACACCCATACATCATAAATTTAAATGTTCTTTAACTTTTCTGAAACTGCATACTCTGATACCTAAAACTATACCCCAGAAAATTTTTCTGGTTGTACACATTTTTCTGTATTTGACAGAGAATTGGTGATATGATGGCATATCCCACCTAACTAAAAGTGCAAAAAAGGACTCCTTTCGGAGCCATAAAACGCTCATTTCTCAAAGCTTTACTCTCCAACATGAGCTTCTTTCGATTCCGATTTCGATGAATTTGAAGCCTTTTTTGACTATTTTTAAATGAACTGCGGAGCCTTTTATTGGTGCTTTTCTGAACCTTTTTCGGAACCTTTTATTGCTCCATTCTGAGGGTTTTTGGAGCCTTTTCAGACGCCTTTCGGAGCCCTTTAATTGGTGCTTTTCTTTTATTCATCCATTCAGAGGCTTTCTGGACTCTTTTCGGAGCCTTTTATTGGTGTTTTTCTGAAGCTTATTTGTGGTCGTTTTGTTATTTCTTTTGGGTCATAATTTCTTTGCGCACTTTTTCACTTCCAACTATTCTGCCGTCACCAATTCTTACTTTCTAAATTATCCCTATGAACTACATGGCAACAATTTAATTAATTGTCCAACTATATGGGCCAATGATGTTCCCTTTTTATCTGAAAACCTTGAAGGAATCTTTTAAATGCGGTCCTGATAGGATTCCTACAAGCTTCTTGAAGAAGTGTGCTCACAATATTTACAAACCCCTTACCAATTTGTTCAATCTGTCACTAAAGTGTGGTGTTTTTCCAAAAGCATGGAAAGACTCGTTTCTTCTACCGCTTCATAAAAGCGGAAGCAAAGCTTCTATAGAGAACTATCGTGGCATAGCAAAGCTTTCTGCCATCCCAAAAGTGTGTGAAGCTATTGTTACCAATCAGCTATCTCTACCTTGATTTCCGACTATCAGCACGGGTTCTGTAATGGAAAGTCCACCGTTACAAACTTACTTGAATTTACTTTGATTTCAGCAAAGCTTTCGATAAAGTGTGTCACTCGTTACTTATTCATAAACCACATCAGTTGGGTTTCGAGCCGGGTCTCAATTGCTGGATCTCTTCTTACCTTAGTGACAGATCACAAAAAGTAGTGTTTAAAAATTGTGAATCCGATGTTATTTATATCTCCTCAGGAGTTCCTCAAGGAAGCCGATTCTGTTCTTATTGTTTATACATGATATTTCTACAGTAATAGAAAATGTTAATGTATGCCGACGATGTAAAGCTTTTCACGTCATTCGCTTCATTCGAAGATAGAAATAAGCCAATCAGATTTCAATACACTAGTTACTTGCTGCGATTTTAATTATATGCTGCTTAATCTAAAGAAATGTAAATACATGCGTTTTTCGAGAGGAATTTCTCAGCCAGCTTCCTATACAATTAACAATTATAGTCTTGAGAAAGTGCATTATTTTTTTGACTTTGGTGTTACTATGGATTACAAACTCAGTATCAACTACCAGATTAACGTAACAGTCAATAAAGCTAGAGGCGTTCTAGCATTTGTTAAACGATGGTCTAAAGAATTTAGCAACCCTTATGTACCTAAAACTCTTTACTACATTAGTCAGATCGATACTTGAATACGGTTCTATAATTTGGAACCCACGTTACCAGGTCCACGTGGATCGCTTAGAATCATTTCAAAAACAATTTTTACTATTTCCCTTAAGAGATCTTCACTGGGATCCCTTGTATAATTTGCCATCGTATACGAGTCGCTTAAAACTAATTAATTTTCCAACCTTTCTAGTCGGAGGGAAATGCTTGGAATTGTTTTCATGATTAAATTACAAAATGGTTAATTCACAAGCCCGTTTCTTTTGAGCGAAGTGAACTTCAATGTACCTTCTCGTCCATCACGACATTTTAAACCACTTATCTTGAAACAGCGCCGAACTAATTTTGAATTAAATTAGCCTTTCCTTGTTTGTGCCAAGATTATAACTCTCATTCTGGTACGTTTGATATTTCAGACTCACTATGCAGAATAAAAATGTCAATTCTTTCTATCCTAAATACATAGCAACAATTTACTTTCATATCCTTTGATTCTTATCTTTATTCTTTACAATAACTCTGTGGTCACAAACCATAATCGCCTAACTCGAGTTAGGACAAAATTTAGTTATTAGTGCCAGCATGTTCAGCGTGGTCAAATCTATGGGTCATCCACTTTTTATGTGTGTATCTTTTTTTAGAAAAAAGTTATTAAAAAAAAACCTAACAGCTTAAGTTATTTTTTCGCTTGGTTGTTTTGGCATAAAAGCCTAACTCATAAACTATCCGTCAAAGTATCCTAGCTCAAGTTAAGCATTTTCATAATCTAGTTCCTTTGTGTGGCATAACAGCCTATTTCAACTTAAGATTGCAACTTATTTTTTCCATTACGACATATATAAATTTAAGTCGTTATTACAAAACATAGCGCCAAATATATATTTTTTGTATCTTGAGTTAGGCTGTTATTCCGAATTACAATAACCGCCATTGGCTGGCATAAATTAAGTTAAATTATTTTTCCAAAGGAAGCCATGACTTTTTGAAAATATTATATTGAATTACTTTCTTACTTCAAATTTTATTTCAAAAAAAGCTGTACCTAAGTAGACATAGGTTTTTGTTTTCAATAATATATTCTTTTTAAACGAATCATTAAGTTGAGTTAAGTCGCGTCAGAGAGTTGTGCAGCTTACATAACAATTATTTAAAACTGATATTTCTTGTGAAAAGTGATATAAAAATGTCCGACAGAGCAGCAAAAATGGTAGAATTGGCTAGGTCATTAGCAGAGCGTCAAAACAACGAAGGTAAGTACACAAATAAAATTAATTAAATGAAATAAGGTTATTTTGCAAATCAAAATTATTTGCATGTATTGAAAAATTGAAAGAGTGACATAACCTCAAGGCCAAAAATTGTTATTATCGCACAACCAACCTTCTTTCTAGTGTCGTTTTTAAACTTTTAAATAAAAACGTATAAATTTATTCAAACAAAATTAAACAATTGTTTTCAATTTTACTGTAGTCACTCTTGGTACAAGTGGAACATCTCATGTCGAAAATGCCAGCACCAACATTCAAAAATACCGCGATGCTAACGAACCAGAAAACTTTATTCCTGAAAGGCCTATTGAAAGTAAGCAAGCATTTTATGCACCTCTCTGGCATCATCTGGAATATCTAATCAGTTTAGTAAATTTATGCAGATTATGCCAGAGTTTAAAAGTATTTATTACTAAAATTTACTAGGGTAATGTTTACTTTAACTAGGTTTGCAAACTCCAAAAGAACTTAGTCATGAGGCACATGAAGACGTCCTTCCTCATAGTGGAGGATTTGACTCAGACAACTCCATAAGGGATCCGGACTTTAATTTATCACGATCTACTACTAGTATGGATTGCTCATCAAACGACGAAGAAACTTCTCACCAGCCTGATAATTTAAACGGTCTTGCGAAGCCTAAATCAAAATCAAAGAAAAAGCTTCGTCGTGACCTTAGAAATAAGGGAAAATCATACACAACGCGTTCAGGTAGGATAGTTAAAGCCAGGGCCTGCAATCCAACGTTTGATTTATGTAGAAACAAATGCAATGAGAAATTTACAACTGAACTAGTGTATTGAAATCTGATTGGCTTATTTCTATCTTCGAATGGTCTCTGGGAAGTTATAACCAAAGAATTTTGTACATTGGATCATTAGTAGCTGTTGGGGATAAAAAATGTGACACCCTATGCAATACTGTAGGACGCAAACGAAATCGAGAAAATTCAATGCAATATTCATTGCAGATTAATAATAATGAAATCAAAGTATGCAAAAAGCATTTTAGGCAATGCTTCGATGAAAGTGATAGCTTATTTAAATCAGTCGTTCAAAAAAAAATTAGTTCTCCGTCTATGCAATTTAGTGATCATCGAGGCAAGCATACTCCTACATCTAAGATTGATGCTTCGATGGAAAATGAAATTAAGGAACACATTTTAAGTTTCCCTGCATACGAAAGCCATTACAACCGGCGCGATACTTCTCAAAAGTATTTACATGCTAGTCTCAATTTATCCACTATGCACCGCCTTTACAAGGAAAAAGTAAGCAATCCAGTAAGCCTTTCTAAATACTCTGAAATTTTCAAAACTCTTGGTATTAAATTTAAAGAACCTAAGGTAGAGACTTGTAGCACCTGCGACACTTACGTTGCCAAAATAAAAATCGCTCTCACTGAAGATGAAAAAGCTTCACTGATTGAGCAAAAAGAAATTCATCTAGCTAAAGCTGAATTGGCTTATAAATCTAAACGACAAGATAAAAAGCGCTCGGTGGAATCGAACACTATTAAAAGTTTTGCTTTCGATTTACAGCAATGTTTACCAACACCTTTTCTTCGAAATTCTATCAGTTTCTACAAACGACAACTATGGACGTTTAATTTAACGGTTCACGATCTTGCAACTAATGCAGCAAAATGCTTCATGTGGCAGGAAGCTATGGCTAGACGTGGGGGAAATGAAATTTCCTCGTGTCTTTTTAAATTGTTAAAAATGTTGCTAGCAGAAACGAAAGCAGTTACATTTTATAGCGATTCGTGCGCAGGGCAAAATAAAAATTCGTTCGTTTCTGTCATGTTCATTTCATTTATTTCCAATGCATCTATATTGGATCACATTGACCACAAATTCCTCGAACCCGGTCATACACATATGGAGTGCAATAGCGATCACGCCCTTATTGAGCGAAAAAAAAAAAAACAAATGTCGAAATTGATACCCCAAGAGATTGGTACCAATTCGTAAATACTATTGGACCCAAATTGCAAGCTATTGAAATGCAGTCAAGTGATTTTTATAACTTTTCGGACTTATCCAAATCAAAACTTTCTTGGAAACGTTTCAATGAGGATGGCGAAAAATTTGTATGGCATGATATTCGATGGCTTCGTTATACCAAGAATCCTAACCAAATCCAATACAAAACTTCGTTAGATAATGAAGAACCATTTAAAATCTTAAAGGTGGGCAAACGAGGGTGTTCTGTAAAAGGATTTGGAGAAATACAAAACATAAAGGACTTACCATGCATTTCTAAAGAAAAAAAGAAAGATCTTATAAACTTGAAACAGTTTATAAAACCAGAATTTCACTCATTTTATGACAGAATTCCTACAAGTATGGATCAGCTTAATACCCATCCCGATTTGACGGAGTGTAACAGCGACGAAGATTTTTGAAATAATATTTTTATGTATTTATAATAAAAATATGTACATGTGAATTTTTAACTGAATTGAATAAAATGGATTTTTAATTTTAATAAAATGTTTTAATTGTATTTCTACAAACTATGGGGCATAGTTATAGTCGAAAAATAATATGATTTTAAGTTAGTTAAAGCGTTTTGACACAATTTTATATGTGCTATCTGTCAAAAGTGCTCCAACTAACTTAAAATGACTATAAATATGCCCTTACATGTCTGTATTCCAGTATTTTTGTAAGTAATAAATAAACTTTCTATGAGTCATTGCAAGATTTACTATATAAAACTGACTTAAGTGAATAAAATTAATAAATTACAAGTAAGGAATAATAGCATAACTACACATAAGATTTCAACTTAGGCACTTCTAAATATTTTTTTATTTGGAATAATGCCCCAACTCAAATTAAGACATTTCAAATTGTTTCATTCAACAAGTCATAACAGCCTAACTGCTATTTCCCCTTATATCTTTGAAATTAAGCAAAAACATAACAGTTTGCTTGCAAAATTAAAAAGAAGACCGATACACCTTGCATATTTATTAAACCATTAGCAATAAATAGCATACTCTGATTTGCAGTAATGATTTGAAACTTTAAATTGCTCTCCTGAAAAAATTGAAAAACATACTTAGGCGGTTATGACTTCTGACCACAGAACTATTCGCTGTCAACTAATTATTTATTAATTGTGTCATCTATTTTTTATCTACCTTACTTAGCTGATGAGGTTTTCTCTGTAGCTGAGCAGTTTTAGATCTCGACGATTAACAAACCAAAGCCTTTCAAAGACTCGGCACTTTTTTATGACTTGCATTTGGTTACTAGTTATATGAGTTATTCTATTTCAGTAAAATTTTCCGACAATTTTTTTTATACCTAGTAGTGCTTCGCACACAAGGTATATTAACTTCATTCGCCTAACGGTAGTATGTAACGGCATAAACGAATCGAGATAGATATTGACTTATGTATATCAAAATGTTCAGGAGGAAAAGAGAAATTGATTGAGCCATGTCCGTCCGTCCGTCCGTCCGTCCGTCTGTGAACACGATAACTTGAGTAAATCTTGAGATATCTCAATGAAACTTGGTATGCAGGTTCCTTTTTACTTATATCTGAACGCTATTGAAAATAGGCAAAATCGGTTAAAAGCCACGCCCACTTTCTATATATATAATATTTTCGAAAATACAAAAAGAGTGATTATTCAGTACATATTACACCTATAAGGATAAAATTTGGTGTGTACCTTAGTGTTAAGGCAAAAAATAAATTTCTGAAGAAATTTTTAAAAAAGGGCGTGGCACCGCCCACTTTTGATTAAGTAAAATTTGGAAACATTATTAATCATAAATCAAACACCGCTCAAGATAGCAAAATAAAATTCAGCACACATATTTCTATTAATACAGGCAATATTTCGAAAAAAAATTTGCGAAATCGGATTAGGTCCACGCCCAATTTTATACGAAAGATTTCGAAAAGGATCATGGATATATTGAATATGCTATAACTTTGCTTAAACTAGCTGTATATCATTTCTATTTCACCTCTAAAGTGTTCGTGGGCAAAGAAAGTCGAAAGCACAAAATTTTTGGAAAATGGGTGTGGCCCCGCCCCTTTATGGGGGATTATTCCACAAAACTTTCCATTCCATAACTCCGGTAAAAATTGACTTATTGAAACGATATTTAGAGAAAGTGTTCAACATATAAAGCTAACTCTTTGCTGAAAAAATAAACAAAATCGGTGAACGGACACGCCCATTTGTATAAGTTATATAAATAAGATTTTACACACATAATAGCCTTTTTAAACAAAACTAAACTGTAAAACAATTTTGTGGATTTTGGTGAAGTGGGCGTGGCGCCGCCCACTTTTTAGCATAAAAGCTCTGCTATTTTCAAAAGCCATTGCTTGGAATTTCAAGAATGTATATATTTCAATGAAATTTAGTGAGATACTTCCCAATAGTATGTAGTATACTCCTGCCAAAAATTACGCAAATCGAATAACAAACAAGGAAGATTTACGGGCAAGTAGTTAACACCCTACTGCCTTTTTTTTATTAATTTTTTTTATTTTCATACCTTTCATGAACATGAGGAAAGCTATTTATATTTTGTTATTTAGTGATAATTGAATTTACCACTCACAAAAGAAGTGTTTTTAATCGAAAACAATCAGTTGCCTTTATAACAACTTTTCCGTTATTAAAATAGACCTGAGTAAATTGGGATACCAAAACAGATCACTACTAGGTATTTAATGTTCGGTTACACCCGAACTTAGACTTCCTTACTAGTTTCTTATTATTTTTAATTTTCAAGTGGCTCTTTATTCTGTATGTTTACAATGTGTTTTTGTGTATTACTATTTTCTTATCGTTTAAAGTATTTTTGTGTTGGTTTTTATTTTCTACATTAGAAAGAATTGAAGTAAAATGTTTGTGCTTATCAATATTTGTTACTCTATACGGAATTAATGAAAAATTATTATATTTATCGATATTTACTACTCTATAGGGCCCTTTATATCTACTATCTAATTTATGACCTGCTTCGTCTCTAACTAAAACTATATCTCCTATGTTTATTTCCTTAAGTTGTATATTTTTGTCATAATCGACTTTTTGTTTTTCCTTAGCCTGTTTTACTAACCTATTAGCTCTTTCCTGTGCTAGTTGGAGCCTATATTTAATTTCCTTATCATAAGCCTCATGATTATATACCGGGCTAATAACATTTTCTTTTAAAAATTCATAAGTCAGGGGGGATTTTGCAAAAACGAGCTCAAATGGGCAGTAACCATGTACTTTATATTGTGTTGTATTGTAACAATACAAAAAATACTATAGATACTCATCCCAATCGTCTTTGATAATGGATATGTAAGAACGTACATATTCATTGAATGTTCTATGACTACGCTCAACCGTGGCTAAAGTTTGGTGATGATACGGTGTAGATGTTTTATGTTCGATTTTTAGCAATTTGCATAATTCCTCAAATAAACTATTCTTGTATTCGGTTCCCATATCCGTTATGATTGTTTTCATGCAACCATAAATTAGAATGAAATTTTCGAATACAGCCTTAGCTACTGCTACAGCATGTTTACTTTGAACAGGGACCGCAACCAAATATTTAGTTAGATCACACACAATTGTAACTGCGTATTCATTTCCGTGAATTGATTTTGGTAGTGGTCCGACCGTGTCAATCTGCACAACATCGAACGCTTTTGTTGGTGTTTCAGTTATTGTCATGGGTTCGTTTAAGTTCACACTTGTTTTATTTTTACTGCAATGAATGCACTTTTTGATATAATTTTTAATATCATTTTTCATATTTCTCCAGTAGTATTTTTGTCTTATTTTATTAGTCATGCGATTTATTCCTGGGTGGCCACCAAAAACAGGATCGTCATGATATTTATGAAGAATTTCCTTAATTTTTCTTTATTTGTCACATGCATAACCTCCGGAGTTAATGCTATAATTAAATTTTTGAGAGCTTTGGTACCAATTTCTTTAAATGTGTCTACCCGGGTATAATTATTCTTAAACAATTTGTCTCCTAAGGACAACTGTATTTTTTCAATTCCCAAATTGCCCGCTTCTTTCATAAGCCTGGCAAAGAATTGACCTAAGTCAATCTTCGCCTCAACAATTTGGTTTTTTATATTAATTTCGCTGCAAATTTTCTTTCCTTTTTTGAAACATAATTTCGGAGGATCGAAAACGAGCTGGACTAGTATTTTTACTTCACATTTATATAGCGCTTCATATATGATTGGGTTCTCTCTGTGACTTTTTATTTCTTCATTTTTACTACTGGGGTTTTTGTTAGTTTCCGATCTAGTCGCAATTTTTAATATTTTACATGCTTCTACCGACATTTCTTTTAAATCTTTAATATTAATGCGCGATAACGCGTCTGCTACATAATTTTCTTTCCCTGCTACATACTCCACCTCGAAATCATATTCCTCCAAATCCAATCTGATTCTATTTAATTTTGATGAAGGGTCTTTCATCGAAAATAAGAACGTTAAAGGTCTGTGGTCTGTTTTGACCAAGAATTTTCTTCCGTAGACACATGGTCTAAAATATGTTATGGCCCAATGAATGGCCGCTAATTCCTTCTCAATTGTTGCTTTATTAATATCTCCTTTTGTAAACGATCTAGATGCATATGCAATTGGTAATTGTTTTCCTTCATACTCTTGGCTTAGCATAGCCCCGCAAGCATAACCACTTGCGTCAGTTGTTATACAGAATTGTTTACTGAAATCGGGATACTGTAGAACATTAGGGCTTATTAACGCAGCTTTCAAATAGTCAAACGATTTTTTACAATCCTCCGTCCAATCAAAAACTACATTTTTCTTACAAAGTCTTGTCAATATTCTAGAGTATTCCGCAAAATTTGGAATAAATCTCCGATAATAATTGCAAAATGAGACGAATCGTTTCGCCTCATCCGCATTTTTAGGAGTTGGGTAGTTTTTAACAGTTTCAAATTTACTGGGATCTGGCAAAATGCCTTTGCTTGTGCATTTATGACCAAGATTAGTTACTTCTTGGTTGAAAAATATGCATTTATCTGGATGTAATTTTAAATTATATTTTCTACAAGTTGCGAAAACGTCTCGTAAATTTGTGATCATATGCTTTTGGGAGCATCCTAGTACGACTAAATCGTCCATGTATAGGAATGCTTGTGAAGGTTTTAAGCCTGAGAATGCTAATGTCATCATTCTCTGAAATGAGTTTGGTGCTACCTTAAGACCAAACGGTAATCTTTTAAAGCGGTACGTGCCATTGTCGGCCGTAAATGACGTTATATCTCTCGATTCTGGGCTAAGTTCTATTTAATGAAAGCCTGACATTAAGTATAAGCATGAAAAATATTTAGCTCTCCCTAGTTGATCTAGTATGTCATCAATTCTCGGCAAAGGAAATTTATCTGCGGTTAATTTTTTACTTGTCTGTAATCTACAACCATTCTCCATCTTTTTTCTTCTTTGTTTGGGAGTGATTTTTTGGGTACTAATAGAATTGGACTGTTAAATTCAGAGATTGAAGGTTCTATTATATCGTCGTTAATTAATTTATTTACTTGTTTATTGATTTCACTCTTGTGAGCTTCTGGTATTCTATAGTTTTTAACATAAACTGGATTATTGTCTTTCATATGGAGTTTTTGTTTGTAAAAGTTGTTAGTGGTAATTGGTTCTGATTCTAATGAAAAAATATCAATGAACTCTGTGCATAATTCATTAAGTGATTTATTTGCAAATTGTGGAAAGTTTTTATTTAGTCTTTCTAATTTTTCTTTATTGTTGGACTCATTTTCTATTTTATTATTTTTTAATTATTGTATAATCATTAAAATTTTCGGTCTTTATATTAAATTCATGAAATGTTGCATTTTTATCTGATGTATTTATAATTCTAATAAATGTTTGGTGTGAATCTGCTAAGGTATTTGCAATAAATATACCTTCAGCCTAATTCTTGTTGTGGAATTAGTAATTTTGAATATTGATTATTTTTAACTTTAATTTATCTTACTACTTCTGATCTTGCTGGTATTGAAATACTATTAATTGTTGGGTTGCTTGTCATCTGAATTATTATGTTTTCTGGGTAATCATACGGTCCGTCGTTCTGACAATCTAAAATGCAGTTATATTTTTTAATGAAATCTAAACCCAATATTCCATCGCAAGGAATTGGAAAATCATCCTCTACTACATGAAATTTGTGTCCAATTAATAGGTAGTCATCCTTTAAATCCGCCCTAACCGTGCCAATAGTACTTGTTAGTCCTTGACCAATTCCTCTTAAATCTGTTTTTTGTGAATTATTTATAGTGCTATTACTATCAATTTGACCCTTTTTTATAATTGAGATATCCGCTCCTGTATCGATTAGGAGGGTTGAAATATAATCATTTAGTGTTGTTTGGGAAGATATGTAGCTATTAAGCTGTAAATTGAAAATATATAACTTTTTATTTATTGAGGTGGAGTTTGTTGGTTTTCCTGCTGCGTAGCAGTTCGGACATTTCTAGTATTATTGCCAGTATTTCTTCGCGATCCTAAACTTCGACCGGATCTTTGGTTATTTGATCGGTTATTATTGTTATTATTATTGTTATTGAAGTTATAGAATGTTCTTCTTTGATTACCTCTATAATTACTAGGGCTGTGCTTTTATTCGAGTAAGTTGATTAATCAAATGTCAAAAAAAAAATGGCGAAGATGCAACAAATGGTTGAAGTATCAAGGAACTTCTAAATTTGTGCCATTTTAATATATGATTAATCATTTGATTCAAAAAACGATTAATCAAAAAGGCGATTAATCAATTGTCAGGAGGCCTCATGATTTCATTTTTAATATTTAATAACACATATGTATATTTATTCATTAAAATTGTACAGAGTTGTTATCAAATAATTCACATTAAGGGAAATATGTCTGCACCTCACGAACCACACGATAGACTGACTGACTACCTTCGGCTGTTAGGTCGGCTCGTTAATGCACTTGGGTACATGGTTGCCAGGTTGCTGACACTCGGCCGTTCCTGACAGGAAATCGACTCGATTTCATCGTTGTCTGATTCATCTGCTGAGGTATAATCATCCAGTTCTGGACAATTTTGGCAATATGGTTTTAT
Organism: Sphenella marginata; assembly: GCA_951509765.1. Lineage (NCBI taxonomy): Eukaryota > Metazoa > Arthropoda > Insecta > Diptera > Tephritidae > Sphenella > Sphenella marginata. The sequence continues at coordinate 35,917,811 of OX608078.1, read as the reverse complement.
TTTGCTTGATTCGAATACTGATGTGAATTTACGCGTTTTTATAGGCAAATATCTTCGATTACGTACCGATCATTATTCAATACTTTTGCGATGCGATAGGGACCACGGTATTTCGGTTCAAGCTTTCGCGATTCACCGGTAGCGGCTGCTTCGTTTTCTATAACTACGATATCGTCTTCGTTATAGATCCGCGGAGTTGCGTGTTTTCCATCGAAACGTTTTTTCCAACGCTTACGTTCGCGATCGATATTTTCGGATGCCAATACGCGTTTGTCGTCGATTGGAATATTTTCAATAGCTTCGGTTACGCCATCATGGACGGCGGCTACTAATTGGTTGTGTACGATATCACGTAAATTAAAATTAAATAAAAGTTCATTTGGGCTATATCCAGTAGTTTTATTACTTTGCGAATTTATGGTAAATTGTAAATTTCGTAGAATTAAATCCCAATCTTTCGGATTGTCAACAGAGGCACGTATATAATTAAGTATAGTTTTGTTAGCGCGCTCGACTTGTCCGTTTGCCCTTGGAGTACGCACGGCGGTTTTAACATGTTGTATACCGTTTTGTTCACAATACGTTGTGAAGACTTTTGATGTATAGGCGGTTCCGCGGTCGGAGATTATTTTGGTCGGTAGCCCGAAATAGCAAGTAATTTCGTTGAGTGCGTTTATAACATGAATCGTGCGCGTATCGCGAACCGCTTTCGGAAATTGCCAAAACGTAGCAATTGCTTTTCTTGCTTCGGACGAATGGGCCGAGGTGGTCAATGTGGACCACCCGAAATGGAATCGGTTGAACAGGATCGTAGTGCATTGTACCTTCTGCCTTACCAGATTGTGCCTTGCGATAGCAACAATCTACACACGCTGCGATATAATGTTTCGTATACTTGCGTATCTGCGGGAACCAGAATGTTTTGCGAATTCGTTCGAGGGCATGATGACCCATCTTATCGTGACATAGTTGCGCAATACGCCAACGTACTGCACTAGGGACTGCAAACTTTAGCCCATCTTCTTCTTTGCGGTAAAGTCGGCGATTTTGTATAGAGAAGTACTTCTTTATCTCCGGTTCGCGTGATGATTTTATCTTCCCTTGAAGAACGTCGATTATTTCACGCAATTTAGCGTCTTGGATTTGCATAACGTACAACCAATCTTTGACGTCGGACGTAATTTCGAGGATAGAACCTGCTGTTTCCACGGGTTCAGCGGGCTGATCGGGTGCTCTGCTTAGAGCATCCACGTGAGCTAGTCGACTGCCCGAACGGTGCACGGATTCAAAGTCGAATTCGGAAATCTTCAACCACCAACGTGCAATTTTAGATTTAAGTTCTTTATTTTCGCGTACTCGAGCGACGGCGGAGCAATCAGTAACCAGGCGGAACTTTCTCCCGAGCAGATATATACGGAACCGTTCCAATACGAATGATATCTGCTTTCCGGTTCTGTACAATGTCGGCTATAGTACATCGTTGGCTGCCATGTTTTCCCATCAGTTGACTGTAGGAGAACACCAGCCAACCCCACACTACTAGCGTCGGTGTGGACCTTGTGTTCCGCAGTTTGGTCATAGAGAGCCAACACTGGGGCGGTGGTTAAAAGTTCAATTATACGGTTAAATGCTATCTGCTGCATGTCGGTCCATCGGAATGAGTTCAGCTCAGTTTTTCGGAGCAGCATAGTTATAGGTTTCGTTATTAGGGAATAATCGGGTACGAATTTCCTGAAAAACCCCGTTAGACCCAAGAATCGGCGTACTTCGGTGACGTTTGACGGAACTTTAAAGTTCTTAATAGCGGATATTTTCCGATTACCAGGTGCTATACCGTTCTCGGTTATGACGTGGCAGAGATACTAAATTTTCGTTTCTAACAACCTACATTTGTCAAGTCTTAGTGTTAGACCGCTAGCCTTCAGCATAGCTAGGAACTTATCGAGACTTTTTAAACCTTCTTCAATGGTGCGACTTGGTATAATAACGTCGTCTAGGTATGCCAAGACTTCACCCGGCTTCATTTTCGCTACTAGTCGATTCATAACTGTTTGGAACACGGCCGGAGCGTTGGCCAGTCCAAAGGACATCCTGTGCAGAGGAGCCCCAAATTTTCGAACACGATTAAAGGAGTCTCAATTTTTACACACACGCACGCACTTAGGCAAATCGTATTATAATAGTTTATTTTCACAGTTTTTATGTAGAGTGGATTACATTTCACTTCTGAGGCTGTCAGGAGGCCTCATGATTTCATTTTTAATATTTAATAACACATATATTTATTCATTAAAATTGTACAGAGTTTTTATCAAATAATTCACATTAAGGGAAATATGTCTGCACGTCACGAACCACACGATAGACTGACTGACTATCTTCGGCTGTTAGGTCGGCTCGTTAATGCGCTTGGGTACATGGTTGCCAGGTTGCTGACAAAATTAAACACCCTTTTTGATTAATCAAAAATCATAATTAAGTAATTGAATAATTGAGTAATCGAAACTATGAATAATCAAAATTTTGATTAATCAATTAATCGCACAGCCCTAATAATTACAATTCTGATAACCTCTGCTGAAGTTACCTCTAAAATAATTTTGCTGGCGAATGTGCAAAAGCGAATTTGGGTTACCAGTCAGCTCTGTGCAACTGTTAGTAAATTTTGATATAGCCTCGTTCATTGAGTTGAACGTTCCAGCTTGCATTATAGTTTTTACCTTTTCATTGGAGCAATTTTTACACATAGCTTTTACGGCTGATTGTGTTGCATACTTGGAGGCTAGTTCTGGCGTTAATCCGTCAGATATGTATGCTCCTTCCAATGATTTTGTTAATTTTTGAATTTCGGCAGTGTATTGGTTTGCCGTTTTGCTCCGCTGTTGCACATTCAGGAGCTTTGCTGCCAAAACTTCAACTGATTCGCCTTTAATTGCTGTTTTTAATTTTTGTTTGATTGCTACTATGGTCGTTTCTGAGCTTATATAATTTCTAGCTGTGCCCTTTAGTTTTGTTTTAATAAGAGATACTGCGATAGCCTCGTGGTCCTCTTTGATTAGTTCGAGGATATCGAGGGCGTCCAGAAAACTAGGTAGGTTTTCTGCCTTGCCATCGAACTCTGGTAAGATCGATGACGCAGTTTTAATAAAAGTTGTGATCGCTTGTGCCATTTTGAAGTCTGTTTGTGCACTTCCTTCTGTTAGTGCAACGGTTGGCTGTTTCGAGGAAGTTGCTACCTGTGTGGCAGCACAATATCAATATTATATCTTGATAATGATGATACCAATTTGTCCCTAATATATGTGTATATTTGGTAGGGTTCTGACTGGTGAGCTGGTGTGCGGGTATTATTTATGGATTTTATTATCTTTCCCGTGTTATTTAGTGACAGCAGTATAACATTGAGATATTTCTTTACTGTCTCTGCTTTTATTTTTATATTTTTGCATATGTATTTATATGATTTTTATGCGTTGGTTTTTTCCTCATTCAGCTTTGTAAGAATTTCATCCCATTTACTCATTTGCAATAGGTAGAGAAATTCTTAGACTTTATCCAGTCCGTCGGCGCGACTCTGGTATTTCTTCTTCAATACCTTGTTATGGATTTAGTATATTTTTAAAAACAGATTCAGGCATGTGCAGACCGTCACAATCAAGAGCATTACCTTTATGAAGTCCAATGCTTCAGTGTGGTTAATTACTTGAATGGAATTGATCACATTCGCATTAGGCTCTTCCAGTTTCGATTCGTGGCCTCCCATTGACAAAAAGAAAAAAAAATACAACTAATGAAAACAAAATTTTCCCTAATGTGGGTCTGTTCGTCACATAAATTTGGCCTCGAACCTATATATTTCCTCAGAAGTGGTCAATAATGGTTCTAATGCGTTTTCTATTGTGGGTTCCTCAGGCATTTCGATTAGTCTCCACCATTTCCTAAGCCAAACTAGATATTTTTCCGCCTGCCTATAAGCTTTTTTTTCTTAATTTTCCAATTGCCTCTTGTGTGCTTGCTGATTCCAAGTTATCAACGATACTGTTGATAGCCTCGTAATCAAGGTTATCAGGCAAGGGATTCTCCATAACAAGATTTTATTATTAATTTAAAAAAAAAATTTCTTTAAACACTCTAATGGAGAAAAATTGTCTTTATCTATTAAGAATTTGCCTGGTCATACTTATGAACTTCCAAAATCCAGTTAGCCATTGTAATTCTTTTTCTAAATTTCTAATATCGATTTTTATTCCGAGGTATCCCAGACAATAGGGTTTTTATCCATAGGCATTTTTAGTTTATTTAAAAAAAATTTTAGTACATATCGAAATTCTTAATATTCAAATTAATTTAAGCCAATAAAAAAATATACTCCAAATAGCCCTACCAGGAGGCTAATGGTCTTCGGGAACGTCTTGCATCTGATTTATTTGGTTTCTGGGACGTCTTATATTCCACTTATTATGCCGCTTATAGTAACTTGTAAAGACATTTTTCTGTTGTTGTTTGCTTCTTTATAATTTCCTGTTGTGTCTTATCAACTGCCTGCCTGAGCTGTTCGTGCAGCTCTCTTAACTTCTTTTTGTGCTTGTACCGTTTACCCCCACGCTTTCGCTTAGGCGTTGGTTCTGGGGTATCTTTGTTAAGGCCTCCTCTTTTCGTTTATGTTGCCTTTTCAAATACTCCTCTACTGTAAGGGGTTTGGGCCCAACTTTTATATCTACTTTTTGGGCGGCATGGAAGTGTTCCCACTTTTTTAAGATTTTAACGAAATCGTCCATAAAATATTCGTGGATCTGTATTCTGAATTAATTTACGAGGACAGCAGCTAATTGTATTGCCGCGTATGTCCTAGTTTTTTTTCTGATTTATTAAAAAGGACAGCAGCAAGTTGCTACGTTTGTCCTGGTCCTATTTTTATTAAAAGGACAGCAGCAAGTTGCCATGCTGCGTATGTCCTGTCCTAATATTATTGAAAGGACTGAAGCAAATTTCTTTGCTACGTTTGTCCTTATTTACAAATTCGTAAACAGGATCGCCATGAAAAGGAAACATCCAGAGAATGAAATAATTTGGTGTGTTGGCTGCGTGTCAAAGAATCATTCTGTTTTATTATAAAAATGTTAACCTTTTATACAAAATATTTCTTACTTTTTACTTATTTACTACGATACATATTTACTCTAATTCGTACATACTAAAGCAAAAGAGAATCAAGAGAGAATTCATTCCAATGCATGCATGTGCATATGTATGTACATGTGCACATACATAAATATACATATTTTGTCAAAGCATATAAAAGCGTTTGCCCAATTCGTGGGAAAACTACGCATAGCCAAAATACATAACATCAGCAATAATTTTGGCTGGGAGTTTGTTTACGTTGGCGGTCGGTAATTAAGCCGCTGCTTGCGCTTGCATATATATGTAAGCATTTATATATGCAAGCGTTTTGGGTACATATATACATATATTTTAATATACCGTCTGTATGTAGACATGTGCATGCATTGGACACACTACACTGCTGAGGCGGCTGCACCTAGTTCGATATCCTCTAACTTAAATATATCTATATCGTATCTATTTATCTCTTCAGGGGTTAGAATGTTGCTGGACATTAAGTTTAGTCTAGCTGATGCTAAATTATTTTGTATGTTTTCTATGTTACTACTAAGTGTCCTAATTCTAAGTAGGATGTCGAGGTATATGATCTGTCTGTGTATGTCTCTATTCTCATTTTGTATTGAATTTAATTTAAGAGAAATCTGTTTTCTATCTGACCCTATAGCTTTTTTGATGCTTTGGAAAGTTTTATTAAAGTTGTCGTTAATTTTTATGTTTTTATTTATAGTTTCTATAGCATTATGGTTGTTCACATCGATAACCTTGAGATGCTCTTCTATATTCTGTCTGTCGTCGTCGTCCATGGTTCCATACAACCATTTCATTGTTGTACCTAAGATGTTAACTAATCCTCTTTTTTGCTTATGTGGTAATTGTGTGCCAAGATTTGTTTGCGAATTCCTGTGCCAAGATTTGTTCCTTTTCAGTCAGTTTAGCGTCCCTAACTAGATTTTCTAGTGCGTCAATTATATTTCCTATTTCCTGCGGTCTGATTATATGTAGAATAATGTCGAAAACTGTAATGACTTGTACATTGCTGAGTTTTATTTCGGTGAATCCGTCTTCGCTCTTGATGTCCTCAGTTGTCATCGTTGCGGTTGCTCCTATTATCAGCAGTGTGAACATCATAAGCATTGGTGTCGACAGTACCTGCAAATTTTCCAGGTCTTTTAATATTACTGGCATGGATGTTTTGAAGTGGTAACTTCCTATATCTGGAACATGCTTATGCCTAAGTGCTCCATAATTTTTTACGTATCCTGCGCTTCTGTTTTCATTATAATTTTCCCTTTTCGTGTTAATCTTCTTGATGATTCTTTCCTTAGTATCCCTTATCCTGTCAGGAATTACCTTTTTTTCAATTCCTGCTGCTACGTTTGAAGGTGTTGCTTTCAAGGTTGAATGAATGTTGTTATTGTAGGTCTGAGTACACTTGTACATTTTCTCTCTGGTTGATAAGGCAGGATACTCTATTTCTGTGACTCTAAATTTTTCTTCTATTGTGTTGTGAAACCTTTCGATGTCTGAGTTGCCCGTATGACTATTGGGTTTGGTAAAGTGGACTTCGACACATTCTTCTCTTAAAATGTCCTTCACATTTACGGAATTGAATTCATTATCAGTTATAATTAGTCTAGGCTTCCCTCTCATAGCGAAGTACATTCGCAAAGTTTCGACAAATGTGATGCTATTTGTGCTACTGCGAATTTAGAAAATGTATCGATGAAGCTCATGAAGTTGTGTTTTTTAATTGTGTAAGTATATAGGTGTACTACTTCGTTAGTATCCTTGGGCGTTTCAGTTAAATTGAATTTCGGTTTTATTGGTTTCCGCTTGTATTTAGTTTGGCAACATATATCGCAATCCTACTAATATTATAAATGTGAATGTAGCGATGTTTGGATGTCCAGACGTTTGCTTTTGTTCCCTAAAAACGTGAGAATGGCTTGACGGATTTTGTTGAAATTTGGCACGCCTACAGGTTATAGTCTGGAAGGAGCTATAGGCTATTTTTTTTTAATTTTGGGGGTTCCGACCCTGCTGGGGACCGTTACTTTTCGAAATTTTTTTATTCCATATAACTCTAAGTATATTGAACCTATACTTATGATATTTCGCATATAGGTATAAAAGATCGTACAACATGTGTATCAAAGACCCCAGGTTTCATTTTGGCTTCGATGTATTTCGATAAATTGATCGATAACTAAGTTATCGGTCAAAATGCGATTGCCCGAAAACCTTGATATTACCCTACAATATGGGTATCAAACGAAAGGGGATGGCCCCAGGTTTCATTTGGACTTCGACAGGTTTCGATAAATTTATCGACGAATGAGTTATCGGTGACAATATGATTTCCCAAAAACCTTAAACTTGCCCTACAGTATGGGTATCAAACGAAAGGGGATGGCCCCAGGTTTCATTTGGACTTCGACTGGTTTCGATAAATTTATCGATAACTGAGTTATCGGTGATTGCCCAAAAAACTTAACATTACCCTATAATACCTATGGGTATAAAACGAAAGGAGAAGGCCGAAGGTTTCATTTGGACTTCGATAGGTTTCGATAAATTTATAGATGATGTGTTATCGGTGAAAATGTGATTGCCCAAAAACCTTAAACTTGCCACACAATATGGGTATCACACGAAAGGGGAAGGCCCCCGGTTTCAGTTGAACTTCGATATATTTCGATAAATTGATCGATAACTGAGCTACTTGCCCTACAATATGAGTATCAAACGAAAGGGGAAGGCCCCAGGTTTCATTTGTACTTCGACATATTTCGATAAATTTATCTACATATAACTGAGTTATCGGTAAAAATGCGATTGCAGAAAAACCTTAATATTACCCTACAATATGGTATCAAATCAACATTTGAATTTGCATTCATCCTGGCACAATTTGTCAAAATTGAATTCTTGAAAGGCGCCCTAACGTTTGCTTCTGTTACTCAATCCGTGAGAATGGCAAGACGGATTTTGATGAAGTTTGGAACGCATACAGGTTATAGTCTGGAAGGAGTTATAGGCTATTTTTTTTTTTATTAATTTTGGGGGGCTCGGACGCTTCTAGGGACCATTACTTTTTGATATTTTTTTTTCCCCATATAATTCTGAGTATACTTGACCTATCTTATGATATTTCGCATATAGGTTTCATTTGGACTTCGATATATTTCGATAAATTTATCGACAACTGAGTTATTGGTCAAAATGCGATTGCCGAAAAACCTTAATATTACCCTACAATATGGGTATCAAACGAAAGGGGATGGACCCAGGTTTCATTTGGAATTCGACATATTTCGATAAATTTATCTATAACTGAGTTATCGGTAAAAATGCGATTGCAGAAAAACCTTAATATTACCCTACAATATGGTATCAAATCAACATTTGAATTTGCATTCATCCTGGCACAATTTGTCAAAATTGAATTCTCGAAAGGCCCCCTAACGTTACCAATGAATACCGCAAAAGAAAATTTTTGAAAACCGGTTTTCAATACTCTTTTTTCAAAATTTGCAAAATATTCGAATTTCGTAAATTCTTCAGTAGGCAATAATATTATATAAATATGAAATCTTAAAGTATATTATTGACTTGTATACTTACATCCCGAGCAACGCCGGTTACCCTGCTAGTTGTTTATAAATTTGTGAATAAGCTGTTTTAGATTTTTATGGTATATGAGCCTTTTTAATCCTTCGTAGTTTTGATGCCTGAATGGCCACTTTCTGTGAAGTGATAATTTTTAATGTACCTAAAGGCTTCATCTTCATCTCGCATATCTTAAGCATGATATGAGCATTTGAAGAATTTTATTCTTCCATTCAATAATTCTATAATTTTTTGTTGTACGGCATTATATTCGCTATCAGGGAGTCTGATTTGAGGAATCTTCGGAAAATATCTGACATAAAACCGCTATTTATATCATCTAGGCTAATAAATATCTTCCTTTTCCCATCAACTATTTCTATCTCTCTGTTCTTATGATCGGTTAAGATTATTTGGGTATGGAACCGATTGACTACTGTACCTAAAATTGGAAAGTGAATGTTGAGTTCCTCTTCTTGGGAATGTATTGTTGCACAAGTGCTTATGTTGTCTATGTTATCCTCTACCTGCACATCCGACCTTGCTAAGTAGATTTCGCCTGTGTCATTATTTATTCTACTTAGAAAATAAGCTAGGGTATTTTCTTTACCTTTAATGTCGTATTTTCCTAGTTTTAGTATCCATCTCTGTAATCACGGGTTAATGTCTTTCCCTTTATATTTAGTTTGTAGCCACTTTAGTGGTTGGTGGTCAGTTAATAAGTCGAAGTTCCTACCATAAACATAAGGCCTAAAATAGTTAACTGCCCATACTATGGCAAGAAGTTCTTTTTCTGTGGTTGAATATTTTTTTTCATGCTCATTCAAAGTTCTGCTTGCATAGCAGATTGGATGTCCTGTTTGCATTGGTGCACCTCCTATGGCGTAATCACTTGCATCAGTGACAATCTCAAACTTCTTTTTAAAGTCCGGGTACTTTAGCACCGGTAGGGAGATTAGTAACCTTTTCAGTTTATAAAAGGCATCCATATACTGTGCATCATGGACGTTAACCTTTACATGTTTTTTCAGATACTTTGTCATAGGCGGAGCTATCTTGACGTAATTCTTTATGAATTTACGATAGTATCCAGTTGCTCCTAGAAAGGATTTTATTTGTTTTGCTGTTTGGTACAGCTTGAGTTTTTGAATTGCCTCCACTTTGGTGGGGTTTGGCTTCACTCCTTCTGTGGTCAAGATGCGTCCTAAATATTCTGTAGTGGTGGCGAAAAAATTACATTTGTCAATCTGAACTCGAAGATTGTGTTGCCTTCCTAATCTCTCCAGTATGTTTTCAATATTGGGAATAGGAAATTTGTCGCTTACAGTAAGCCTTGAACGATAGGCTCTATAGTCTATAACGATACGCCATTTCTTTTTCCCGGATTTGTCCACTTTTTTTGGGACGATCCATAGTGGTGAGTTATAAACCCTCGTTACACGATCCAGCATTGCAGGTCATGCACTGTATATGTGTGCGTTTCGTGTGCATGACGTAGCCCTTACACGTTCATGCAAATGTATGTCATGCGCCATTTGAATTGAGTGTTCGTAGCGTGCGCACGTAATATGCCGCCGTCGGAAGATGATTTTTTGTGAGGGGGGTTAGGTATTTCAACTATTTTTATTCGATTTTAAACCAGCTTATAACTAATATTATTCCATTTTTTATTTAAGTTAAATATATATTTAATATTTATAGTAAAAGTTGATTTTTAGTGTAAAATCAATTTATTAAATCTTAGTACAAATTCATTTTCTTCCGCACACTTGTTCAACTCGAATGTCAGCACTCAACTGAGGCACTATTGCATGTCAATCAGACTGCTAAACGTTCATGCAAAGCGCAAAAATCAAAAATTTTTGATTTTCATCATGCAAGAACCGACAACAAGTACGTGTGACACGAAGAAAGTACGTGTGTCACACGAAACGCACACATATACATTGCATGACCTGCATGCTGGATCGTTTAATGAGCGCTATAAGGTGAACAGCTTTCTTATAGATACCATGTTCTATCATTTCCTTCATTTGTTTATTTATTTCCTCCTCGTGGATTTGAGGGTAGCGATAAGTTTTAGAATATACGGGCCTATCAGTTGTTGTCACGATTTCGTGTTTTACCTCATGTGTGTGGGAAAGTATTTGTCCTTTTTGAAAAAATAAGTCAGCATTGTCGTTTACAATTACCTGTAGTAGACCTTTTACTTCTTCATTCATGTCCTCCCGCAATAACTTTTGCATAATGGTGCTATCTACCTGTGTGGCTTCGAGTGTATGTATATCCTCGAACTTATGTGGAAATGCATCAATGAATCTCGTTCTAACATTATGAATTTCGATAAATCCATCCTTAAGGTTTATGCGTGCTTCCATAGGTTGCAGAATATTTTGTCCTAATATTGCGTCGAACTTTTTGTTGTTCAAGTTGGTCAATTTCCAACTCATGAAATTGTTTTCTTTAAACTCGTTTGGTAGGGGGTGATAATTTCAGTACTTACCCCCACGTTTCCAGCTAATGTCCTAAAAGTCATGGGTTTTGTTAGTTTGGTTCGTTTGTATTTGAGGAGCTTGTCTTCTCCAATCAGAGATGTATTTGAGCCTGTGTCGATAAGGCATGTTATCTCGTCCTCACCGATATTTAATTTAACTAACGGTAGATTATGGGGTCGGCCGGAGACCGAACATTTTCGCCCTCTTCGTGAGCAGCTTCTATATTGTCGACTTCGGTGGGGTGCAATGAAGCCATACGCAATAGAGCCATATGGCTTTATTTCCAATAAGTTTGAGAAATAAAGCCATATGGTCTTATTTCCAATTAATAATGGAAATAAAGCCAGTATGGCCTTATTGCCATTTTCAAAACATGGGTGGCGCGATACCAGCCTAGTTAAAAATATAAAAATCTGAAGCGGGCACAACCAAAAAATGACCCAGGTCAAATCCTGATTTAGGGGCCCGATCCATGTTTTTTATGTGCAGAACACCTTTCCGCGTAGGCGGCCTTTGGCCGCGCTTCAAAAAATAACCCTGGGCTACGCCATTCCAACTGCGGGTGGTTGCCATAGCCGTGGCTACCGCCACGGTGATGTCCTTCCGAGTGCCACTCTTTTCTCACAGGGTAATGTGATTACAACAACCACATGAAAATGACAGAAATTTCGAGTTCGCGGAATTGATACCGAGGTCAAAACGTGTCTTTTGATACCCCTATCATATTTTTAGCTAATTTATTAGTAGTTGAGTGCCAAAGGAAACAAATACCAAATTTTGGAATACAAATTTGCGCATTTTCACAGTTTTTTGAGATAGTATAAAATATTACTCAAAACAATGTATAGGAATCAGTTCTTCCTTTCAAAGTATGTCGTCCATATACGCGTTCGCGGCCCAGCCCGCGTTGTGGCCGCGCGTTGCGGCCCGGCGCGATACCACCTTGCTTGCCATTTATTTTAAGTTTTACCTCCGTAATTCCATATTATGGCTTTATTACTTATTTGAGAGAATTTTCGTTATGGCTTTATTTCGCATTGAGATTTAACCGAATTGGAAATATCGCCATATGGCCTTATTTCCATTTGGTTTGAGAAATAAAGCCATATGGCGTTATTGCGTATGGCTTCATTGCACCCCACCGTCGACTTCCATAGGTTCAGCTCGGTTGTTTTTGTATTGCCCTGATTTCGTGGAATTATTTTGGAATCGCCTACTCTGCTGAGAGCGGTGATTAAATTGGCCAGAGTTGGTTCTTGGAGTTGTCTGAACTAATTGCTGGTACTTGGGTTTTCCTATCTGGCAAGGGTGCTTGTTGAGAGGAGTGTGGTGATGAATTTTGTGTGAACCTATTTGGCTTATTAAACTGTTTTCTTAACATCCCTGTCTCTTCTAGAAGGTAGTATGCGTCTCTTAAGGAGTTTTTGCTTCTACTGTATACCATACTGGCTAAATTAGGTTCTATGCCATTAAGAAAGGTTTTCAAAATTATCGACTCATTTACTGTTGGTGAAAATTCTACAGGTTTATTAGTGTCCTGATCATATTTTGTATTGAGTTTGTCTAGGATATTTCTTAAAATGTTAAAATAGTCACTTACGTTGTTGTTCTTTGCGCTGATCGCCTGATGGTAAAGGTTATGATATATTTCCTTAACTCCAAAGTTTCTTATGAGTTCACTTTTTATGCTATCCCAGGTTGGCGTTGACCCCAAAGTTCGGATTGTATTAAGAGCTGCTCCCTGAATCTTTGTCCTAATGTAGCGTTGGAATATGAATTCTTTGAGAGCCGCATTTTCGTTGAATAGGGGTAGTACTACTTCTCTGGTGAAGGCGGATAGCTCATGTGATCGGTCGCCCGGGAATTCTTTTATCCTTGATGCTTCCTTGATAAGTTCCGTCACGGGAATTGCCAGTTGTTGCTGTTGATTTTCCATAATTGCTTTGAGTTGTGTAGTAAGGTCCTTCAGGATTAGTATTCTTGTTCGATTGTTCGGAGTTTTCGATCCGTGGTGATATTTGTATTTATGGGTTAGATTGTTTTACTTGTGGTCAAATATATAAATTTTTGTCCCACTTTATTTAAACTTTGATTGATTTTCGCAAAGTCACTTTCAAAGCTCTTTAGAGTTTGCTTTATTTTGTGGTAAAATATTTGGATTTTTGTTTCACTTTAATGACCCAACGTCGGATGATTTGCACAAAGTCACTTGCAAAATTCTTTAGAATTTGCTATGTTTCGCGATCAAATCTTCAGATTTGTATTAACCGAAACTTTGGTTATGTCAATTCTTTGGAATTGATCTCCGTAGACTGCGCCAAACAAGTCTTGCCGAACGAATTGATTAAAAAAAAATCACTTCTTTATTTATTAACGTTCATATGTACATTGATTCATTTACAAAAGTTCTTACAAGCTAATTTATAACATTTTTATGTTTAGTCATCAAAATTGTACTATGTACAATATGTATCGAAATATTGATTTCATAAGTGCCAATGCACTTCTTTTGTTGTGAGCTAATTGCTTAATTTCTCTAAATACTATTTGTGAAATTGTCTTGAAGCAATGCACTTGTTTACTTTATTGGCAAATTCTTTGTTATTGTGCAATACGATGGTACAATGCACTGAAGTATTTTGTTAGGTGTAGCGTTACGCTGACCAGTCAACCTCAATTTGCTTTGCTATTGGAGTGGAATGGCCAGGTGACGTAACTTACGCGGATTACCTTGCTAGATTAGCGGAAAGGTGGGCCGGTGTCAAAGGTCTAGGTGTTAACCCGTCCAAAACAGAGCTGGTCCTGTCTACTAGGAAATATAAAATTCTGGCGCTGCAGTTGCCAGCATTGGGTAATACCACCCTCGAACTTGGCGATTCCGCTAAGTTCCTGGGTGTTATTATCGATAAAAAGCTCTCATGGAAAGAGAATATCCAGGAGCGTGCTAAAAAAGCTTTAGTGGCCCAATACTCTTGTACGGGGGCCGTAGGGCAAAAATGGGGGTGGCCCCCCAAAGTTACTCTTTGGCTTTATACCGCTAATTCCGGAGAGAAATCGTACCGTCCCTGGATAATGGCTCAATCCATCTGTATACAGATGGCTCGAAACTCGACGATAAGGTGGGAGGAGGACATCAACAACGGGGATGTCTACATCTTCTCTGATAGTCAAGCAGCGCTCCAGGCGCTGGAGGCAAGTATATACAATTCCAGGACTGTGGAGGGCTGCTGCAAATCTTTCAACAAGATGGCTGAGCAACTCTCGCTTCACCTGGTATGGGTGCCGGGACACATGGGCATACCGGGTAACGAAATCACAGACGAGCTTGCTAGACGGGGCACATCCGCTTTCACAGTCCTGGAAGGGTTTGGGCAAGTTATTTTTCTTACTACTGCAAGCGCAAACCAAATTTATCAAAACTTAAACTTTGACCTCAGATAACTATTGATTGAGCCGAAGTTTTGCAATTCGAAAAGTTATGGAAAACGTCTTAAAAATTTTGCATGGGAGATGGTTACGCCTCAGGGAATTTTTATAGTTAGGTACATAAAGCTTCGAAGAGGAACTCAAAAAAACCGAAAGAAATAACCGAAATAGCGCTTAGGTGTATACTAGGTAGATTAAACAAGGTAGAATTGACAAATGAAATATTTTGTTTTTGTAGGAACTCTTACTTCAAAAAAGTATAAGCCAACGTATTTACCCTTATTGGCCCACGTTCAATATTTGGGCCCCATACAATTTTCTTATTAAAAAGTTAAACCGCATTTGCAAAAGTCGAAAAATTATTAAGATGCATAGTTATATGTAAACTATCTAATAAGCCCACTTTTGCCACCAAGTGCTACTTTGAAGTCTACCTCTTTAAAGACCTTGACCGCCAAGAACAAGCTTGCATATGTACATATATATTAATATAGCAACGATTTGAGTCACTGTTTACGACTATCATCAAGTTCTAAAAAATGTTGGGAGGAGTACCAAAGACACCTTTCGGTTCAAATGAAAGTCGGTCTCCGGGAAAAATATTGTTAGCATTTTGAAAAATATTTGCAAAAAACCGAAGAACTAGTCGGAGCCGTTGTCTATAGTTTTTATGTGGCTTACACCTTGAGTTGCCGACTATTGTCCACGATTTAAAAAAATAAAGCGATCCCGTCTTCTTGGTACACAAATTGTTTCATTAGTTTGCAAATATCTTGAAAACTACTCAAAAAAATTGATCTCGGAATCGGATTGTTATTTATGGGTACTGGGCGCGTCTGTTGATACCTCTCCCGGCAATTTTTGGACGTGTTTCAGCACTCGGTTGCAGTCGTAAACAGATACCACGATTTGTTACTTCTTCAATAAAAATAACAAACTGATAAAAATTAGAAATTCTTGAATCGAACGGGCTAACATTTTTTTTTATTTGACGTTAAAACTCCTACAGAAAAGAGAGAACTGTCAAGTTCGCTACTACTTCCCAATAAGCAAAATACGTTTACTATAAGCTTACTATAAACTTACTTTTGTGAGCTTTTCGTTTGGAAAACGTTTACTATAATCATTGTAACACGTTTGGAAAATATTGTCGACTCAACGAAAGTGATCCTTTTTTAAATAGTTGGAATTGAGGCTTAGAAAACAATGTTTAATAAACGTTTTATTCAATGTACAGTAAGGGTTTGTTGAAAACTGATTGATAAAACTCCAATTTGGGCGACAACGGTGAAAACGGGCCAATAACCCAACGAATATGTTGTGGGATTTTGATCCGAAGGTTGCTGGTTCGAATCCCGACCATTTCCTTAACTTTTTTTTTTAAATTAGTTATTTAAATATTATGTTTTATATGAGATAAAGGGCCAATTTTTGGTGTGCTGCTTGCAATTTTGTATACAGTCTACATCTGCAAGGAAAATATGTGCATTTTTTCTGAGAAGCCTTTCATGACACTCGTTTTAAAAAACCTTTCCAAATAATTTTTCATGTTGCCTGTAGAGGGGTTCGAACCTAGGTCCTTCTGTGTGGTAGGCCAGCTGCATTACCGACACACCACGATGCCCATATAACAATATACATACAAATGAAGCATATAAAATTTCAAACATTGTTTTTGAAAGCTGAGAAACTTTTCACCTCTCTGAGAGTTCACCTCAAGTTATTTCTGCAAGGCTACCACGCCATAGGAAAAACATATCTAAACGTTTGTGAAATTTTTTTTACAACCTCGTTGGGAAAACATTTACTTTTTACGCTTGGAAAATATTGTTTAGGGACATTCCAGCCAAAAGAGGAAAACGACATAAAATTTTAAATGCTACTAATCATTCCTATTTATTCAGTTATCTGTAACTAAATGTGTATATTTTCCTAATATGGTAACAGAAATATAGAAAAATATGTAAAAACCCAAAATTTTTGTCCTTATAACTTTGAATTCACATCTTACTATTTTGCCCAAAAAGTTTGGTCATGTTTGCATTGCTGCATTAGCTATATTTTCATTTATAGAAAAAAATTTGCTAGTCATTCAAGTAAAGCAGAGAAAAATTAAAATAATTGCATAACATAAAATAAAAAAAGGTATGTAATTTTTGTGTATACCTTCATTAAATTGGGTCATATGGGGTGTCCCAGGAGTCACACGAAAAGGCATACAAATTGGTCTGGTAACCTTAGGAATGACCCTACGAAACCAGATATTTCTGAAAGTAAGTATAAAGAGGCTGCTCACCGTCTAAATACAGTTTTTTAGTTAAAAGGGTCATACTATGGTTTATAGACTATTTTGAAATGTGTCCCAGGAGTCACACGAATCTAAACTCTCATATATTATTGAGATTAATTTTTTTTTTAATTGTTTTTAGTTTTTATTATATAGTTTTAAATAATTGTTTCGAGAGATGTTGAATTCGACTTGTTTTTAATAAAAATTTAATCAGAAAATTTAAGTAAATATTAATATTATTTTGCCTTCACTTTATTTTATTTCATTTAATTGGCTTGGTTTCAATTCTGCTGGGAGATATTTATGAATAAGGTGGTCAAAAAGGGTTGAAACAATAATAAAACTGATTTCAATAATCTGGTATATTACATATTTCGCACTTGTCCCAGGAGTCATAAAGACTTGTCCCAGGAGTCACAATTTAAATATTTAAAAATAGTTTATTGAATTTGAATATATAAAATATTTTTATAGAATATGGTAATATGCAGTATGTATTTTCGACCATAAACAAATTGTAGGTGAAAGTTGAATAGTCGAACTAAAATTCGTATTCGTGTTCACAAAGATGCAACAAAGGGATTTTTCGGTGTCCCAGGAGTCACACTCAGTTTCTTAGTAGTTACAAAGGCACTTGTTGTTATTTGGCCAATTCTTTCAATGCATTAGTTGTATTGGATATTTATCCACGTCGATAAATATATTTCATATCAATTTAAGTCCCGATGTCAGTTTTTCAAGGCAAAGTTGACTCAGCTCTGGAGTCAAATGTCCCAGGAGTCACGATGGAATGTCCCTTTAATAAACTAGCTTACTTCTTTGTTTATTGGGTTTGTTTAAGTGCAATTTAAAAAATTCATAATATGAACTTTCACCTTTAATAACATTTGAAGGGCTCAGAACCAAAAGGATCTAAGTGACATTTTTTTATAAATTTAGTTATACCCATATTTGTATAGTGAAATATGGTGTTTATTTGTTGGCAAAGAGATCCGAGTCATTTCGGATTTTACATAGAAATTTCGAAAGGCAGTAAACTTTGAACTTAAAGGCCCTATTACGGTTTACAACTCAACTTTACTTTAGTTGAAATTTTGCAATTTGGTATTAGCGATTACAGCCCAACCTGTCAAAAGTTGTAATTTGGTATTATGAATTACAACGCAACCTGTCAAAAATTATTAGTTGAAATTGATAGTGTAACAACTTTTGTTTGGCATTACCATTTACAACCCTGTGCTAGTTTGGTTGTCTACAATATCGAAAATTGACAACTGCTCACTAGCAGTTGTATTTGGATAGCGAATATACACTTTTGCTGTTATTTTGGAAATTATATAAAGAAAAATGGAGAGCGGGTAAATATTTTAAAATTATTTCAAATTAATATTTAATCGTGAGTTTTGTACAGATTTATAGAAAAAAAAAGGTTGCAACAAACCAGCAGTTTGAAAAACTTGTTGAATTAATGGAGAGGCATCCCGATAATGGACGAGACAAGGCGCAATTTGGGTGCACCAAAAGCCAAACGAAGGCATTGTGGGAGGAATTTGACCTACAGCTCAATAGCTTAGGACCACCAACAAGAAATGCGGCGGAGTGGGGACGAGTAAGCAGTAGTCATGGAACTAGTCCAATGCAATGAAAGTGCAATGATAATGATTTGAGTGGTCACGAAGCTCTTTTCGTATGCGCAGCACATCTGCTTTAGCACCAACATTTTGATGTCCATTTTAAAATATATTTATCATAATAAACACTTTCACAATTATTCGTTTAATTGTATAGATTTGATTTTTCGTAACAAAATAATCAGTTGTTGAATTATCTGTCAAAATGTCTCTTTCGAGGTTGGCAACATCGATTCAACTTCAACTAAAAAAGGTTGTAGTCCATAATGCCAAAAAGGAGTTGAGTTGTTTTAAAGTTGAGTTGCCTTAAATACAACTCAACTCAGTTGAGTTGTAAACCGTAATAGGGCCTTAAATATCTTAAATCAATTGTTGTTGTGGTTTCCAAGAAAAAAAATCACAGTGATACACAGCTTAACCATGTTTAGCAACTCCCATACTTGGTTTTTTGATTTTATAATTTTCAAAATTTCACATTTGTACCAGATCGTGCTATTGCTTTCAACTTTGCACTATGGCCGAAATTGCGATTTTAGCGGCAAAAAATACTTCCCGACAAGCTAGCTTCACCAAATTTGGTGTGTAGACTTCTAATGATAAAAAAATCGATTTGAGAAAAATTGGGAGGGTCACGCCCCCTTTTTTCAAAGTAGTGGCAAAACGTACTTCCTGGCCCGCTATCTTCACCAAAATGGTTACACGGACAAAAAAGCAACTTGAGAAAAAATTGAACGGTCCACGCCCTCTTTTTCCTATATCCAAAACCAAAATTGTCGCCAAAAATACTTACCAAAAAGCTGGCTTCATCAAATTTTGAAAACAGACTTCTTCCGACAAAAAAAAACTTTAGAAAAAATGGGCGGCACGCGCCCACTATTAAAAAAATGTTAAATGCTACCAAGAAATTGAGTTATTCTTTAATTCATAAATGTATAATTTTAAAGAAGTTGGATTTATCTGAAAGTAACAAAAATAACATACATATTCTCGAAAGATATAGGGCTTAATTATTCATGGTCTGTTTCTTCGTTTTCAGCCGCTCTAATTCCAATGAGTAATTATTTATCGACTCTAAGCTTGCATCAGAATCATAACTATAATTGCAGCTGGAGGCTTCTTGAGATATTGGAGGTAATAAAAGTTCTGGTGGAAATTCAGGCATTTTAAAAAGATCAATGACTTCTCGAGGAAAAGGAATTTTTTTTTTAACTATTTGTACGTTCTTGCAAACATAAACTTGAAATATATGGGTCAGAGCTATCCATAGCTCTATGATACATGTCAAGTATGTTGTGCACTCTTGAATCCTTTCGAGCGTGACCAGTTCGATCTTTTTTATAATATTTGTTTCGCGCCTCAGATGCATTTTCTGCCAGGACACCTACGGGTACTACTGAAGCCTCAATTATTTGTGACGCATGCACTAATATTTTGTGTATTGTGGCAGACATAGAGTACCATTCGTAGTTTTGGAAAAATATTTCACTGGTTTTAATGCAATAATCATGAAACCTTTGAGCATCAATTTCAAATTCAGAGGAGAGAGCAATTAAGATTATGTGTAAATGTTTCAAAAAATCAATATTTATACCAGTAATAGATGCTAAAAGGTCCGTGCGAGAAAATGCTCTTCTAGCTGTGTTGCCATCGTTGGTGTTGCCGCTGCCATTTGCTTTTGGCTTATCGACATGAAGCCAAATTTGAAGCAAAAACTCTTTTTGAATTTTTTGTTTCTTTTCTGCCAGGATTCTCTTCTCTTCTGCTCCACGAACTTGCCATTTTTTCAAATCTTCTTGTATGAAAGGTTTAAAACAAACTCGAAACTAAAAATCCACGCCATATTTCAAAGCGTCAATCTTCGGTTCAAAATTAGGAAAATCAAAGTTTCTTATAGTTCGAAATTCCTTTGGACCGGCATGACAGATGGGACATTGCTGTGCACTTTTAGTTTCTGTCAACACATTTAAGACTCCCATCTATTAATGTCATATATAAATTAAATTTTACTTTAATTTTTTTCCCATTACTTAGTGTGTATTGTAGTGGTTTCAACTCCTCAATCTGTTTATTTATGTTATGGTTTTCAGTTAAAATGTGCTCTTTTGTTTCCTTAACAAACTCCACTTTTAAAGGTCTACAAAAGCGTACTGGCTGAGGTGTACGGTTTACTCAAATGTTATACCCTGCTTATGAAATAATTTTTATTGGAATGACTGATGTCACAAAAAGGGAATGCTCGCAACTTTCCGAAGTATTTTCCACAAATTTTTGTTTAAACAAGCTGTGACCGATAGAACCATCAAACCCGTAGCTCGAAATTAGGATCGATTCTTCAACATCCATTGTGCACAATACTTCATCTTGATATTCAAGAATTCTTTCACCTGTGTGGTCTAACAAATTTTGCAACGACACTTCGACAGAGCTTTCATTCGCTTTGATTTCATCCGGTCTACATTTCAATTTGCTTTTATAAACATTATCATAAGTCGGATAAATACTACAATTGTGTTTTATGTTTAATTGCCGCATATTTGAGTACACCTTTTTAGTTAATCCGTTTTCTAACACAAACATTAGAGCTTCATCAGGTGATACTGGCGTAACTTCTTTGTGGCTAGTATTAAGAACTTCTCGCATTTTGGATGGCCGATTTGGAGATATAGCAACTTGTTGTGGGACAAATTTCAAATCCGTTGCGTGGGATTTTTTGCCAGATATAGAGGCAGCATGAACTAATAATTGCGCATTGTCTCCTTGCTGGGTTTTGGTCGCCCAATAGTATTAATCTTTTGTTTCTCGACTCAACCATTTCTTATTATACTTTCTAAATGCATTCTCATTTCTGGATTGTTTATTCCATTTAAGTTTAATAAAATTAGATAAGTTCCGAACTTTAGTACATATCAATTTACTTAATTCACTGTCAATTTCGTATGAAATCTTTCCTTTTACATATGTAATTCGAAACATTCCTGTTGTTTCTCAACCAAAACTCAAATATTTCAGAATTTTAGAACCTGAGTGTTTCTACAAAAGTATTAAAAATTCGTTCATTAGCAGTCAAATGCATACACTTTTACCATGACATAAGACTTGAGTTTTCTACAAACAATCACATGTAAAGAGTTCCAATGACACTTCAAAACATTTTTAGTTTTACTCTACGAAAAACGATAAAACTCTTCAGAATTTCACAAAAAAATACATACAAAAAACCACCAAAATAAGTACGAAATAAAAACATTTAGCAAACTATATTTGTATATAGTAAAATTACTCACCTCGAGTAATAGAACTCATATTTACAAAGTTTTTTTACAAGAATATATTATTAAAAACCAGTTTTTAATTTTATTAAAATTTTATCAAGATAATTGCAAAAATTTAAATTTGAAAAATTGACTTTTTGCCGCTAAAATCGCAATTTCGGCTATAGTGCTTTGAGGGGCTGGGGGCAAACCAAAACGTCATCCTATCGCAATAAAATTTTATGGGGTTGATTAACACGTATAAAGGCAGGTTTTTATCGCTATTACGTTAAAAAAATAAAAAAAATAAAAAAAAACTCCATATATTTCCACTCCACCTTATTGTTTATATATCTAGTGTCAGATGGTCCTCGATTCTGTAGTGTTGCCAACTAGCGCACACATAAAATAGTAGGCAACACTGCATAATCGTTGACCGAAATGAGAGAGCGGGAGAGTTTCGTATCAAGTCATCTTTGGTTGAAACTACGCTACATTCACCTGCGCTTGGGCTGCTACTGTTAAAAAAAAAATGATTGATCACACGTGTGACGGTGAAGTGGAACTTTGCAAAAAAATCTAAATGGCACAGTATTAATTAAAACTAAAAACCAAAAGCAAACAGAAAAACTTGTAAAGCTAACTGCATAATACTCTTAATCACAGTAAAGGCAGTTCAATATCAGAAGAAGAAATTCACAAAGAGCTTAAAGAGCAAGCAGTCTGCGAAAGAAAAAAAATTAAGAAAAAGAGATGAAAAGAATTAATAGAAACAGGTCTTATCATTCTTCGCTACGCATTCCCTCCCTGAGTACATTTTTAGGGTATGAGAGAGCAAAGGTGAGAACCTATATTCCTTACCCAATGCTATGCAATTGTTGTCTCAAATTCCGCCAAACTCAAAGGAGGAGAAAAACTGTGTATAATTTGTGGACAAATGAAAAAGCTTGCGTAAACTGCACTGCCAAACAATACACCAATACATCAATTTCTTTCAAATAATTATCAATAGGCAAAGAATGCCCTGGTTTCGTTGAAAAACAAGAAGTCAAAGCAATACAAATAGTACAAAAGGTAGACATGAAAACAGCATATTCCATTTACAATGCAAAACACCAGAACAGACACAATAAGTATACAGCGTCACAACAACTCAAATTCCAACCTTTGAAGCTGCACCAAAATCTTCAAACGAGACAAAAATATCAGCAAATAACAACACACGCAGCAACAACAAGTCAAAGTCGAATGCGAACAGTAACAAAACAGCAACAATTAACACCAACAGAGAATTGGTATCATACTCCTACATTGATTTCACCAGCGATGATGAACCAACAACATCAAAAATATCAACTAGGCTGGCGACTGTAACACCTTGTAAACAAATTTCTATTCTTCCTAAAAATATATCGCAACGTAAGTTTAATCAATTAAAACGTAACAGCAAATTATTGAACATAAAACAAAGCAACAAAAACGCAAACTCACAATCTCTTCACAAGCAAGCAGATTTTGAGTTAGGTGCATATTATGAGTTTAATTCGATCTTCGACGGTGGTCGAAAATGCTCTACGAAAAAATTCTCATTTGGTATTATGAGCTGCATTCGGTAAATACTTGCGCAATTGTGAATTTCGATCGTCTCAACTGTTCACAGTAGTACATCTTTTATCAGCTGTGATTAAAAAAATAAATCATCTAAACAAACAAAATAAATTACCGATCAAATATATGAGCAAAATTGATACAGAAAAGAAAAATATGACTACGACAGAGTTATGGTTCGAAGATTCATCGGATGATGAAGAAAGCGTACTAGAACTAGCAAGAAACAGAAAGCGATTAAGAGATGCATCCAATCCTTTGGAGATGAATTCCACTGCGTAAGTGTACATTTAAAAACGTGTTATTTAATGTTTGATAATAAAAAAGCTTTTAAACAGATTTATAATAAATTTTTTGCAGCCTGGGATTTTGAATAAACACCTCTTACTAAGCTCGGATTTTGGAGCATTAGAGAAACCAACGTTTCCAACTGTTGTTTTGCGCTAACGACCTTAGACCTACATCAAATTAATGCAAATAGATTAAAATTAGTACTATAAATCAAAAAAATAAAAGATAAATACAAAAAACTTACATTTTTAGTAATTTTAAAAGAATTCGATACAGCGTCGAAAGCAAAATGCTATTCGTTGAAAAAATGGATACACAACGAAAATTTCGTCAGCGATGCGCTAGCCATAATATGAATTTGAAATTCGATTTTCGATGTTCGATAACCAACGAAGATCGAAGATCGAATGCAGCTCATAATAAGGGCCTTAGACCAACGAATGAGCGATAGTTAAAATCAAAATCAAATTATCTAAAATCTTGGTCCACGCGCGATTAACGAAGAGAGGAAAAGCTTGCCTCTTGGACCAAAACCAAAAACAACTATCAATGCACTGTAAAAACAAAAGAGAGAATTCAAACAAATTCAAATTTTTTTTCTTTTAACACATTTTAATGATGATGTCTCTCTTAATAACTCAATGGAACATTAAAGGCTACACTAATAACTAGAGTGAGCTCTTAAACTTGATAAATGAATATTCACCATACATAATTAGTTTACAAGAAACATACATATTCACCACTAGTCATGTATTTACTCATAACTGTAAATTACAAAATGATAGCTAACCTAGCTTCCAATCGTTTTGGAGGCGTGGCACTTCCAGCACATAATTCTATTCAGTATACAGAAGTGAACATGAGCAACAATTTTGGAGCAATGGCCATAGAAATAGAAACAAAGGAAACGATCGTCATATCAGCATACATGTCACCTTCAAGGACATTTTCAAATTTGAATTTAGAAAATGTGCTCACCTTACATAATACCCCAGTAATAGTTACTGAAGATAGTTGTCATACCAGATGGGGCTCTGCACAAAGCAATAAAAAAGCTAAAATAATATCAAAGTTTCTAGATAGTGCACAACTTAATCTTTTAAATGACAAATGTCCCACGGTGCAGTGAAATAACGCCCAAGGAAATAACGCCCATGGACGTTATTTCCCATTCAAAAAGGAAATAACGCCCATGGGCCTTATTTCCTTTTTAAATGGAAATATCGCCCATCTGCAAAAAGAAATAAAGCCCATGGCTCTTATTTCCTTTTTAAAAGAGAAATAACGCCCACAGGATTTTACGCGAGGGACACGAACTTTTGATTAGCATTTTTTTCACAAATTACCCTGTGAGAAAAGAGTGGGAAACGTGGCACGCGGAAGGACATCACCGTGGCGGTAGCCACGGCTATGGCACACACCCGGAGTTGGAATGGCGTAGCCCAGGGTTATTTTTTAAAGCGCGGCCGAAGGCCTCCTACGCGGAAAGGTGTCCTGCACATAAAAAACGTGGATGGGGCCCCGAATTGGGGATCTGACCCGGGTCAATTTTCGGGTTTTCACTAATAACTTTTCACAGAAACAAAATATTGCTTTTCCCCCTTCGGATTATAGTTACGGAGGCCCGATCCACGATTTTTAAGTGCAGAACACCTTTCCGCATAGGCGGCCTTCGGCCGCGCTTCAGAAAATAACCCTGGGCTACGCCATTCCAACTCCGGGTGTGTGCCATAGCCGTGGCTACCGCCACGGTGATGTCCTTCCGCGTGCCACGTTTCCCACTTTGATTAACGTGAAATTTTAGTGTAACTATTCAATAAAATTCAAAAAGAATTAGAATATTATTGTTTCATTAAAAAAAATGAAAGAGCAATAAGGCCTTTAAGACTTTATTTCTCTTTCGAAGT